>CM044433.1:13484564-13694697 GCA_024363595.1 Xenopus borealis
TATTATCCACTGTTACTATAGGCTCCATCTCTCCCTACTATACCTGCTATCCCACAGTCATGCCATTTAATGGGCTCAATATAATTTTCCTACTTGCAACTAATGCTCCTCATAGCTGCAGTATACAAGTTGCACAGGACAATTGCCCATGGTTGGTCCCACCTCCCACAACAGCAGCTCTGATAATTGGTATAATCAATGTCCTCTATCATATTTTGTCTGCAAGCACCACAAAGTTTGTGCCAGAAAGAGGTGCAAGTCCCTCTTCGTAACAGTAAATTAAATAAGTCATTAATGGAAGAAAGAGAAAGTCCTTCTATATATTTGCGTGGCTAACTGAATTGAGCGACGGAGATTTAAAACCTTCATCGAACGGTTTAATACCCAGTTGGTTGCATTGATTTTTGTGTGGCACCTTCAAGTGCTGCTATTTAATATGAACAAAGTGGGGTTCCTGTAAATATCGGTGATCTGCTTTGTGTTCATTGTTTACGTACACTTGAGATATAAAAAAAGTGCTGTTTTCTACTCCGCTGCCACCAGATGCTTTTATATAGGATTGTACAATTACTGAATTATTCAATACTGTATTTCTTTGCCTCTACGCTGGAATTCAGCAAACTAACGTTTTGTCTTTTTGCAACAGATAATTGCAGTGTGACATTGTGTTAACACTTTCATCAGGCACAACCCCCCCCCCCCCCCCCCCCCCCCCCAAATAAAACATATTTTTACTGTGTGCCGTGAATGATTAAATATTCACTAGGGTAGTGGGTACATTGGCATCTTGGTTAGGGCACTTCCCGATGCACCAGTGGAATGATTCCTTCATAGGATAGACTTAAGTTGGCCATAGATGGAAAGATATTTCCCCTGATATGCCAATAACTGGCAGGGCTTTATTGGGGTAATCCGGATGTTTGTCCCTATGGCTGAACGATCGGAATACAACGAGTGCAATGGACTTCCGACGGGTCGGTCTGGATCGATATCGTGTCCAGATATCGGTCGGGAAGACCCGTTGGAAGCCCCCATACATGGGCGGATAAGCTGTGAAATTGTGCCCGTGTATGGCCTGCAGTAGTATTTTACCATTGGTCCATGCACTGACGGTTATGGGACTGGCCTACCTGGGGGATCTTGGAGCCGTGGATGGTGTGGGGGATTCCCTGAAAGTCCATTTAGATTTGGGGTAGAAACTTATTTGCTTTGCTAGGCTAATGCCACACTTTGACCCGGACAACCCAGTTTTTGAAGGGTTGCCTGGGTTAAAACTGCTTGCCCAATTTCCAAATTAGGAAAACTCCTGTGATTGATGCAACAACTTTCTTTTGCCACTGTCATAGCCCCGCCCCTGATGTCACTGACCCACCCACACATAGTTCAGAGTAGAGGCAAAGAAATACAGAATGATTAAATATTAACTAGGGTAGTGGGTACATTGGCATCTTGGTTAGGGCACTTCCCGATGCACCAGTGGAATCATTCCTTCATAGGATACCATTTAGACTTAAGCTGGCCATAGATGCTAATGATTCCTTCATAGGATACCATTTAGACTTAAGCTGGCCATAGATGCCAATGATTCCTTCATAGGATACCATTTAGACTTAAGCTGGCCATAGATGCCAATGATTCCTTCATAGGATACCATTTAGAATTAAGCTTGCTATAGATGCAACATCGCCAAATGAGCGGATCTTTCCCCAATATGCCACTATGGCCCCGCCCCCTGCCTGGATTGCGCCGGGCAAAAAGGTGGCAACCCTATTGTACAACCCCCTTATATATTTAAACATAGTTCTCAAATCACCCCCTTAAGCTCCTCTTCTCCAGGATGGACAACCCCAACTTGGCCAGTCTTTCCTCATGGGCCTAACACATGTATCCTTGTGTTTTACCCCAACTTGGCCAGTCTTTCCTCATGGGCCTAACACGTGTATCCTTGTGTTTTTTTTATCATGCCCGGGGTCACATCTTGGAATTCTTAGAATTATGACTGATGCACAATAGGACTTATTCACAAACACAAGTGTAGTTGCAGGTGCATAATTTCCCTACAGTCATTGCTCAAAAAATTCACCACTTGTGTCTAGAGTTACCCCTTGCACTGCCCCATAGTTTCCTTGTGTGCCCGTTCAGTCTGAAAACCCTGCGTCCATTGTCACAAGGGGAATCCTGGAGCTGCTGTACGACCCGCGTTGAAGGTGGAGATATCTCCAAGGTTTCCACACTGACCTATGGACTCAATGAACTTCTGCTTCTAGGATCAAGCAGATGGGATTTTGATTCCAAATTTTAGCTGCAAGTGCACAGAGCATTTAAAGAACATGGCAATTGCCTCTGAAAGTTCACTTTGTAAATGTCAAAAATGGCCCCTAATACAGGTATGGGATCCATTATCTAGAGACTGGTTATCCATAAAGCTCTGAATTATGGAAAGACCATCTCCCATAGATTCCATTTGATCCAAATTGTTAAAAACTATCCTTTTAATCCTAATTAATCCTTATTGGAAGCAAAACCTATTGGGTTTATTTAATATTTACATGATATTCTAGTAGTCTTAAGGTATGAAGATCCAAATTACAGAAAGTAATTTCGGAAAACCCCAGGTCCTGAGCATTCTGTATAACAGGTCCCATCCACAGCGCTACAAACTGTTGGAGCTATAGAAATACATGATTAATAATAATACCTACATGTGTAGCCTTGTGATAAGCTATGCAGGGATCTGACCAAAGACTGGCTAGATAGTACAGGTATGGGACCCATTGTCAAGCAAGGCCTTCTCACGTAGATTTTATCCAACTGTTTAAAAATTATTTCCTTTTTCTCTGTAATAATAAAACAGTAGCTTGTATTTGATCCCAGCTCAGATATAATTAGTCAGAGGCAAACCCAGCCTATTGGGTGTATTTAAAGGATAAGTATACCTTTAAAATAAGTGAATGTAAAATTGTAATTTACATTCATTATTTATTTTCTTTTTATCCTAAGATATTAAGTCAGGTGTCCCCAAGCTTTTTTGACCTGGGGACCGGTGTTGAGACACAATATTTTACAAGGATTGGGGTGAGGGGGGTTGAGGTGGGATCGGGACGGGGTTGGTGTCCAATTCAGTGCACCGGCATTTAATTCAATGCACCTCGTTAATTGCAGGCTAGACTTGGTGGCCCAGTTCAGGACTGTCCACAGCCCTCTTCTGGCCCGCTTCTGGCCCGGTGGTTGGGGTCCCCTGTATTAAGGGATACATGTGCTGTTAATATGAATGAATTTTGTTACAACAGCGCCACCTGCTGCTGTTTCTGACCAGTCTGACCACCAAGTAGCCAAGGAAGTTGTCAGGAAAAAGGCTGCTCTGATGTTCTTCTGCTTAGGAAAGATTTGAAAAAGTTTTCTATTTTTTTTCCTAAGCAGGCGAACATCAGAGCAGCCTCCCTTTCTTTAATGTAATTTGCAGAAGTGCTTAGAATAGCGCTCTCATCAATTTTACATTCACTTATTTTAAAGGATACTTATCCTGTTATGTTTAAATGATTTTGTAGTAGACTATGAAGATCCATATTATGGAAACATCCATTATCTGGAAAACCCCATGTCCCAAGCATTCTGAATAACCCATACCTGTAGTAGGTCGATTATCAATGTAAATTTTTTCATTTGCTTTGACTTGGTAGTTTCAGACTTGCGTAAGTGTTCATTGTTTAAGGCTGAAAATAGGAACATAGGGGCTGTCACTAATGAAGCAGCATGTTTATACAGTCTGAGTTCCTTTTAATAGGATCTAAACTTTTCTCTTAGGTTCTGCATATCTGTCAGTTGAGTTGTGCCATTCTACTTTGTGGAACTGTTTCACTTGCTTTGCCCTTATTTATACCAATAAAGTGGCCTCTCAGGATGGTGCCTAATTTTCATGCATTATTGTTCGGTGGCAAGTGGAGCACGACTCATTTCTAACTATAAAATGTTTTGTGCAGGCTCATCACACTGTCTGGAACAGGCTGCGGAAACGATCACAGAAACTGGTAAGATGATCTATGTGAGCGGGTCTTTAAAAGGTAGATTGATATTAGCGATGCACCAAATCTAGGATTCGGTTCGGGACTCGGCCAGGATTCGGCCTTTTCCAGAAGGAATCAGATTTGGCCGAATCCTTGTTCATGGCCAAACCAAATCCATATTTGAATATGGGGTAGAAGGGAACTCCTGTAACTTTCTTTCCACTTTTTCCCTTCCTGCCACTAATTTGCATATGCAAACCCGGATTCGGTTTGGAATCTTTCATGAAGGATTCGGGGATTTGGTGCATCCCTAATTTATACCTACCAAAATCACCCTCCTGTATCATGTTTTTCATTTAGATATTTATTCTGTTAAAGACTTGCTCTTACCCTATAGGCTGGAGGGTTTGGGGTAAAGGGACCATCCCTAGCTTTGTGGCCTTGCAGGTCTTCTGGGGATTGAGGACAAAATGGGCTCAACCTTAACCTATGGTGAAGTTCCTGAAGCCCTTGCTTCTATAGGCCTTCTGGCTAGGGAGTTGAAGACAAAAGAGCCCTCCATGGAGGTGTTCCTGACGACCCTTGCCTTTACAGGCTACCTGACTGGGGGTTTAGGGTTTTTTTTAAATTTCAGATGACTCTTCCTTTTTTTCAGGAATAGTGTGAATTGCACCATACAGCACTTGCTTTGTTTTGTGCACTTTGGTGACTTGAAGCACGCACTCAGGCTTTAATAAAAAAAAAAAGCCTTTAGCCCCCCACTAGTGTTTGGGTGTGTTAAAAAAAAAAGATCCCTGGCAACAAGAGCTGACCAGGACTTCTTCCCCTACCACTGCCCATGCTCTTTAATCACTCCAGCCAATCATTTTTTTTTCCTTTGAGTGACATTCAAATGTAAAATAGTTAAGGAGCAACACAAGCATGAAAAAGTTCCTAGAGATGCCAAATAAGTGCTGTGGCTATTGGTAGTCCCTATGTGGCAGTACACATGGTTTTTATGCAACCGAAACTTGCCTCCAAGCCTGGAATTCAAAATAAGCACCTGCTTTGAGTCCACTGGGAGCAACATCTAAGGGGTTGATAAGTAACATTGCTTGAGCCACTGGTTGGGGTTCACTGGGTCCAGACCATACAACCTCTGCAGTTGTGGAGCCTTCAACTGTACAAAGCAGGGGTGGGGGGTAGAATCACCTGCATCTCCAGCCTGCACCCATGCTATCAGAATTATTGGCTAATGAACCAACTTTAGTTGTAAAAACATAGATGCGGCTGCTTATAGTTCTCTTTTATTTAGGGTTCTGAATGTATCAGATGCACAGGTGGTACATATACCTGTACATTAGTTACTCTAGTCACATATACTTTTAGGATCTCAAGCCATGGGTAGATTTGGTAGGCAGATTGCACTTACAATGATGGCCATGGGGCTATTACATTCAATAAGCCAGCAGGACTTACATTAATTTCCATAAATAGTGCATACACAAGTCCATCCATTAAATGTGCAAGAAGTATAAATACGTAGGTACATAAATGGTGGCCTCATTAGGAATCCAAGCAGCCCATATATTTGGAAGGGCAGGTCTTTGTGTTAGAATGGCTCATGCTGTACACTGGATAACAAACAATCTTACACAAGACTGAAGATGCCCAAGATACAAGGCTTAAACATCAAAGGCCATTCCTCTCTCTGTGGGAATTATCAAGAAGCCGTAGGTGATTTTTCAGAGCACTGTGTTTGTGATAGCCACACGCAGCTTTTATGTCTGGAAATAACTTCAAGCTCCTTCTGTAGAACTTTGGTTCTCTTTAGTGCATGGCATGGTTTTGGGGGGGAAGATGCAGAGGGGACTGAGAATTTCAATCACTTTGTACATTTTTTTTAGTCCATAAGAGAACCAGTCCCAGTGGAATAAGGAAACACAAGGATACAAGTCTTAAATAAATTATAACAATTGAGCTGCGCTGGTTACATAGCATAAGGAGCTGGGAACTTTCTCCTCTGATGTCTCCTTTGCAGCCCCTAAAATAATCTACTACTACATTTGCCTAAATAGAGGACATGCCCATAATTTCAGGACTAAGGTTTTTATTACTGGGAACTAATGATGTGCAGGTTGGCCTGAAACCAGTGGGTGGGCAGGTTCATGCTGACACATCATGTAGTAGAGTCCTGCATCAGGTTGTTTTCCTGCGGAATACCAGCAAAGTGGTTGGGCTTTGGATAGGAATTTCTCATTTCCTGATTATGCGGGTAACCAGTCTAGTCCCTCCCCTGAGTCTGTGGTACAAATTTCTTGCCTTATCTTGTGGAATAGGCTCTGGTGTGATGTCACTTCCAGTTCACAGTGACACCACTTCCGGCTTGGTGGGTGCTGGGTCAGGGGCAAGAGATTTATTTGCCTGGTAGTGGGTCTAGGTATGGGAGCATAGGTGGTGGTGGCGGGCCCATGTTGGGCACATATCTGCCCAACCGGACCCTCACAAGGCTATCACGGTGAGAATCGCACACACCAGTTGTATTGCAGGTGGGGAGCAACCCCTATTTATTGTGACCACCTGTGCATCAACGTTTCGGGGGGGGGGATTAACCCTCCCTTCGTTAGGGTGACCACCTGTGCATCAACGTTTCGGGGGGGGGGATTAACCCTCCCTTCGTCAGGGTGACCACCGGTGCATCAACGTTTCGGGGGGGATTAACCCTCCCTTCGTCAGGATATATCCTGACAAGGGGAGGGTTAATTCCCCCCGAAACGTTGATGCACAGGTGGTCACAATAAATAGGGGTTGCTCCCCACCTGCAATAAATTGGTGTGTGCGATTCTCATAAAGTTCTTATTATGTTTGCAAATACCCCATATACTAGTGATGTGCAGGTTGACCCAAAACCTGGGGTGACCTGTGGGCTGACTACCAGGTTTGGTTGACATTTGGTGTGGGTCTGACTGAAAGTACCTGCCACTGCTCCCAAAGATTCTGTGTCTTGGAACCAGAGTTGCGTACACAAGTCACATACAGAGCAAGATGATATGGGTTGGGTGTGGGTCCTACAGTGGCAGCAATTTGTGGGTTATGGTCAGGTCCTGGTTAAGGTTTTTTCCTATATATTTCACTACTGTATACCTCTAAAGTCGTGGGGTGTGGTTCAGGATTGGGTATCAATAGTGCAGTGAAAGGCGAAGCTGGGTGGGTTAGGGTAGGCACAGGTTAAACAATTCCATCCCACAACTCACGACTATGATCCCTTCATTTGTGAGCAGAATTTAATTCTCTCAGTGTCTTATAAAATGGTCATGGGCCCCCCATAGTGTTACATAATGTGGGTGCTTAATGGACTCACCCTTGCCCAAAGGCCTTCATGCTCCCATATTCTGCATGGCTCTGGACAGGTTTAGATCTGGGTTTTTTTTTTGTCTCATATTGAAGGAATCCTATTTTTTAAGGCATATTTCACTATGGAAGCCAACTCTTTCTAAAAGACTTGGCCAGGGGCTAGGGCATGTGTTGTCACAGACAGATTGTTCCAAATGCTGAATAAGACGCTCGGCAGTAGTTTGATTATAAAATATTTAATGGCTAGAATTATATAGGAAGAAAATGCATCTATATTGCAAAAAAATACATCTAAATTATAAATGTTGTAAACTGAGCAGGGCAGTAATTTGGATATAAAATATTCAGCATGTAGAATTATGCTGAAAAATAGCTGCTTGCTTTAAATAGAGCCGGATAAACACTGGAAAAGAACAGCCTTGCCCGAAAGTGAGACTTCCCCTTTAAGTCATTTACAAGCCTTTCTTTTATAGCTTTTTGCATAATTACGTTTTAAATATGCAGGGGGAAAGTATTCAGGGGAAAAAAAAAACCCACTTCATTCCGTGTGTGATAATTGGCGCTGTGAATTGAGCAGAAATGAAGGCGCCTAGACAGGAGCAAATTCTTGTTGAATTGACATATCTATCAGACCCTTGTGAGTTATTCAACTCCGGGGGAAGTTTTTGGCAGGGAGCTGGAGCACACGCTTCACGGACGCACAGTAATTAGATATTTGTCATTTTACTTGTTAAAGTATGTTTACCATTATTTTTACTCGTAGGTCATGGAAGAGCAACATCAGGAAGCAGAACAACAACCAAGTCCTGCGTAATTTCTCTTATGTTTTTGTATGAGTGTTAATAAAAAAATATTTGGAGGCATGTTTCTTTAACTAATCACATGTTCAGTTTGTTGGCCCCTACGCTGCAGAGCTTAAAGGGCAAGGAAAGTGTAAAATAGAATAAGGCTAGAAATGCTGTATTTTGTATACTAAACATAAACATGAACTTACTGCACCACAAGCCTAATCAAACAAATGATTTATGCTTTCAAAGTTGGCCACAAGGGGCTGTCATCTTGTAACTTTGTTATACATCTTTGTCTGATACTGGCACTGCACATGCTCAGTATGGTCTGCTTGAGTTCTGCATGGCTGGTAAGTAAGGTAGGGGCTCCCCCTGCTGTTCATAAGTGATTGTTTCCCTGCCAGAAGCACTAAATGAAGGGAGAATTTCACTGCATACAGTCAGGTTTCTTATAAAAACATTACACATTTTAAAATTAAAGTATATTGGAGATAGATTTGTTTTTCATTAAAGAAAGTAAAAATGGGATTTTATTTCTTTGCCTTTCCTTGCCCTTTAAAGCCTGAGATGCTTATGTCCCAGACCTTCTACATCTCGAGTGCCTAGACTTTCACAGATGGGATGGTGGCCCACAGTCATTAGTAGGCACTTTATAACATATATTTGGTTATCTTATGGGTCATGGCCCCGATGATCTATGGGGGAAGATGCATGGCAATTATGTGCCATCCCCTGGTCCTGCCGTTGGCACTATTCACTGTAGAATCCATGGCTTGAAGACTTGCTCATAGGTTTATAGGCCTTAAGTTGGCCATAGACGTAAAGATTTTTGAAAGATCTATTGGTTATCGTGAGACCACGATTGTCTTAAAACGATCGTTTAAATGTCCAATGTGTCCATCAACTAAAAAGACCATTTCAGGCAATATTGCCAGCAAAACTGAAGGATCGCAGCTTGCTTGGCCCTGCAAACATAGGTAGATTGCATGCGTAAGACGCACGATCGTTTGTATCCCACTAACCGCACGATAATTTGACAGATTGGTCGGACTTCCCTAAGATCGGTCATTCGGCAGGGAAAGACCGTTGCGTCTATGGGGAGCTTTATGGCTGGAGGGTTTAGGGTAAAGGGACATCCCTAGCTTTGTGGCCTTGCAGGTCTTCTGGTGGATTAAGAACAAAATGGGCTCAACCTTAACTTATGGTGAAGTTCCTGAAAGCCCTTGCTTCTACAGGCCTTCTGGCTAGGGGGGTTGAAGACAAAAGAGCCCTTCATTTGGCTTATGATGGAGGTGTTCCTGACGACCCTTGCCTTTACAGGCTACCTGACTGGGGAATTAGGGTTTTTTAAATTTCAGATGACTCTTCCTTTTTTTCAAGAAGAGCGGGGATTGCACCATAAAGCACTTGTTTTGTTTCGTGCACTTGAGTGACTTGAAGCACGCACTCAGGCTTTAATGAAAAAATAAAGCCTTTAGCCCCCCACTAGTGATTGGGTGTGTTAAAAAAAATATCACTGGCAACAAGAACTGACCAGGACTGCTTCCCCTACCACTTCCCATGCTCTTTAATCACTTCAGCAAGTGAGCAGATGGGTTTCATTTGTGTGGTTCAGTCATTCTGCTACCTTTTCCTATGGTTCCCTGGCCTTAAAGGGAAACTGTCATGGGAAAACATTTTTTTTTTTTTTTTTTAACACATCTGTTTATAGTGCTACTCCAGCAGACTTCTGCACTGAAATACATTTCTCAAAAGAGCAAACAGATTTTTTTATATTCAGTTTTGAAATCTGACATGGGGCTAGACATTTTGTCAATTTCCCAGCTGCCCCCGGTCATGTGACTTGTGCCAGCACTTTAGGAGGGAACTACTTTCTGGCAGTCTGTTGTTTTTCCTTCTCAATGTAACTGAATAGTACACAGTGGGACATGGGTTTTTACTATTGAGTGCTGTTCTTAGATCTACCAGGCAGCTGTTATTTTGTGTTAGGGAGCTGTTATCTGGTTACCTTCCCATTGTTCTGTTGTTAAGCTGCTTTGTGGGGGAAAGGGAGGGGGTGATATCACTCCAACTTGCAGTACAGCACTAAAGAGTGATTGCAGTTTATCAAAAAACAAGTCACATGACTTGGTGCAGCTGGGAAATTGACAATATGTCTAGCCCCGTGTCAGATTTCAAAGTGAAATATAAAAAAAAGAATACAACACTATTAACTGATGTATTTTGAAAAAAAAAAAATGTTTTTCCCATGACAGGATCCCTTTAAGACTTTTTCCCAAAGCTGCTGGTCCAAGTTTGAACAATCCCAAACCCCTTGTTGTGTCTACTTTGCAGGGTGAAGAAGAAAATAAAGGGCAATATGGTCTTCTAACAGCTTAGCATATTTATCCAGCTAGTACATTGTCCAGATACTGTCCTCAAAAACATTTTAATGGCTCCCTAGTCTAGCCAAGGCCCCACAGAATTTTTTTTTCCTATGAAATAATTTCATATAAACTGGCCTGTGAGCAAAGGGTTCATTTAACTTTGGTCTCGTAGATTTCCAGTGAATGTTTTTGTTTTGATTTTTCTTATGCCCCGATTGGCTGGGGCAGTGTGAAAAGAAAAATCCTTTTGGTTGTTATGAGTTACTAGACGTTGGGCTAACTGGGCACCTGTTCTATTATGCCCTATATTTGTGTGCATTAGTACACTCATTATAGGCTAAGGAACCAAACAAGGTTGGGACAGCTACTCAATCATTAACTACTACCATAGTCTCAAAGCCTCAGAATCAAACATTTCATAGATGGCTAAAGCTGGCCATACACGGGCAGATAAAGCTGCTGGTTAGTGATGGGCGAATTTATTCGCCAGGGGCGAATTCCCATGATTGGCCGCTGGCGAATAAATTCGTGAAAACGACGCAACGCAAATCACGCGACGCACGTCAAAAGCGTGCTGCGACTCGTTTTTTCGCGAATTTCTCTGGAATTTTTCAGCGAAGCGAAACTGGGGAGATCGCCCATCACTACTGCTGGTATCAGTCGTTTAGACCGATTTGACAGCTTATCTGCCCGTGTATGGACATGATATCGATCGGGAAGGTCGGATTTTCTTCCAACCGACCCGTCGGAAGTCCATTGCGCCCATTGGCGATGTCGCCAAACGAGCGGATCTTTGCATCTATGGCCAGCTTAAGGCCAGTGGTGACTGTAAAGACACAAAAAGTTGGAGGGCACCCAAGGGATCCACAAGAGCCACTAAAAATAAAACCAAGAAAACCCCTTTATAAAGGGTCATCCCTGTAGCCTTGAGCGATGCCACGTTTTTTCCTGCACCCTCTAGTGCTCCCTGTATGTATTGTCAATCCATAGAAAACCGTGGCCTTTATGGATGTTCTGTGGCAGCTGTTGGTGAAAATACTCATGGTTCCATTAGCAACGACTTCATAAAAAGCAAGAATTTGAGATTTCAATATTTTCTCCTTAGTCTGAACTCCATGGCAGTGGTTTGTTGCAGTGACGAGCTCCAGGCCAGAAACAATTCTGTTTACTACCTGTTATAAAGTGAAGTTGCTTTTTTCTTTTTTTTTATCGCTTGAAGGAAAAGAAAGGTAAATGGTGCCATGTAACCCATCAAATAACCCGTCAAATCCATACACTTTACAGCCTGTTCTCCCAATGAGCCAGAAAACCTTCGGAAGTTTTACTGGAACGGTACAGCAAATTGCTATGTTTAAACACAGAGCAGCGTTTTCTTTGTTGGCTAATGACACACACAACTGGTCCATCACTTCACAATTGTTGGGCCGGGGCTGTTATTTTCTCGCTGTTCCTTAGTCGTCTGTTCAGCGTGACCCTCCGCTTTTAATGGAAAACACTTTGCTGTCACTTATGTCATTTAATGTGTAGTCGCCTGTCCCGGACCCACACCTGTATTTATGTTTGGCAACCATTGCTTTGTGTATAATTATTTCCCCTCAGATACTGGACTCTGGCTTAATCAGATGTTAAATAGCATGCCTCTGGATATTCAGTGAAATCATATGGGTACTAACAACATTTATACATACGGAGAATACAAAGGAACTTGGAGCTATTTAAACACTGTATCCCTCCTGGATGTGAGAAATGTGCAAGAATCATGATCTTTTTCATTGATAATCTTTCCCTCTGTGAAATCCATGTCCTGAATTCTTGGACCTGTGCATAACTGAAACTCCTTCCATTGGGGGGGGGGCATCTGTTCTACTGCTCATTGGTAGTTTGTGCTCAGGGTTGGTCCAGCTTCTTCTGTTCCACTAGTGATGTGTTCACTGATACATGTCAGGCAATGAGTTGAGTGCTACTCTATGGCTCATGCAACCCTCCTGCACCTCTTCCACTCTCGCTACGTTCCCCTTATATCAGAAACTGCCTACTTTAATTCATAGGGAATCATGTTCCCCGGTTGTAAAGGCCATTGTGTGTGTTTAGGACCATATCAACCCATGAGGCAGAAGACTAAAAACTTTTATAGAGGTTATGATGGTTTCCAATACCTTCTCTTCTGTTTGAAAGTATGGAATCATTACAACGAGGAAGAAAGTGTAGCAAGTCTACTTGCATTGCCGAAATAGAGAGTGCACCCAGTTCAGTCATTACACTACAACCCCCCACCACCAGTCCGTATGGCCCCCTGAAATGGAGCACAGCCAACTGGTGGCCACCTTCATGAAAATAGCACCTCCAACATTTCGTGAGGTGGGAAGTATTCCCCTACTTGTCTAACTTGCATGTCAATGAGATGCACATGTAGGAGGCAGGCAAAGTGGCCCTATAGGTACAGGTATAGGATCTGTAGCACGGAAACGTATTATCCAGAAAACTCCAAATTACGGGAATGCCATCTCCCTTAGACAACTTTTTAAAGGGCAAGGGAAGTGTAAATTAGGGTAGAAATGCTGTATTTTGTATACTAAACATAAACATGAACTTACTGCACCACAAGCCTAATCAAAAAAATGATTTATGCTTTCAAAGTTGGCCACAGGGATCTGTCATCTTGTAACTTTGTTATACATCTTTGCAAGACCAAGACTGTGCACATGCTCAGTGTGATCTGGGCTTCTTAGGGATCGTCATAAATTATCAAAAAAACAAAGCTGCTTGAGTTCTGCATGGCTGGTAAGTAAGGCGGGGGCTCCCCCTGCTGTTCATAAGTATGATTGTTTCCCTGCCAGAAATTAGGGACCGTCGGACAATTCCTATCCACAGCACTAAATGAAGGGAGAATTTCACTGCATACAGTCAGGTTTCTTATAAAAACGGTACACATTTTTTAAGTATATTGGAGATAGATTTCTTTTTCAATAAAGTAAAAATGGGATTTCATTTCTTTGCCTTTCTGTGTAATAATAAAACAGTACCTTATACCTGATCCAAACTAAGATATAATTTATCCTTATTGGAAACTAAACCAACCTGGGGGACCCAGGGTCCACCAGGGTAATGGACCCGTGTCCCTTCTCTGTCCCGCCTTGTTGCTCTGGTGCGTAACGATCATGCCCATGCATGCGGCACCATGTCAATGCACACAGGCTTGTGCCAAGTACACATAAAATGTTTTTGCGGCAACCTCCTGACAATGGGAGGTCATGGCATTAAAGGGCAGATCTGGGCTGGCAGGTCCCACAAGAGCCTGGTGCCCACTGGGTTTTTTCCCAGTGTCCCACTGGCCCAATCGGACCATGATTGGGTTCATTAAATGTTTGCATGTGTTTTTACCAGACTTAAGGTACAGACAGACCCCAAATACTCCAGATCCTGAGCTTTCTGGATAATAAATCCTGTATCTTTATTGCCTGACTTATGTTTGGCTGGAAGGACAGGTGGGACATGCACCCAAATATGCTGCACCCTGATAAAGTTCTGTCCATTTCTGTAGAGTTCAAGATGTAGAGTGGAGCAAGAGCCTGGACATGACAAGTGCTCTGTGCATGAACACTAAGAAGGTTATTGATCATAGGTCACGTTTGTGAGTCTTTTTCTACCTCAAATAAACTCATAATGTGAATGTTTGCTTATCTATGAAAAAACTTGTGTAAAAAAAAACTCAAAATACTCAAACTGATCGAGTTATCAACAAAAAAAAACACTTGAAAACCTCGAATTGATCAAGTTTTTGAGCATAATCCACCAAACCCCGCCCCCCGTAGAAATCACAAAGGCTAAAAACATCTTCAAACGGTTCAAGGGACCTCTGCCATTGACTTCTACATGATTTCCACAGGGTTTAGCTGGAGTATTTACGGTTGTGGGCTTTTTGCAGCTTAGGGGCATAAATCTTGAAAAGTTTTTTTTATTCCTGAGATATACCCTCTAAAACAGTGATCCTCAAACTTGGCCCTCCAGCTGTTAAGGAACTACAAGTCCCACAATGCAATGGAGTCTGACAGCCACAGTCAGGCAAATGCATTGTGGGACTTGTAGTTCCTTAACAGCTGGAGGGCCAAGTTTGAGGATCACTGCTCTAAAAACTTGATCTTTAATCGATAACCCCCTAAATGTCATTCTCTATTTGACCTTTAGTGCCCTTGCACTTTTGCATAAATGACCCCCTTATCTCCTGTACAAGGACCTTACATAGTTAAGTTGGGTTGACAAAAAGACCAAAGTCCATCAAGTTCAACCCCACAAAGTCAACTTACCTGTATGAAAGTGCTGGGCCATTGTATAGTCATGGAACGCCGAGAGCATTTAATATCCAAAGATGTAAGTAAGAGCAGGGGGTGCATTTACCTACAGGGCAGGCTTTATTGGTGCAGCAATTGCTCACAATACATATATACAGTACAGGTATGGGATCCGTTATCCGGAAACCCGTTATCCAGAAAGTTCCAAATTAGGGAAAGTCTGTTTCCCATAGACTCCATTATAGTCTAATAATCCAGATTTTTAGAAACCATTACCCTTTTCTCTGTTGTGATAAAACAGTACCTTGTACTTGATCCCAACTAAGATATAATTAATCCTCATTGGAAGAAAAACCAGCCTATTGGGTTTATTTCATGTTTACATGATTTTCTAGTAG
Source organism: Xenopus borealis (assembly GCA_024363595.1). Taxonomy (NCBI): domain Eukaryota; kingdom Metazoa; phylum Chordata; class Amphibia; order Anura; family Pipidae; genus Xenopus; species Xenopus borealis. The sequence continues at coordinate 13,499,743 of CM044433.1, forward strand.
ACCGAGGGGCAGATTTATCAAATTTGTGTGAAGGATTAGAAAATTTGCTCGAATAGTCTATTTTCAATTGTGCGAATATTAGAATATGCAAATTAAGTATTTCTGACCATCGAATATGGAATATTCGGTCGCATCCTATAGATCGAATAAATATATATTCAATCGCTCAACTATTCGCCAGTCAAAGAACTTGCCCTTTAAATTTCTATTCGACTGCCTGCTTCACCAGATTGAACCTACCGAAGTCTTTTCCCCAATAGCAATCGCACGCCTCAAACCGTTCGAAGCATTCGGTTCGTACGATTTTTTCAAACAATCAAATGCTTTTTTATGATTTTTTCATAAAATCCTTCGATCGTACGCTTTTGACGAATATTCAAAAAGCGCTCAAAACCGGCAAATATTTTTTTTGATTTTGGCAAATATTTCTTTGCCAATTATTCGACGCCCGAATTTGAGCCTTAGTAAATTTGCCCCTTAAAGTATGAAGATCCAAATTATGGAAAGATCTGTTTTCCAGGTCCTGAGCATTCTGGATAATAGGTCCCATACCTGTATTTACACTGGAGTTTTCTGAACCTTTCCTTTTCTCTCTATTCTATGCGTCGCTCCTTGTGAACGTTTGGTAAATTTCGTATCTGATCAAGTGAAATGCACACATTGCAGTCCCTGTTCTTGACTGTCACCCAGCGCAGGGAGTGTTTAATGTGCTACATCTCTAATTAGTCTTTCTCAGTAACAAGGCCCCTCTTTTTTATTCTTCAATACAATATTGATCCTTTATTCCTGAAAAACACTGCATTAGCCAAGATAAGAACAACTGAATTAGCAAAACTTTCGAAAGTGAGGAATATATTACCCTTCAGGATCACCTCAAAGTCCAACACCTGCATCAAAGAGAGTGTTAATGTGTGGCACCCTTTACACACATATGTTTGGCAGGTTTTTGGAGGGACTTGTACATGGTAAAGTGAGAGAGAGAGAGAGGATTAGTATGTTTATTTACGTGTGTGCTTTTACTTTTCCCAGGGATGTAAAATTGGAGAATATTCCATCCAGTTGCAGGGCAATGCTCAAGTACAAATAGGCCTCCCTACATGCTCATTAAAGGAGATCTAAAGCCTAATTAATGAAGTAGGACAGACACATTGTACATTATATGTTAGGTTTCTGTATCAGCCCAAGGCAACCACAGCCCTTGAGCAGGAAAGATCTGTGTCTCCATAGATGCCCCTGTAGTAGAGAGCTGCATTGGGTCAGGTCTCCGCAGAATTCCCACAGAGTCGTCATGTATTGGGTGCAAAGAAGCAGGCGGCACTCCGAATAACATGAATAGGATATTTATTCCAAACAGGAAAGGATCCACATGCCTTATGCGTTTCGGGAGAAACCTCCCTTAATCATAGGTCTCTCCCGAAACGCTTAAGGCAATGTGGATCCTTTCCTGTTTGGAATAAATATCCTATTCGTGTTATTTGGAGTGCCGCCTGCTTGTTTTCATATTTCCAATAAGCTGCAGCTGGGGAGCTGTTGGCTGTTGGAGTGGACACAAGTGGGGAAAGTATACCGGCAAGGGGTGAGTTTGGAGCGGCTTTTTCTATATTGGGTGCAAAGACCCAGTTACTTGACCACGTGGGCAGTCCCTGGATAAAATTATCTAGGTCACCAGGTTGATGCCACCTCCTGCAGTTAAATCTAATGATCTCCCCCTGACCTGGTTGATCCGCCTCCTGGTTTGAATGTATCCAGGTCCGGATTGAGAATTGAAATAGGCCCTGGCATTTCAGGTACAAAGAGGCCCAATCAGCCCACATAGAGGCCCAAACAGCCCCTACCAGCCCACTGAATACTGTGGCACCTTATAGCAGCCCCTCTGGCATTTGCCAGAATCCACAGATTACCAGTCTGGGCCTGGATGGATCCCAGATCAGCCTGAAGATTGGGCCAGTGCCGGTAGTTTTGTGCAGCTGGGGCAGGGACCTCTCTAGAGGGCCAGTGAGTCCAGTTCTAACTTAGCGGGTTCCAAGTTGGGTAAGGGTCTGCCTAACTGGACCCCTCTTTTCTGCAGATTCACTGCAAATGCTCATGGCTGCTGTTATTTACCAAGTGTATGACCAGCACACAAGATACTGAAAATATATCATATCAATGTCACAATATAAGGCTGATTCATAAATAATTCAGATTATACAGTACATGGCATTGTGGAAACCAGCACAATTAGCATTAGAATTGCATAATCAGCCCTTTAGCATCAGCATAAATAACTGGCAAACCTCATTTTCTGTTTAATGATTTGGAACAACCCCTAAGCTTAGCTTCTCAAAGCAAACCGAGCATGTGCGTTTCGCAGACACTCCTAACAAATCCAAGATGGGGAGCTCCTGTGGCAACTTTGAAGGCCTTGGTCATTACTACTATAGAGATGCTGAACCTGTAGGCTGGTTCAATATGTTCCGTATATAAAATATGGTATTTATAGCCATATTCATTTGTAGGGTTCAGTTCTCCTTTAATTATTAACTGTCTAAGCAGAAGCCCCTCTGGCGTTTGCCGGAATTTACAGTGGGGAGCAGCAGTTGCAAACAAGTAGGGTTGCCACCTTTTCTAAATATTTTTACCGGCCGGTGGGGGGCGGGCCAAAATGGGGTGGTGCGTGACGCCATGGGGGGGCAGGGTTATGACGGTTTGGGGGCGTGGCCGGGACTCAGCACAATCAAGAACGTGACGAACTGTGAGTAATACAGGGGATTGGGGGCTGGCCGATGGGTCTTTTTAAAGGTATTACAAATTTACCGGCAGCTACATTGCCGGTAAATTTGTAATACCGGCCTTGGCGGGTGTTTTACCGGCTAGGCCAGTAAAATACCGGCTGGGTGGCAACCCTACAAACAATGCAAAGCAATGTGGTCAATCATGCGGAGTGAGTGGTGGGGGGGGGGTTGCAGCGTAATTATGGAAAGGGTGGGCAGGCGTGTTCTTCATCAGTTATAGATCAGCGCCACAGACTATGGAAAAAAATAAAATAACCTAGTGCAATATTATTAATATTCAGTGCAGTCGCCAAAGTGTTGCAGCACTAATTTGTGTGTGTCTTGAACCATAAAAAGTCAATGCACAGATTTTTTTTTAAAGTGCTATAGTGATTTCTACAAAGTGCTATCACCAAAATAGAATTATAATCAAGTCAAACAAGGTGTTTTTAGTGCTTGCTTGATAGAATAGTCTATTTTCAATTGTGCGAATATTCGAATATGCAAATTAAGTATTTCTGACCATCGAATATGGAATATTCGGTCGCATCGAATAGATCGAATAAATATATATTCAATCGCTCAACTATTCGCCAGTCAAAGAACTTGCCTTTTAAATTTCTATTCGACTGCCTACTCCACCAGATTGAACCTACCGAAGTCTTTTCCCCCAATAGCAATCGTATGATCGCACGCCTCAAACCGTTCGAAGCATTCGGTTTGTACGATTTTTTCAAATAATCAAATGCTTTTTTACGATTTTTTCATAAAAAAAATAAAATAACCTAGTGCAATATTATTAATATTCAGTGCAGTCGCCAAAGTGTTGCAGCACTAATTTGTGTGTGTCTTGAACCATAAAAAGTCAATGCACAGATTTTTTTTTAAAGTGCTATAGTGATTTCTACAAAGTGCTATCACCAAAATAGAATTATAATCAAGTCAAACAAGGTGTTTTTAGTGCTGGCTTGATACCTCTCAGCCATTCAGCACTAGAACATTGTACGTTTGAAATAATAAAACAGAGAAACAGGCGTTTTTAGCCCCAAAAGTCTTTCCGAGGACAATGCGCCAGCCTTTGACTCTACGTGAATGAAACATGTAAGTTCTGATGCATTTAAATCATACAACTAGAAAATGTCTTCACTTGTCCATTGTCGAGGCTTTCAAGTCATCTAATTTTTTTTAAGACAGTTCAAACGAAGGCGAAATACATGCATAAACCTTCTAAATGGAAATTTGAGTGGCTGGCCAGGAACAGCTTGCCAAAGCTTAAAACCTAGAGGGAGCCTTGAGCAGAAACATAGGAAATCATTTGAAGAAAAGAGAAATCATAAGTCTCCAAACAGCTGCACGGAGACAGGCGGAGGGATTAGGTGAACTCTCTGCCATTGCTGAAATGTAAAGCGAAAAAAGTTTCAAATGTAAAATCATGAAAGTTTAGAGGAGAAGGAAATTGCACTGGTAGGGGCCGGTGAGTAGAGTTAACTGGAGGGAGGGTACGTTAAAAAAAAGACAAACAGAAACCTCTGGTCTTCTGGGCCAACGGCAATACAGAAATATCAAACTGTGGCAACTGCAGGGGCTGAAACGAACGCACAGAAAGGTCGGGGAGTTGCAGTTCTGTAATTCTTTTCAAAGCCAAAGCAGAAAACTGTGGGAAGGTAGTCAGCACGTCAGTAATACAATGGGAAAACAGCCGAATGTCTGGGGAAACTGAAGAGAGTCTATTTGAAAATACACTGAATCAGAAGCAACAATGGTAAACAGAGGCCACTCCCTTTATAAAGTGCACGGCTCTTACCCAAATACTATTACATACATATATAGGACCTGCACACTCAAAAAAATGTAATCATACTGTGGTAGTTTTTTAACATAATCTTTATATGTAGAATTCATTCATTATACAAACATCTTATTTCAGAAAACATAGAGCAGACACAAAGAAAAATGTTTTCATTTACATACCACAATGCCGTAGAATAAGAATCAAAGTCTAACAAGTGAGCAGACACCCTTGCCAAGATGAGAATTACCCTGAAGTTTCGTAAAGCCTTTATCAAAGGGAATTCTCACCCAAATACTGCCATAAAATACTCCAAGATACAAAAGTTACTCTGCACACCACATCAGTAGTACAAACACTTGCAAATAAATGGTTTAATAAAGCATATCATTACAACAAAGTATAATTACACAGTCATTAAAACATATCATTTAGAACATGCCAAATACAAGTGTCTCCCCCGCCACCCAAAAAAACCCAAAAAAAAAACAGTACTCAGGGTTGTAAGGTTGTCAAAGGTCTTGGTGTCCAACTTGTCTGCCCTAAAAGGTGTAGGCACCATACGTGTCCATACTAATGATGTGTAGCGCAGAGTAACTTTTGTAGCTTGGAATAGTTGGAGAAGTTACAGCCAGGGCTGCCATAAGAAATCATGGGGCACCATATAACTTAGTTGGCAGGGCTCTTATTCTACTGCCCACCTGGCCTTATGAACTAAACAGAATGGGGTGACAGTTTAAAGGAAAACTTTACCCCGAAAATTGGAAAAGGGAAGGGAAACTGTCATGGGAAAACATGTTTTTTTTCAAAATGCATCAGTTAATAGTGCTGCTCCAGTAGACTTCTGCACTGAAATCCATTTCTCAAAAGAGCAAACAGATTTTTTTATATTCAGTTTTGAAATCTGACATGGGGCTAGACATATTGTCAATTTCCCAGCTGCCCCGGTCATGTGACTTGTGCCAGCACTTTAGGAGGGAACTTCTTTCTGGCAGGCTGTTGTTTTTCCTTCTCAATGTAACTGAATAGTACGCAGTGGGACATGGGTTTTACTATTGAGTGTTGTTCTTAGATCTACCAGGCAGCTGTTATCTTGTGTTAGGGAGCTGTTATCTGGTTACCTTCCCATTGTTCTGTTGTTAGGCTGCTGGGAGGGGGAAAGGGAGGGGGTGAGATCACTCCAACTTGCAGTACAGCAGTAAAGAGTGATTGAAGTTTATCAGAGCACAAGTTAAATGACTTGGGACAGCTGGGAAATTGACAATATGTCTAGCCCCATGTCAGATTTCAAAATTAAATGTAAAAAAATCTGTTTGCTCTTATGAGAAATGGATTTCAATGCAGAATTCTTCTGGAACAGAAATATTAACTGATACATTTTGAAAAAATATTTTTTCTCATGACAGGATCATGACAGGTTGCCCTTTTACATCTCTTGCCTTGAACCACCATTTCGTGATGGTCTGTGTGCTGCCTCAGAGATCACCTGACCAGAAATATTTCAACTGTAACAGGAAGAGGTGTGGAAGCAAAAGACACAACTCTGTCTGTTAATTGGCTCATGTGACCTAACTTTATAGTTTGTTTGTTATGTTTGTGTGCACCGTTGAATCATACAATCCCAGGAGGCTGTCCTTATTTTTTAAAATTTTCTATTTATGATTACCCAATGTCACATGCTACTAAAAAGTGTATTATTATGAAAATGGTTTATTTACATGAAGCAGGGTTTTACACATGAGTTGTTTTATGCAATATCTGTTTATAGAGACCTACATTGTTCGGGGGGGGGGGGTATAGTTTTCCTTTAAGAAAAATGTTCTAAATAATCCACTCCTAAACCCAAACCATTTTTTGGTAGCCCCAACCCCTTTTTTTGTTTGTCTTTACTGGATTCATGCAGGACTTCTCCCTGATGATGACTCAGTTTCCCGACTGATCTCATATTCATGCTGAGATAGACGCTGGACACTCTCCATGCCCTTTTCTCTGGTCATCTGGTGATAAGGAGGTACTAGCCCTATTACTGGAACCTAAAAGACTATGCAAGGAATGGGATGGGCAACTAAACAGATGCTGATTTTTTTGTTTTAAAGCAGGATCCCTTTAAACTAGGGTTAGCAACATGCTAGGTACCATAGAACCCCCCCCCCCCCGTATTTACTTTCTTTTATTAACTGCCCACGATGGATTTTGCCATATTATCAAAGCTCTGCAATGATCATACACTCCCTTCCCAATGTCTATTATCCCACTACTACTAGAGACACCATATCTCCCTACTATACCTGCTATCTCACAGTCAAACAGTCACAGCAAAACCAGCCTATTGGGTTTATTTAATGTTGACATAGTTTTCTAGTAGACTTAAGGTGTGCAGATTCAAATTACAGAAAGGTCCCTTATCTGGAAACACCCAGGTTCATATCATTCTTGATAACAGGTCCCATACCTGTATGGCATTACCTTTGGATTAGTGATACTCACAGCACATTTTAGAGAGGGTTGCTACCTGGTCGGTATTTCACCGGCCCAGCCAGTAACATACCACTCAAGGCCGGGGCCTGTATTAAAAATTTTCCGATAATTTGTGTTAAACTGCTGCTCCCTCCCAGTTTGCCTCCACCCCCAGCTCCCAGTTGATCCACCCCCTGCCTGGCCCTTTCTAGCGACAATGCTTACCGATTCCATGCTCCTCGCCTTGGTCCCGCCCCCTCAATGGCATGATCCTGCCCCTTTGACATCACTGCTCCACCCATTTACATCATGGTCCTTCCCCTCGTGGACCCACTCCCAGGTGGCAACCCAATTTAAGTGATAAAAGGTCTGTTATAGTATGAGCAGCCGTCTTATTGGATCCAATATAATTGCCATTGGCAATAGTGGAAATAATTCCTACAATTTCAAGATAATGGCTGCTATGATTTGGTTGGGTGCCATCTACGGTTGCCACCTTTTCTGCAAAAAATATTTATCTTTTTTCCCCTATTAATAACATTTTGATCAATCATCATTTCTACTGGCCAGGTGGCAACCCTAGTTTCATCATTGGAACATAATGTGGTTTGGTATTTGAATGAAGACTGGGCAGAAACTCTAAGCTCACTAAGGTGCACTCAAGAGCAACTCAACGTTTAACAGGGGTAAAGGAACGCAGCAATGGCAACCTGTGGTGCATCAGGCTGGTTAAGTTCTGAGCTCTCATTGGGGAGACAATGACTATGCAGATACAGATGGAGCAGATTTTATTGATGCATCTGGTGTACACTATTCATTCAAATGGAAAAAAGGCATGACTGTGTGCACCAGACGTTTCAATTATGACTTAACCATCTGTATATCTGCCTGTGGAGTGCCGGAGTCCCTGTCTACATTAATCACTAGGCCTTCTTGCACCACACAAGGTCAGAAAGTTTATGCAAGCCATTAGCCATGTCACACTGAGAGTAATCAGTGCTGGCCTAGATTTGACTGAGGATTCTGGGAGCTGTAGTTTGTGGCAGCTGAAAGGCTGTGGATGATCTGCAAAAGGGCCTGCAGTCGTAGTGACTTAGAGAAATAGAATGTTAATGAATGCATGACATCAAGCCAAATATGGAATTGCTGTGACGAATGCGTGGAGAACACACTGAGGATGTAGACAGATGGGTCACATTAGATGTCAGCATAAAGAGGCAGGACAAAAAAAAAAAACAACAAGCAATTACAGTACTTTAAAAACAGGAATCATTTTGCCTAAAACTTTAAAACAAATCCATAGAAAGTGATCTTGCATTAAATGACTTGGAGCTGCTGTTAGGGCTTAAGGCTCTGAAAAAACACATTTTCTGTAAAAAAAAAAAAAAAGAAGGTAACTGTAGGATTTTAGCTTGCAGTGTGACATTCAAGGAACACTAACCAATTTTTAGTTTTCATTTTGTATTGATGTTTATTAAGAGGTGAGTGTAGGATGATGCTCCTGTTGCTGGGCTTTCCTTTGTTTATGTAAAAGTTCTTAGGCACCATGTAGACTTCATATGGCGGCTTATTGGTGAAGATGGTGCAACTTGCGATGTCGCTTCTTGTTTTTCCCAGGTTACAATTGTAGATAAGTACCAGATGTATAGTAGTTTAGCATTATATTAGTATGCACACCTTCCAAAAGGGGCATCAGAGAAGCAAAAACAACACTGCCCCATGCATATCAGTACCTCTACTGCACCTGTATGTACACCATGATTCTCACCGTATCTACTAGAAGTGTTAAAGTGGCCATGTACAGACCGAGAAGCTCATTATTAGGGGCTTCTTAGTAACCTGGTAATTTTTCTTATCAGCTCTTTTGAAGTTCTTGAAGAGCTTTTTTTAATTAACTTTTAGTATGGCGCAGAGAGTGATATTCTGAGACAGTTTGCAATTGGTTTTCATGTTTTTATTTGTGTTTTTTGAGTTATTTCGCTTTTTATTCAGCAGCTCTCCAGTTTGGAATTAGCAATTTCTGGTTGCTAAAGTCTAAATTACCTTAGAAACCATACATTGATTTGAATAACAGACTGGAATATGAATAGGAAATACCTTAACAGAAAGATAGCCTCAAAGAGAGTTTTTTTTTTTTGGATGGAGTCAGTGAGCCCCATTTGAAAGCTGAAAAAAATCAGTAGCAGAAAGCAAATAATTAAAAAAAAAAAACTATAAAAATAAAAAAATAAAGGCCAATTGAAAACATGCTTAGAATTAGTCATTCTATAACATACTAAAAGGTGCACCCACCAGCCTTTGTAAAATAATTATGTGCCGGTCATAACTAAAGAGCCGTTTCAAACTTCTCAGAACGTCTCAGATTATTGGAGTGTCTCCGATCTGTACAAGATCTCATCTACTTTGTGTGCAAATAAGCATTTTGAGAAAGATATACAAAGTATAGTAGTCCAACATCAATTAGTAACTAGTGATGGGTGAATCTCACCCGTTTCGCTTCGCCGGAAAATTTGCGAATTTCCAGCGAAATTCGCGAAAAAATTTGCGAAACAAGTAGTGTGTCGTTTTTGCGGTGCGTCACGTCGTTTTTGGAACGTCGTGAACGCCGAATTTTCGCTGGCGTTTATCAACCAGGTAATGGAAGAGTCCCAGGGGCACCACCCTGAGCATTCAGCAAAGGTAGTGGTTCAATCCAAAAATGTGTGTGATATAAATAATATTACTTCATTTTATTGCCTGGTGAAAGATTCAGGGCCAGCTCTACAAATTTCCTATTTTAAGAAATATGTAAAGTTTTTGATTCAAAATTCTACATGTCTGACTTCATTCTAATTCAACCTTGAGAAACATCAGGATGGTGTTTGAATTCCAGACCCAGTCGGCTTAGAACAAAAAAACCTGGTGAGTGAACGCGGACGGCAGTCTCTGAAAAAAAATTAAATTTGTGAAATGTTTTTTTATGCAAAATCTGCTCTCTATGAACCGGCGAGACGTCTCCTCCTGTGACTGAGTGACAGCGCCGTGTTACCCCTGGAGGAGACGAGCCTAAAAACTCAAAAGCGATGATTGGGCGGCCTCGTCCAGGGACAGTTTCTATTCTGGGCTGCTGAGCTGGATCAGAAAAGCAGAATATTAATAGATCTGTATAATGAGCTCAGTAATGACACATTCCATTCAGTTCTTTATGTGCAGAAACATGTCCTGTCCAATTCCATGCATCTGGTTTGTATTATTAGAAGATGGCAAAGAAAAGGCCGATACCCAGTTTCATCTACTGGAAGAAGATTCAAAACAATGAAGAAGCTGTCTGTCCGGCTGTTACAGTGAGTTAAGATCTTGAGTGTGGCTGTCAGCCGACTTATTCCTTACTCAATGAGCATCCTTAAAGGGATACTGTCATGGGGAATTTTTTTTTTTCAAAATGCATCGGTTAATAGTGCTGTTCCAGCAGGATACTGGATTGAAATTCATGTCTCAAAAGAGCAAACAGATTTTTATATATTTCATTTTGAAATCTAACATCGGGCTAGACATTTTGTCAATTTCCCAGCTGCCCCAAGTCATGTGACTTGTGCTCTGATAAACTTCAATCACTCTTTACTGCTGCACTGCAAGTTGGAGTGATATCAAACCCCCCCCGCCCCAGCAGCCTAACAACAGAACAATGAGAAGGTAACCAGATAACAGCTCCCTAACACAAGATAACAGCTGCCTGGTAGATCTAAGAACAGCACTCAATAGTAAAATCCCATGTCCCACTGCATACTATTCAGTTACATTGTGAAGGAAAAACAACAGCCTGCCAGAAAGCAGTTCCCTCCTAAAGTGCTGGCACAAGTCACATGACCGGGGGCAGCTGGGAAATTGACAAAATGTCTAGCCCCATGTCAGATTTCAAAATTGAATATAAAAAAATCTGTTTGTTCTTTTGAGAAATGGATTTCAGTGCAGAAGTCTACTGGAGCAGCACTATTAACTGATGCATGAAAAAAAAAAGTTTTCCTATGACAGTATCCCTTTAAAGAAGTGAACCACAATCATTTGTCAAATATTTCCACATGATTTAATTCTTCCATCCTATTCAGCCATTATCTTTACTTTAGTTGTTCTGTAAGGAGGACAAAGTTGAGCATGGAGGGCTGGAGACTGGATGTGTCCCTTTTATGTTCTTTGCCTACTTAAAAAAACTTTATTGCAACTGCTTGATAAAGCCTAATAGAGGCAAAACACGTCACAATATCCAGGTGGTGTGTCATTCCTAAGGTTGAAACTACATTTCTGGTGAATTTACAACAAAATCATGAAACTGTGAAAATCGGAAAGTTGGTAGGAATCTGTGAATCGGGAAAATCTGTATTTTTCTGTGATTCGGTGTGAGCAAATTCGGAGTTTTGCGATCTGCAGTCGAATGCACGTACTGAGATACATCGGGCACCATTTTGGATTTTCAAAAAGAGGTATCTGTAAATCAGATCCAACGCTAAATGAACTGGGGTTGTGCCCAACTGCACCTTTGAGGAAAGACAGGATCTGGTGAGATCAATCCATTATTGGGGGGCACGGGTAACTGGAAAGAGAAGGGATGTGGGGGACGCCCCAGTTAACCCCTTTATAGCCTTCTCTATAAATATATATATCTCCACGTTATAAGCCTGGCAAACCATTTGGGAAATTATTAACATTATTATTATTATTATTATTATTATTAATAATAATAATATGTATTTCTATAGCACCAACTTATTTCGTAGCGCTGAAATTCACCTCTCACCGGTTACCAAGTTTAACTGGCATCACTAATGCTCCCAAGTTGGAGAACTATAACTCTCACCAACTTTGCTCTATATAATTGTTGTCAAAAGTCTGGGGGAATCACCCAGTACAACCTTGGGGATTTTGGAAAATTCCTATTACTGTGATTTTAAATAAGTGACCACCTACCTGAATCATTTTGAAAATAGTCTTTTATTTATTTATATCGTTATATGTTTTGTTCCTGGCAGGCCGGGTTTTAAATGGATAATTTTTAATGTAAAATAAAATTGTATACTTTCAGAGAAACTTGATCTCTAAATACAACTTGAATCTATTTTCTTCTTAAAGGGGCCCATACACAAAAACATACGTTCATATGGTGAGATCGCCAGACAAGCACATCTCTCCCAGATATGCTCACCTTTAGGCAAAGAATATTGGGATGATCCAATCGTGGGCCCTAGGGCCCAATGATTGTATCTCAATGTTGAAAATGCAGTCGGACCGAAGGCCCCAACAACAAACTGTGAAACAAATCTCTTATTGACATCTGCCAGATTCAGCCAGATATTGATCACAGATTCCAGTCCCCATAATCTGCAATAAGCTACCAACTTTAAATGGCCATACATGAGCAGATTAAAGCTGCCGATAGTGGTCCTTTAGACTGATTCTGCATCTTATCTGCCCGTGTGTGGGGGCTCCCGACGGGTCCTCCTGATCTATATTTACAAGTTCTAATTCTGGGCAGTGTCTGTAGCTATTAAAGCAAATAAAGTTCTGTCCTGCATAAAAAAGGGCATAAACTCAAGGGATGAAAATATAATTATACCTCTTTCTAGATCCCTAGTAAGGCCTCATCTGGAGTATGCAGTGCAGTTTTGGACTCCAGTCCTTAGGAGGGATGTAAATGAGCTGGAGAGAGTGCAGAGACTAAGTGCAACTAAACTGGTTAGGGGGATGGAAGACTTAAATTATGAGGGGAGAATGTCCAGGTTGGGGTTGTTTTCTCTGGAAAAAAGGCGCTTGTGAGGGGACATGATTACACTTTACAAATACATTAGAGGACATTATAGACAAATATCAGGGGACCTTTTTACCCATAAAGAGGATCACCAGAGGCCACCCCTTCAGACTAGAAGAAAAGGACTTTCATTTGAAGCAGCGTAGGTGGTTCTTCACAGTGAGGACAGTGAGGTTGTGGAATGCACTGCCGGGTGATGTTGTAATGCTGATTCTGTTGATGCTTTTAAGAGGGGTTTGGATGATTGTTTGGACAGACATAATATCAAAGGCTATTTTGATACTAAACTCTACAGTTAGTATAGCTATGGGCATATACGGTTTGTGTGAAAGAGTGGAGATGTGTATGTGTGTGTGGATGCTGGCTTTTAATTTGGAGGAGTTGACCTTGATGGACTTTGTCTTTTTTCAACCCAATTTAACTATGTAACTATGTATGTAACTTAACTATGATATCAGGCCAAAAATCCTGCAGATATTGATCCAGCAAGTTTGATTTATTCTGTGATCCAGGACCGCATGGGCTAGCCATATCCACTATTAGCTTCGTGAAAGATTTGGGCGAATACCGAACCAAATCCGAATCCTAATTTGGATATGTACATGCAAATTAGGATCGGGAAAGAAAAAAGTGGAAAACATTTTTTTAATTCCTTGTTCTGTGACGAAAAGTCAAGTGATTTCCCTCCCCATCAATAATTTGCATACACAAATTAGTATTACAATTCAGTTCGGCCAGGCACAAGGATTCGGCTAAATTCTGGCTGAATCCCCAACCGTACCCTGGATTCGGTGTATCCCTACATTCAATTGGGTTTATGCATAAACAGTATAGAGGTAAGTTATGGCTGCAAATGCAGTTGCGGGGCCCCTTAACTGGCCACAGTCCGTTGTGGGACAAATCTATTTCATTATTTGCATCATAAGGTGCTCCTTGCACTTTCATATAGTTGCGCTTGGCACTGCTACCTGCCTCCTGGAGCTACCATCACTTCTGAAAGTGGCAGTAGCTCCAGGGTCCCGAGGTCAGCCTGTGTTAATAGATGCAGTGGACTTGCACCTAAAGAATTGACTGCACGTGTCATTTTAGCAGCTTGAAGTGGGGCCAACTAGTAATGGGTGAATCTGACCGATTTCACCTCGAAGAAAAATGAGCCAAACGCATTGAAATCAATGGTAATTTTTTGGGCTACATTTTTCAAACCACAGAATATATTTTACTATACAATTAAGTCTATGGGCCCCTTTTGGTGGTGTAATATTTTGCTCTGGACTTAGAAAAGTTTCAGCACAATTTTGTCTGACTCACTTCAAAATGCAAGTGCTGCTCCCCCTGGTGACCACAATGACCCTCGAATTATAGGAAAAAACATTTGCATTCAGGGTAAAAACCATGGTGATTGCAACTAAAAATATACTTTGCACACTGCATTTACACCTGTAAATGACTCCTTATATCTCTGGTCTATCGTATAAAGCATTTCATACCTCCCCCTTAGGCTCATTGTGTCATGCAACCCCTCCTTCACCTTGGTTCATTGAGAAGTGCTGGATTCAGGACCATTAAGTCCATGAGCTTTCAAAAGAATCCTTGAACCACCCATTATGGAAAGCAGAGGGACACTGTGAGCCTAAGGGGGTTTGGAAATAGGTCAGAGACAGACTATCATGGTTGTGGAAAAGGCTATAGAGGCAGTAAACCGCATGTAGGTTACCCCAGAAGAACTATTACTTATTGTGCATTACTGGAATAAGCAGATCAGGGGTTATTTATTTTCCAAGGTTAGATGGATGATCTAATTGGTTATAGGCCCAGTCTAAATATATGGCGATTGGAACTGGATGTTCCTACTAAAGGAGGTAGACTGGGGGAAGACTATTTGTTTAAATGATATTACTAGAAATATTCATGTTTATCTTGGTAGCACAAGCAACATATTTGCTACTTTAAAGGAAATAAATCAGCTTCTGTCTTAGGCATTTCCTCTGTAAAAGAGTTCAACATCTATGTGATCCATCATAAAGATTACTGTCAAACAATGGAAGTATTTAAGGTCCTTCATAACACACTGAACAGAACTTGAGGTTTTCCGAGCCGTACCAATGACAAGGCCCCCCTACAGCTGCACCACCTGTACCCCCCCCCAATGGCTGTCCAGCTGTCATATTATATCTGTTCAAACTGCCAGCAAAATATTGTACTTTAAAGTCCCTGTTGTGTAGGTAGGGTGATTGGGAGTGACAAGGGACACGTGTAACTAATTTCTCTGTAGCAAAGACAACAATCAAGTCTAAGAAGAAATAACAGTAGAGATATTTCTCACTGGAATAGTAGAATATTTACAGAGCAAGTACAGCTTATGCATAGACTCAACCTGTTTAGGATAAACAAAAATCTTCTAAATGTTTCTGTCCAATGCTAATGGCAGAGGATGGTATAGCTGCTTATACGTTTGGTGTGATTGTGTAAGGCCAGAATACAGATATTCAACAGTGAGACCAACCCCTTAATCAGAGGAATGGGGCGCTGAGTGAAAATTAGGGTGCAATGGGGAAAATTCACTAAGCTGCGAAAATTCGCTAGAGTTGGCTTCACTAGCATTCGCCACACTTTGGCAGGCGAAGTTTCGCCAGCGCTACGCAAATTCACTAAAGTGCCAAGTTACGCTCAGGTCGGCGAACGGTAGTGTAGTTGCGCTAGTGTAACTTCGCCAGGCAAAGCGCAGTTACGCTAGCGATGCCTAATTTGCATATGGCGGGAACTTAAGCGTATAATAGAAGTATATGTTACAGCCACTACATTCCACTACACAAGCCCAGGAAACCTTTAATAAATAAAATAAAGTTGTCCTATTGCCCTACATGTGCCCCCTGTATAGTTGTGTTGCCATATGTTAGGAAATGTAGGAGGGAAGGAGGGTAACCCCCCCTTTTTCAGACTATCACCCTACAATGGTAGGCGTTTTTTTGGGACTTCGAAAAATTTTCCATTTTTTTTTCAAACTCCTATTTATTGTATTGAACTTCACCAGGTCTGACCAGGCGAAGTAAAGTCTAACGTAAGTGTGAATTTGCGTAATTACCATCCTTCGTCAGTGCGCAACTTCGTCTGGCGTAAGGGTGCAAAGTTGCGCAAGTCTATCTACTTCGCTTGTAAGTCGTTGTAAGTGAATTTCCGAAGTTGCAAAATGACGTTACGCTGGCGAATAAGCGCTAGCATTAGACGCTTCGCACTTTAGTGAATTTGGGCCTATATATCTATATATCTGTAACTTTGTTATGAGCTAAGGGGGCCCAGTCTGAAGGTCAGTTAGGGGGAGATTTGGGGTGAGTGCTTATTTGTTCCCTGGGTACCCCTGGAACTATAGCAGGGTGACTGTTATCCCAGTTTCTATATATCTGTAACCTTGTTATGAGCTAAGGGGGCACAGTATAAAGGGCAGTTAAGGTGAGATTTGGGGTGAGTGCTAATTTACTGCCCTGGGTGCCTGTGGAACTATAGATGAGTGGCTGCTTTATCTGCAGATATCAATATGTATCTTTATATAATGAGTAAAGTGGTGGTGAACAAACAAAGTCAAACATCTAAGAGCCTTTGGGTTCCATTATTATTAAGCTTTTTCTACAGAACTACATCTGTGTTGCAAAACCCCCATTAGCATTTGGGCACCTTTTTGTCTCTTTCTGATATACTGATCAGCTTGCAGCAACAAGATGCTCTGAAGGACTTTAAAGTCTTTGCAGCATAATGTCAGCCACAGCTGCACGCTCCTAAATGTACAACCCACGAGTTGCATATTTATTGATCATAAAGTTATACCCTGTGCCATCAGAGATAAATCCAGGCGACACCTTAATGCTACATCAGCATTTACATCTGTTCATTCCTCACCTGTTATGTGCCACTGTATCATCAAGCAGCTGTCTATTCGTGTCACATAAAGACGATATACAAATCTCGGATATTTTGTTAAAAAAAAAATATCATCGGTGATGGATCCTGTTTTAAAAAAGGTTTACTATTATTAATGAAAGCCAAGCGGTGGTTAGATAGAATGCTGCAGGGAGCATTTAGCCAACAAACACCCTCTATTTCCAGTGTCATAGAAGAGAAAAATGAGGTGATTTGTAGGTGTTTGACAACCTAATTTAATTAAATTATTATTGTCTTTTCTGTTTACTCTGCTGGTCATTTGGAAGCGGAATTGGAACGATCAAGACACCTTAATGAATCATCTCCTGTGCTTCAGTTACACACACTGTACAAATGAAGCAGCTCTTTTCTATTTTATTAATCTAAAAGTAATACAGTTATGGGAAGTATTATCTGGAAAGCCATTATCCAGAAAGCTCCAAATTACAGAAAGGCCATCTCCCATAGACTCCATTTTATCCAAATAATCAGATTTTTACAAAATTATTTCCTTTTTCTCTTTAATAATAAAACAGTAGCTTGTACTTGATCCCAACTAAGATATAATTAATCCTTATCGGAAACAAAACCAGCCCATTGGGGTTATTTAACGTTTCAATGATTTTCTAGCAGATATAAGGTATGAAGATCCAAATTTCAGAAATATGTTATCTGGGAAACCCCAGATCCAGAACATTCTGGATAAGAGGTCCCATGCCTGTAGTATGTAGATTATCAATATTATTTTTATTTTCAGACTTGTGTTCATTAATAAGTCTTCATTAATAAGTCGTCATTAATAAGTCTACATTAACAAGCAAATACATTCTTATTTTCATCCTCAGCTTCAGCTTTAAATAAGAGTTCATTCCCTTCCTTATCACCTCCTGTAATTGATATTCCTCTTACAGGAAGACATTAGTTAAGGCAGACCACAGCAGTGGGACTTTTTGGGGTGTTGGCCAGCTGCAAATAGTTGGCAAGAAATCCCCTTACTCATATATTCTGTGGTAACAATAGCCAAAGCCTGTTCTTTGTACGGAGATATATCATGCGGCAATATCAGAATATTGAGATTTATTCAGTAGGACATATTTGTTCTATAGAAGCCCATTTAAAGTATTATTTTCTTTAACAGTTGCATTCTGTTAGCTATTGTGAGTTACATATCCAATATTTTGCCCAATTGAATATGTTAGTGAACATGTAGAGAATTGCAAAAGCACCCAGTATCAAACTGGGCCAGCAGAACACTGGGAAAAACCCAATGGACCCCAACCTTCATGGACCTTGATGGTCCATGGGCTGCTCCCCTGTTTGGACCCAGGTTTCCTCCACTGCCCGGACCAAGGCTCGATCCCCTGCCTGGAATGTCAAGCAGAAAGTTAAGGAGGAGGGAGGTAAAGGTTATGCTGTGGTCACAGGGGGTATGAGGGATGCGAAACAAGGGGCCTTGAGTTTACAAGGTGGGCCCCAGACACCCCAGTCCAAACTTGTTTGCACCTGTATTGGACAGTGGTCTGCAAGCTTACCTGTTGGGTTGATCTGTCCATATGTACCCAGTTGAAAGAAGGATAGGTCAGTATTTGCCAGGGGATTCAATAATATCTCATTAATTCCTTAGAAGGTACTCACATGCGGCATGCCTCATGCTACACAAAAAAGAACTGCCTTAAAACCAAACATTCGGGACAAAATAGGCTGTAACCTTCATTAAAGGGATTATAGGTGCATCTAGAGCCAGTGGTTGAAGAGCACAGCTAAAGTTCTTCAGGTAGGGACCGTACTCTTGACTCTTGAACTTCAATGATGGCCTCCAGAATTACTTATTTACTTCATTTGTACTGTTACAAGTGTTTATCCCCTGTAAATATATAGCAAGCCCTTTCAGGGCTGCCTACCCACATAGCAATATGAAATTAAATATACATACATGCATCCAAGATAAGCGTGAAGTCCATTAAATGTTCAATTAATCACATTTCTTTAATTAGCTGTGAGATTACTATGTTAACAAGGTCTGGCAACGGAGGTGCATTTATATCCCGTGAATGTAAAGGACCGAATCAATCAGAGAGGATCAGCAGGTCTTGAGAGAAGGGAAGATCTAGATGTGATAACTTAAGCAAGAAAATAACGAAGAACTTTGAGTGATGGTTAATTAGAGCGCTATTCAAGGTGACCTGCGGATTAATGGAAGCACTTCAGTGGATAACATATTGCGGGCTAATAATGAGTGGTTTTTGCACACAGTCCTCTGGCACTGAATGTACTACTCTAGTCCTATTGCTCTACTCATCTAGGTAAACACAGAACTTTCTGAACATCAAGTGGAGCAAAACTTACAGTCGGCTCTTAGGAGCAGCAAAAGTTACAGAGCAGGCAAGGTAAAATTGCTGCTTTTAAAAGGCTCTCTCTATCGCTCAAAGTGGATTTAAAAGCTTCATCGTGTCTAGGAGTGACCTTACTGGACTGTTAACATCAGCAAACTACGATATCTAAGCAGAGACAGATCAAAATGGTAAAAAAGAGCAAAAAGTCTTTATTAGAAGAGAGATACTAGGAATGCTTACATTACAATTCTTTATGGGTAGTTTCGGATCTTTCATTGGTTTCTCAACCAAATAGGTATTACTATGTATGGGCCAAAATAATTGGCAAATCAAGTATTATACAGCCTGGACAGATGCTCCCATGAGTCTCTACTCATGGGAGCATCTGTCCAGGCTGTATAATACTTGATTTGCCAATTATGCACTGAGAGTAGGATGTGGTTCATATACTACAGGTATGCAGGACCTCTCATGTGATCCATTAAAAGGCACCAGGGATAAACATTTGATTTGGCTCAAAGTAAAGATTCCCATCCACAGGCTAATAAAAACTGTTGACAGTTGGAAGCTTATTGTCCCATCTATGGGGGCCTATGACAGGCTTCATTGACCAATATCAGGTTGATAATCAGGCAGATATCAATTGGACTGGTTTAAATCCCACTGGAGTAAGGACTACATTGGTTCATTAATGTGGTTCTCACTTTGACTGCTGTTTACTGTTGTTGTGATCCGATTGTTGGGCACTAGGACACAACAATTGGATCAGCCTTATATCATCCACCACAAGCTGGGCATATCAGAGAAAGATCTGCTCATTTGGAAACCTAGTCAAACAAGCAGATTTACAAGTGTATGGCCAGCTTTATGTTGGTCAGAGGCAGATTTAAAATTTTCATTTTGGGATCTTCAGACCTAGTTGGCTGCTTATTTGCCCGGGTATGGGCAAAATTCGACAGAAACATGAAAAGATATCTAACAGACAGGTATCAAATAGGTTTAAAAAGTCAAATCTCTTAGAGACCCACATTGGGTAAAGACGAGGTTCTGGGTAATGATCTTAAGGTGTATTTCTATTTCACCATATGGGTTGCAAGATCAAGCTAATATCTGCTCGGTTGGCATATAAGACCCATGAGTCTCTGTTGTTCTTCATTTGCCAGTCAAGATACTTCCTTATCCCCTTCTATAGACTTGCTCTAGTGGCATAATCCCCCTGTTACGGGTCTGGTCATCTCAATGTATTATCTGTAAACAGGCTAAAACGGAATTATTCGGTCTTAGAAAAATTCTCCAGCTTTAAGCAATGCCATACAAAAATAGGTGAACATAAATATTCACCTGTACTAAGCAAATATTATTGAATATAAGGCCTTTAAAAGCCCTAACATATTTGAAAAAAAAAAAGAAAATGTTATGTATCCTTATACTTTATGCCATTGAAAGCACAATGGAAGGGCCTTCGGGTATTCTTATATATAGAAATATGCAAACCAGCATGCACATATCTAATATACAGTATAAACATAATAATATTAAGCAAAAAAACACCTCAAATATTTAGAATTGTGTAAAGGTCATTACTTGTGTAACGTTAACACTGTCATCAGCAATAAATGTGCATGGTGGGTATTGTCAGAGGTGCTAAGCTGTTGCTAATGAGACTGCTCGGCATACTGGGAATTCAGGCACGCAACTGCTGATGGGTCAGATTTTGACAACTTTGCTGTTGCATTCAATCTGCTGTGCCTAGCTACTTTGCATTTCATCTCTTCTATCACCTGGTCAATTCATGGCATTTGTAATTTATAAAATAAAATATATACCGTGTTTATCACAGTTTTTATACATGCCCGATAAATGTTCAGTAAACTACACAGTGGCGGTGAATATTCTGTACTGGAAGACTAGTTTGTCTTTGTGCTCATGTAACCCACCGCCATTGTGGCGTTGAGATAAATATGAAAGGAGAAGAATACACACAGGCACACATGCTTTCTGTTGTCATATTTTATTGAAGAGGATATATATATATATTTTTTTATCCTGTACTGTGCAAGTCCATGTTAATCAAGTACCTTCTGAAAGTGGTAACGCTGTCACGTTGGGGTCTGCTTTATAAATGAACCCCAGTCATAGACAGCATTAACATTTTTCTGAGGAAAGAAATGGGCACAGTATAGACAATTAGGCATAATGCTACAGAAGTCTATCTATCCATCCATCTATTATGTATCTATCTATTCATCCATCCATTCTCTATCAGTAATCTGTCTATCTTCTATCTATCTATCTATCTATCAATCAATCAATCAATCAATCAATCTGTCTATCTTCTATCTATCTAATCCACCCATAACCTATCTATCTATCTGTCTGTCTATCTATCGATCAATCGATCGAGATCTATCTATCTGTCTGTCTGTCTGTCTGTCTACTCTAACTATTCATCTATCCATCCACCCATTCATCATCCATCCATCATCCACCCATCTATCTATCTATCTATCTATCTATCTATCTATCTGTCTGTCTGTCTGTCTGTCTGTCTGTCTGTCTATCTATCTATCTATCTATCTATCTGTCTTTCTGTCTCTGTCTGTCTGTCTGTCTGTCTATCTATCTGTCTGTCTGTCTATCTATCTATTATCTATCTATCTATATATCTATTATCTATCTATCTATCTATCTATCTATCTATCTATCTATCTATCTATCTATCTATCAATCTGTCTATCTGTGCTATTCAGTACACCTATGGGCGCAATGTGCTGAGGAATCCCTGTACAGATCTTCTTTGCACAATACCAACCCATGGCACAGACAACATCATGGTGTCTTTACTGTACAGTGCCAACATAGACACCATGGACACAAAAGCAAAATGTTCTCCAATATCTCAGCACAAATAGATAGAAACACTAATGATTGGGGCCAATATTGTGCCCATTTCCATAACTACTTTTAATAAATGGTTCCTTCCTTATTTGTAAAATGTATCTCCAACTTACAGTAGTCAGTCTAAATACAACTCTGTACTCTGTACTTATATTTATATCACGGATGTCCACATTATAGCCATCAGCTGATATTCTTCTTCATTTTCTTTTTTTCTTGTTCACCTTGTGAAATATAATGGCAATGATATAGCATTTACATCATCCTATCAAGTATTTCTTATAGGGCATGAACTTCAAATATCCTTACATTTTTAGGAGTTCTCCCATGCTTTTTTACATATTTTAAGCTTGGCTGCATGCGTTATGTCCTCACAGATATCCTTAAATGCGGATGGGTGTTTTGCCTTCTTTGAAAGTTATGAATTTAATGATCTAATGCTTTTAAAATAATCACTTCTGCCAAGAAACAATTAAACAGGTCATAAAACAAATACATTTTAACATTCTCACCTTGAGTTATTAGTATTAGTTTATCAGAACAAAGATGATCAGAAACATCCCCTTACTCTGTTTAACCTAAAAAATCCACAGATTTCCCCCCCTCCTTTACATATATTTATTGAAAATTACACTGTCATTTCTTAGAACAAAAAGTTCAGACGCGGCTCATAAAATTCCGGCAATGATACGGCAGGTGGCAGATTTTGACAAGCAGCCAAACTACATAATGAGAAGCGATGAACGTGAATTGCTGAGTGCATGGCTTTTAGGGAGAAAGATAACAGTACAACCTCACAATTCTTGCTGCAAAAAACATACAATGCTAATGCTATGTGTAATAATGCAGGCACTTTGCTTTATAGTTTTGAAACACAGACATAATTCTTGCTCATACAAAAATAACATCCTTTCTCTCCTGACACTTCTGTAGACATATTCCAATGCTGGAGGATGACCAACCTTGGTTCTTACCTCATGTTAACTAATCATAAACTCTATCTGCCTCGGCTTTAGTTTACTCATGAGGCCTCTTCTATTGGGGCCTACCCTTCTAAGACTCTAAGCAAACTTTATAGAAGGATACCCAAGACTTCTTATTCTACAACTTTTCAAATATATCTATTATAGATATTAAGAAAACCAAGCAAAGAGTTATATGGAATAGAACCCAAATGTAGCAATACACCAATTGCTGACAAATGATTTGCTGTCTGGACACATCTTCCCCCAGAAGTAATGGGTGTCCACAGTAAAGATCTACACAAATATGAAGAGCTTCACCTGTAGAAAACCCTTTTTGCTGGGTAAGGTGCTTAATGGTGAGAGGACCATTCGCCTTTGATCCAAAACATATGTTGAAAACAGGTACACTGTAGCACACCAGACTTGAAAATGTGTTTCAAGGTTGTTTTATTGGCCCCAAACAAAGTAGATACATGCAAGGCAACGTTTCGAACCCCACTAGGCCAAGGCTTGAGAAAGGGCCCAGTGGGGTCTGAAATGTTGCCTTTCATGTATCTACTGGTGTGCTATAGTGTACACAGTAAAGATCTAGACACCTCCTCTGATTTAAATACATTCAGGTGGGTCACATAATCCTGGATGTCACATGGGCAACTAGACGCACCCAAGCAGGTTCTGATATCATAACATGGCCATCATAATATGGACATTCTAAGCTCTATGAGTCGGGCATATGGATATAAACCCATAGCAACCAAACAGTGATTAGGTATGTTCAGGGAGCTGCAGGCAGAATGATGAAAACAAATTTAATTGGCTGCCTTGGGTCACTGTTTGGGTAAAAATTTGCCTAGCGTTGGCAGACAAGCTCTACTCTGGGAAATACTTATCCTGAAAGTTAGCTTCCTATTTTTATTCACTAGTTTACACTAGTTTACAGGCAGGGATCTCCAGTTTAATGTATCACCACAAATATATATATATAGTTAATTACATTGACATTAATTCAGTAAAAGTTCACAATTATTGGGTTTGATGTCTAGTGCTGGTCTTAGGGCCTCAAGTCTCTCAGATGGCACCCAATAGACTGAATTCTTTTTGAAGCCATAATGGCACACTATAATGTGCTTCTATAGACTTTATCTTCAGATTTAAAGGGCTAGGTACCTTCAGATTCATTTTCAGAACATGAGTGAGTCCCATTCCTATGCTGGCATATTTTAAAGGTGCTTCCATTGTACAGACTATGAGAAAATGATGTGAGTGATCAGACAATGCCCCTAGATTGGTAGCACACATTGTCAGTGGCTTCTTGTAACACAAGTGATTAGGAAGGCTGAGGCCATTCTGAGAAATACTACAAGCTGAGACAGTAATAGCTTGATGGAAGCTTTAGGATACAAAGCAAAATAAAATGTTTTATTCATTCACCCCTTAAAAGGGATTCTGTCATGGGAAACATGCTTTCAGTTAATAGTGCTTCTCCAGTAGAATCCTGTATTGAAATCCATTTTTCAAAAGAGCAAACAGATTTTTTGTACAGGTATGGGACCTGTTATCCAGATCTTCATACCTTAAGTCTGACAGAAAATCATGTATTCATTAAAGGGCAAGGAAAGTGTAAAATAGAAGAAGGGTAGAAATGATGTATTTTGTATACTAAACATAAACATGAACTTACTGCACCACAAGCCTAATCAAACAACTGATTTATGCTTTCAAAGTTGGCCACAGGGGGCTGTCATCTTGTAACTTTGTTATACATCTTTACAAGACCAAGACTGTGCACATGCTCAGTTTGATCTAGGCTAAGCTTAGGGATCATCATAAATGATAAAAACAGCACAAGTCAAATAATATCTGCCAGAAGCCGATACAGCAAGACTGATTAATAATCAGAATATACAGACTGTACTGGGTCCTGTGTTGTCATGTAATCTAATGTGGATTTTATAGTTTGTGTATTGTTTAATACAAACTTTCTTTAACTCTGCAGAACCAGTGGCTGCAACAAAATAGTCCTCCAATTTTATCTGTTTAAATCTGGCTCCATGATCTTTGTCCCTGCAGCTGGAGTTGGATACAGTAAAGGGGATGTAAAGGTAAAACTGAAACTCTACACAGTCACCAACTGCTCTACAGGGAAACAAAGCTGCTGGAGTTCTGAAAGGCTGAGAAGTAAGGCGGGGGCTCCCCCTGTTGTTCATACGTATGACTGTTTCCCTGCCCAGCAGTTAGGGACTGTCTAACAGTTCCTATCCATAGCAATAAATGAAGGGAGAATTTCACTGCATACAGTCAGGTTTCTTTAATTAAAGTATATTGGAGATACATTTATTTTTCATTAAAGAAAGTAAAAATGTGCCTTTCCTTGTCCTTTAAAATATCCAATAAGGATTAATTACTGTATATCTTAGTTGGGATCAAGTACAAGCTATTGAAATCATTTTCAACAATCTGTATTATTTGGATAAAATGGAGTCTATTGGAGACGGCCTTTCCATAATTGGGAGCTTCCTGGATAACGGGTTTCCGGATAACAGATCCCATACCTGTATTTTATATTGAAATCAGACATGGACTAGACATTGTCAGTTTCCCAGGTGCTGCCAGTCCTGTGACTTTTGCTCTGATAGACTTCAATCACTCTTGACTGCTGCAAGTTGGAGTGATATCACCCCAACATTTAGTAAAATGTCCTTTCATATTAGTATGAAAGACTCCTTCTGGCCTAAAGGATTTTTTTTACTTGAAACTAGATACAAGATGAATTGAGCAGAGTTTTGGTCCAACGTAAAAACATATGACATATCGACAATCATAATGTGAAAAATATATGTGCTTGGAGTGCCCTTGTTCTGTCTGCATTAGTTTTAATTAAGATATAAGGAATGCTCTTTTGTGTAGCAATTTCAATATTAAATCCTTACGGCAACTCCCCCGTAACATGTTTACGGGTTGAACTTCTGCGGTAAAGAACAGGAAGACAAGTGAAATCACTGACAAAGTATTTGATATAAATTATAACTTCCTATTCCCACATTTGATTTGAGGTTTCTTCCCAGAACCGTGAATCATAACGACTTCTTTAGGGTTCAACCACAGCTGCATTTTCATCTTCTGGTTTTCCTTGGAAAGTGAAACTGCATGATAATAATGCTAACATGTAGGAGTCAATTGCTAATTAAAACCCCTATCACGATTAGCATTATTAATGTGCAGCCCATGTTTTAACCTGGGTTAGGGGTAAATGCTGTCTTCTGAACCCTTAGACTGGTGCCTAGAAAAAGAAAACATTTATAAGAATTACAGAATACTTACAATACTTACAATACTTTTTCTAAACAAACCAAACACTACAAGCACTGCAAACCCAACTTGATGTCTGTAAAACGTGCCAAAGGTACAGTAGCCATTGCGGTCAACCATAAGGTTCTCCAGTGTTAAACTTAATTAAAAACCGTGATCTTATCTTCATACATTTATTCAAGTTGTGTTTTTTTTTTAATATTCATGGATTCTAAAGATTTGAGACACATGGTATCTCACGGTTTGGAACTCAAAAACAAGCATCACTTCTTTTTCACATGCTGAAGTTTAAAGTATCTTTGTGGGTAGCCCTTTCCCGATAAAGCAAAAAAATTATTATATTTCATATGGATAATAGGATGAAACCAAATAAAGGAGAATGTAAGACAACTCATACAATCAAAAGAACCACCCTCACAACCGCATTCCATAGATCAGTCAAGGTATTTTTTAATATGAACAGGATTTCCTTGTAAATAGCTTATAATATGATTTCTTCCTATTATAATAAAAGGAATAAAGCATGAGCAGTGGTTAAAACATTGGTGACAATGGTGGGTGGCAATGACGTAGTGAGTAGCCCTTAATTTTTATGAATTTAAGGTAAATGCTTGGAGTTTAGATTTGTACTGCTAAGTCATGGTAATAAATACACAAGCAGCAATGTCACTAGTCATGCCTTATAGTCCAACAAAACAGGGCCAGGGCTCCTCCATACTGTGTAACAAGAGTAAAGATATATGAAACAGAATTGTGTCAGTCATCCTTCTGTAAATATCCAAGAACAAGTAAAAAAAAAACCAAATAAACCTTTATGCCACATCTCACCATATCTGATCTGAAGCTCAGGGAATATATCTGCAACCAAGCACTTTCTCAAAATATTTCTTTAACTGGTCTTCATGATGGGACTTTAGGCAATATCTAGATAACCAAATAATCACTTTCATCAAAGATTTGTATAACTGGCTGCATGGTTGGGCTGAACAGAATCTCAGGTCGGCCATAAAAGCAATGTACTCAAATATCTCTATAACTGGTCTTCATAATGGGACTTTAGTGAATATCTAGATGACCATACATTCACTTTCAAATAATATCCTTATAACTGGTATTCATGATGGGAATTTAAGGAATATCTAGATAACCATTCATGTGCTTTCATTTTCACCAAATAACTCTTTAACTGGTCATCATAATAAGCACTGTACTCAAATATCTATATAACTGGTCTTCATGATGGGGATCTAGGGAATATTAAAGCATCCATATAAGCACTGTAGTTAAATATCTCTATAACTGGCCATCATGATAGGACTATAGGGAATATCAAAGTAATCCTATAAGCACTGTACTCAGATATCTCTATAACTGGTAACCAAAATAAGCACTTCACCAAATATCTCTAAAACTGGTCTTCATGATGGGGATTTAGGTAATATTAAAGTGACATGATAGCACTGTCCCCAAATATATGTACCAAAATATGCCCTTTCACCAAATATTTCTATAACTGATCTTCAAGGTGGGACTTTATGGAATATTTAAGCAACCAAAATAAGCACATCACCAAATATCTCTATAACTGGTCTTCATGATGGAACTTTAGGGAATATCAAAGCAACCATCTAAGCACTGTACTCAGATATCTCTATAACTGGTCTTCATAATGGTATTTAGCAAACAAAATAAGTACTTCACCAAATATCTCTATAACTGGTCTTCATAATGGGTCTTCAGGGAATATCTAGGCAACCAAATAATTACTCCCCCCAAATATTTCTATAACTAGTCTTATGAGTCATGATGAGTCAAACATAGCTTGAAAACCTTGACTCTAGGGGAACTTCTTACCAGCCAATCCCTTGTTCTAATTTAACAGCATCTATTTAATCCTATCAAAATCTGTTGGGTTCTGGACTTCAGGTTAATTTTAGAAATCTTCATGTAACATTATGGTTAACTAAAGCTAAAATTTTTATATCTTATATTTAGGTAATGAAGGAGAAGAAGGCAGACTTGCAGTATATATTCTGCAATCACCATTGTATGTGCATGTCTAGTTATTTACTGAATGTGTAGGTAATTTGCACATACACCTATATAAATACAACATAGGTTGGTGCTTTATTTAATATCAGCTTGTCTGGCAGATATATAAATTACACTAGTACCATGGAAATGAAGCTAAATCTGGAGAATCTCAAAGCTTTTCTCAGAAGCAAATATAAAAATCTCTGTTTAATGAAATGAGCACAAAACGTATGGCATTACATATTGGCCAGTTTAGTGATAACTATTCAATGTGATTTATGATAACCCAGGGGAGAAAAATAAAGTCAACACTTATGTCAAATCTTCCTGGGCTTTATAGCTGAGCAGTTTTGCTATTAAGGGGAAGTAAATATTCTGCTATCTCCTGGGTATAAACATTAAAGTGGAGTGAGGGAAGTTTTTTTTTAGGGACTTGACAAGAACTCTATATTTCTTGCATTTATATGTATTTTTAGCAAAGCCAGAGCATTTTTGATTTATAGAAATGGTTCATTTGGAATTGTTATTGTTAGTTCACCATAGCAAAAGTGCTCTAAAGATACTTTCTAAGAGCCTACAGCAAATCAACCTGGTATTGCAAAATATCACAAGGCTAGAAAGTTAACTGGAGCCCTAAAAAGCAAATGTACCATGGAAAAAAAAATGATAACTCATAAGCAGCTCGTCTGTAAACAGGTACAGTAAATCACATGCATCTTTCAGCAGGGGCTGAATTACAGGAGGAAATTCCACTCAATTCTCTGACAATGTTTACTCTGGGCTGAACAATTGCTTCTCTCCAATTTCAATGCATACACATTTTGTGGAACACTTGAAAAATGATTAAAGTTACTTTATCAACTGCTATCTATCAGGTGGCAACAGCTCAGCAAAACTACATTTGTTCCCCACAAAATTCTATGTACTCAAAACTAATTGGTTTTGCTTCACGTCACAAAAAACTCAGAGAGTGGAACCACTTTGTTGCTCTGTAAAATACATAATACGCCCTCATGGGATTAGGTAAAACAACAGACATAAAGCTTTGCCTTTTAGATTTCTTGGCTCATGTTTTCATTGCAGCTTGTTATGAAAGCCTGTTGTGATCTTTATTTGTCTTATGTGCATCAACTACTTTGCAAGTTGTCTTAATATTGTATATGTAATATATTGCCGCATGCTGACATGTTATTCAGATAAGTGCTTTTTTTGTGAAGAAATTTACATGGAAAAGCATTGAAAGCTGAAACTTTGACTTGAACCAAAATTAGTACAATATAACTAACATTTTAATGTCCTTGTGATAGACAAACCTGTAGCCAGTCAGAACGTCAGAATATTTTTAGACAGAGATAATCTTTTATCCATAGGAGAATCCGCTATGTGTGTCCTTGCCATTAGCCAGAACATTAGAACATTCAGAGGATTAGACCAACCTGTGGAAGATTCACATTAAATAGGTGAGTGGTTCTTAAACATTGGGGAAACCCCCTTTGGGGCACCTGGATACAGCCTGAAAACTATTTAGGATGAGATTCAGGGAGAATGCTCCTAATTACTCCTGAAACCTAGCCTGAATGACATTTGGAGGGAAATTAGTGGTAAATACTTATGTGTTGTCCTAGATTAGTGATCCCCAACCAGTGGCTCACAAGCAACATATTGCTCACCAACCCCTTAGATGTTGCTCCCAGTGGCCTCAAATCAGTTGCTTATTTTTTAATTCCTGGATTGGAAGCACATTCTGGTTGAATAAAACCTATGTGTACTACCAAACAGAGACTCCTTTAGGCTGACAATCCACATCGGAGCTAGTAAAAGCTAATCACAGCCCAAATTTGCTGCACTAGCGATGTGGCACCTCCTCCACCTGCTCCAACGCTTGAAGTTATAAGCGCGTTTGTGGGAGCACTCCTAAAACTAAGTTAAAATGTGTTTATGTACAATTGAAGTGCTACTGACTTGGCCAATTACTCAAAGCACTTTCCTTAGTCCCTAAATCCTACTGTTTTGGTAACACAACATTTGGTAACACTTTATTGTATACCTGGTCCTATTTAAAGGAAACTATACCCCCCAAACAATGTAGGTCTCTATAGAAAGTATTTCCTAAAACAACTTATATGTAAAACCCTGCTTCATGTAAATAAACCATTTTCATAATAATATACAGCCTCCTGGGATCCTAGGATCCAACGGTGCACACAAACTTACCAAACAAACTATAAAGTTAGGTCACACCAGCCAATTAACAGACAGAGTTGTGTCTTTTGCTTCCACACCTCTTCCTGTTACAGTTAGAGTTGAAATATTTCTGGTCAGGTGATCTCTGAGGCAGCACACAGACCATCATGAAATGGTGGTTCAAGGCAAGAGATGTAAAGGGGCAATATTTACTTAAATATATATACCAGTTTGGTAAGATTCTTTAATATGTCACTTAATTTGATATAAATCTGTTGCTCAAGTATTCATTTTGGGGGTATAGTTTTCCTTTAAATAGATGATGATGATACCTACCACCATTACCTATACATGTAGCAGTGTAGAGTATTCATATTGTTTACCTTCCCTTTTGGGGCCACCCCTGTGACCCTGTTTATGACATGGGCATGATTTACGCATGCCAGTGTCACTCAGTGTTTTCCATTTTTTGTTACTGATTATGATTGTAATACTTATTCTGGCTTATCTATATCTGGCTTATCTATATTCAGTTTTTTCAGTTAATC
Organism: Xenopus borealis; assembly: GCA_024363595.1. Taxonomy (NCBI): domain Eukaryota; kingdom Metazoa; phylum Chordata; class Amphibia; order Anura; family Pipidae; genus Xenopus; species Xenopus borealis. The sequence goes on from CM044433.1 coordinate 13,530,704, forward strand.
AGTACAAGAGCACAAAAGTCACTCTGATAAAAGAGTGAGGAAGTGGTAAGTGTGACATGCACTTCCTTTCAGAAATGTATAACTGCCTTTATTGCTTGTCAGTTCCATTACGTCAGGCACGCCGTTCCATCGGGGCAGAAGTCTTTGCTACATCATCAGGTAAAGGGCAATAACTCTTCTCACTCCTACACTACAATTATCTGTCTATGCAAATCTGAATCTAAGGAAACCACTGGGATTTTTTTTATGTCAGTGCTTTTTCTTTTTACCCACTGAAATTTTTTTTGTATACAGTCATTTAATGGAAGGAATGCAATGACTACTGTATTTCAGATGATGGAGGGAAAATCCAGCCAGATCATACTCAACAGGGATGTCATTAAAATTTTTCTTATGCAAATCATCTTTAGTCATTGTACATGGGACATGTCTAGGAAGCAAAATATAACAATGCCTTTTCCCATATCATTCCCAAACTTTCATCTGGTGACTGGTTGGCATATCATCTGTACAGGTATGGGACCTGCAATCTAGAATGCTCAGAACCTGGGGTTTTCCAAATTTGTTTGTAATTTGAATCTTCATATCTTATGTCTACTAGAAAACCATGTAAACATGAAAAAATCCAATAGGCTGGGGTTGCCTCCATTAAGGATTACTTATATCTTAGCTTGAATCAAGTACAAGCTACTGTTTTATTTTTACAGAGAAAAAGGAAATCACTTTTAAGATTGGATTATTTGGATAAAATAGAGTCTATAGGTGATGTCTTATGTAGGGACCCTGAAATTTGGGTATGTTTACTCAGGCAGTTTCCACTCGGTAATAGGACACCTAAGGGTCTTTTAGTTAACTTAGGCAGCTATGTCCCTTTTCCAGGGTCCATATTAGTTCAAGGGGATTGTCCACTAGGTGGCAGTATTTTAAAATATAAAAGGGTTTAGCCCCATGTGCTCAGGGGCTGTGCTGGGACCTTGGGAGGCATTGCAGGTCCAAGCATGCCAGTGGAAAGTTAGATAAGAGCTATTTAGTGAGAGTAAGTACATGGTAGCTAATGAGCAGAATTTGCACCAACGAGGAGAAGTAGTGGGGTTAGGACCTTGTGGTGTGTACACCACTAGCTCAGGGACTCAGTGGGTGAGGTGAGGACCAGTGAGGGTGCCAAGAACCAATACCTCAAGCTGACTATCCCTGGGCAGGAAGCTTTACACTCTGGGAGGAAATTGCCCCAAGAGGTGTTCATCCTAAGTGTGCTGTTTCACTGAATGGGAAGAATCCTGTTACTGTTATCCTGTGGTTATCTAAGTGAATTGATCCATTGCGACTATCCTTTGTGAATAAACAAGTAAATTTTTTGCAAGAGTCACCTCTCTGTTTGGATCCTTTGCTGCACTGATCTACACCAGGTACCAGAAGTTCCCAGGGAGAGGTATTACAGTTCAGCCTGTCCTGACCTTAGGTGAAGGCACACCATTTTAAAGTGTACCTGCTCTCCTATATAGCGGAGGCACAGGACTCTTACCCCTATATGTAATATAAGGCATTAAGTTTGCCCAGGGGCAGTAACACATGGCAACCAATAAGATGCTTGCATTTAAACAGGTGACTAGTGAATGCTACCTGCTGATTGGTTGCTATAGGTTACTGCCCTTGGGCAAACTAAGTGCCTTTTATTACATAACCCCATTGGAGCGCCACACGCAACTAAATGCGTGCTAGATCTCATACAATAGCAGAAGAGGACTACACTTGTAGATGCGAATCCCATACTTGTATTAATAAGACAATCCTTGACATCAAGTAATCTAGCATAAATGCTATAAAAAACAGATTCAAATGTGTAAATATTTGTAGTCACCTTTAGGGATGTTGCTCCCCAAAGGGAGATACCGTTTTGATGAATACACACTTAGGGGATCTGGAAGCAATAAGTCATTTGTTTTCAGTTTCTTTTATCTTGTGTTTCACATCTTGTGTCCCTTAGCCCATGGTTAAACTGCATACATAAAATTGGAATCCAAATGCAAAAGCGTGGAGGGTGCATATTTAAAAATTGAATGTTTTAAAGGAACAGTTCAGGGTAAAAATAAAAACTGTGTAAATAGATAGGCTGTGCAAAATAAAACATGTTTCTAATATAGTTAGTTAGACAAAAATGTAATGTATAAAGGCTGGAGTGACTGGATGGCTAACATAAGAGAATACAACACAACTTCCTGCTTTTCAGCTCTCTAAATCTGAGTAAGTCAGCGACTTGAAGGAGGGCCACATGGGACATAACTGTTCAGTGAGTTTGCAATTGATCCTCAGCATTCAGCTTAGATTCCAAAGCAACAGTTAGGACCAATGTGGCCCTCCCTCAATTCACTGATTGGTCACTGCCTGGTAACCAAGGTAACCAGAGTAAACAAAAGAGCTGAAAAGCAGGAAGTAGTGTTCTATTCTGTTATGTTAGACTTACAGTTACTCCAGCCTTTATACATTACATTTTTGCCCAACTAACTATATTGAAAACATGTTTTATTTTGCACAGCCTATCTATTTAACCAGTTTTTACTTTTATACTGAACAATTCCTTTAAACACGTACAGGCAATAATAATTATGGAATCGCTATCTCTCACAGACTTCATTTTATCCAAATAATGAAAATATTTAAAAATGATTATCTTTTGCTCTGTAATAATAATAAAACAGTAGTTTGTACTACTAATCCTTATTGGAAGCAAAACCAGCCTATTGGAGTTATTTAATGTTTACATGATTTTCTAGTAGACTTAAGGTATGAAGATCTAAATTATGGAAAGATCATTATCTGGAAAACCCCAGGTCCCAAGCAGAATTTTTTTTTCATTCGAAATTCGACCCTTGGTAAATCTGACCCTTAATGATGAACTGCTCCAAACAGACCTCTGTCCCTCTTATGTAGCAGTATTTAGTCTTATATTTTTTTTATATTTTTTATATTTGTTAATTTAGTCTTATGTAAAGTATTACATACAGATAGATAAATAATATAGAACAATACCATGCTTAGAAGTGGAGCCTCAGACAGAATGTGCAACAGTTGAATCGTGAGCAATATCCTACATGTATATATATATATATATATATATATATATATTACTAAGAGCAGTGATCCCCAACCAGTAGCTCTCGAGTAACCCCTTGGATGTTGCTCCCAGTGGCCTCAAAGCAGGTGCTTATTTTTGAATTAATGGCTTAGAGGCAAGTTTTGGTTGTATAAAAAACAGATGTCCTGCCAAACATGGGTTACCAAAAAGCCAATCAGAGCTCTTATTTGACACCCATATGGACTTTTCCATGCTTGTGTTGCACTCCAACTCTTTTTTAAATTTAAATGTGGCTCACGAGCAAAAAAGGTTGGGGACCCCTGACTAAGAGTAATAAAAACACCAGTAATTACCTAATGCCCTAGAAAAAAGTCTAATATGATGAAAAACTGTTCATTCTATGGAATCAGCTGATGGATATTTGAAATACGCCACATATGGAAGGTGGTGGAAAAGTTATAATTAGAAATGCTAAACAAGCTGAGATTGCAGTTGCAAGTCGCATAGAGAAGTTGATACTTCACTTTGGCCCATTGATTAAACCTTAATTTCCTTATAACTCCAATTGCCCCATAAAAAGGAAACAACAAATGTATTCCTGACAATCAAAACTGTCCAAAGTATCATTCCATTCCAGAAGGTTGGAAAAGAATGGGCCACATCAACCACCTTGCTAGGTCTAGTTGTTATCTACAATGCTTCTTTTCCAAAAATTTACAAAAAGAGGACTTTTTCTCTGCCAAGAGAAACCAAGAGTAAGCATCACTACTGTTTCTTAACCTCAGACACCTCAGACACTGGGTTTAATTATAGTGTGAGTGAATATTGGACAATGCAAATAAAGTGTAGAAATCATCTTCTGTAAGCTTGAGCTATCAACCATGACTTAGTTATTTTAGATCCAGATACAATTTTTTGTAAATCAGTAAACAAATTTAAAAAATATGTATATGAGCATTTTCCTATCTTCATTTCTATCCGTCTTCTACAGGGCAACTCAAAGAACAGATACTATTTACAAATTTTTTAATTAACCCTCATTGTAAATTCATCTTCAGTAGAAAGAAATCTTCATGGGACCCACCATTATATGAAATTTACCATTTTAGATTTTTAATTTATTTATCTTGAAAAAGTATTGCCTATCGCTTTACCTCATGAGGCCCAACATAAGTTTATGACTTAGCTTTGCTGTCTAAAAGAATTGGTTTACAATTAATTATGCTCCTTGGTTTATTATTATTGACTATTGTAGCAGAACATTTCGCTTTTCTAAAGAGGGTCATAGAGACCTTTCTGACCCGTAGGTTAAGAATCACTATTGTTCAAATAGTTTCCAAGACAAATTTAACATTTTAATATTAATTCAATTTAAATTCAATGCTCGCAATGCTAGTATGGACATCTTCCAAGGTTCTCATTATCTTGTAAAGAAGATCAACAAACTGTAACTTGCTTTATGCATTATTTCATTTCTGCTTCATTTTACAGATTGTATTATGGAGACAACACAGTAGAAGACTGGGATATCTTATTATTTTCAATGACTATATTAACTGCTGTTGAACTAAGGAAAAGATAATAAAAAAGACATACCTAAAAGCAGATGGTCTCCTCCAAAGAGTGTATGTACGCGTAGTGTATGATTGTAGGCCACAGACTTCCTCTGCTTCCTGCCTCAAACAAGAAACCCAGCACATGTTTGTGGCTTTTCTTAATGATAATATTAACAGAAAGAAATGCTGAGCAGAAAAAAAAACATTATCCGAGTGAGTAGGTTGCCCCACAGTCGGTATGCTTTCCTAAAAGAAGTCAAGAAGAGTCAGCTCCTCAATCCTCAAGACTCTTTTATAAATCAGATGGAGGTGACTCATTCACTGTACTTTCCCACCCGTTCTCTTTCTTCTCGTAAGAGAGAGATAGAAAAAAAAAGAAAAAATGTGGAAAAGCTCCGATTCAGCTCACAGACAGAAAATCAGAGATGTACTTTCCTCTTGTACATAAATGAAGTAAACCAAAAACAAAACACAAAAAACACCAGATTCCAGGGCACTCATGGTTGAGTGTGTTGGGTTTTTTTTAAATTATTTCCCTTTTCTTGGGGATTTCTTGGGGAATATTTTCACTTGATTAACTCGTGTATGAGACACTACAGTAGCTTCACAAGGACACGCTTGAATTTAATAGGTAGTATAAAATACTTTGCTAATGACTGATGAACTGATACCTAGATGGGAATTTAAAAAAAAACTATTTTGAAGTTTCTTTCTTTCTCCATAAAATATGTTTGTGCTATTTCTGTGGAAGCGGTGTCCCCACTATCTATAATCTTAAATAAAATAAATAAATAAATATTTGTTCCTAGAATCTATTGCTCCATGTATGACCAGTTGGCCAAAACATTATGCTATAATTAATATATCTAGAGTTACTGAAATAATTCATTAGCAATAACTAAAGGTAGTGGAGGGTGTGGTCCACAAAACTAAAGTGTTCTATGATTCTCCTCACCCAAAAGCAAAGTTTCCCTGAAATGTGTTTAAAGGTTGCAACCAATTAGGTTATTTTAGTCTTTAACCCAGTATACGTCATCTGGACATTAGGAACATGACATATGCAAGGTACTGGTCATACAAAAACAATGTCTACTGAGCTCTTTTAAACTTACTTTACAATCTAAAAAATAATAATTTATGACTGAGACACTGTCTAAGACATGTTGCATATACTGTGTTAAGTTTAAATGTGCCTTTTTTTTGTGGAAAGCCCTGCTATAAATAAAACATAGGCAAATACCTTTTGGAAGTTACCCTGGTTGTTGTGGTCTCTTACTTTAAAAAAAAAAAACAAAAACAAAACAAAAAAAAATATTTATATATAGGTATGGGACCTGTTATACAGAATGTTTGGGACCTGGAGTTTTCCGGATTATGACTCTTTTCATAATTTGGATCTTCATACCTTAAGTCTATTAAAAATGATTTAAACGTTAAATAAACCCAATAGGATTGTTTTGCTTCTAATGAGGATTAATTATATCTTAGTTTGGATCAAGTACAAGGTACTGGTTTATTATTACAGAAGCTTTCCGGATAACAAGTTTCTGGATAATGGATCCCATACATGTACTATACACACGCCATACTATGGATGGATGCCCACATAGAAAAAAATGCAGTAAATAGCAGTTAAAATATTTTTTATTTTCAAAGGTTTGCTTTCATTGGAGGTTAATATAGTTTGTAAAAGGGTAATGTACGTAGAAGTTAAAAAGTGCATTCATTCTATTATCAGTTATTGTTATTGAAAGTCTATTGCCCAAACCTGTCACTTCGGAAGCATTGTCAAGATGTAAATGATTTTAAGATACAACTCTTGTCTGTATCCATTGGTGCTCTTGTCAGCTTTTCTGTATCATTCAGACTTCTTGTTAGAAGGTGTCCACCTCTGCAACTGGAAGAAATGAAATGTGCCGACACCAAATGATGTCATTAGAAAAAAAAAATATTTGTTTGTTTAGAAACCAAGCTTAGACCTTCCGAGTCTCCATAACCAGTTCCAGTTCTCCACGACTCCCTGCTTTGTAGAATCTTGTTCATTGGAGAGAACAAGAGCTGGACTATGGTGTTTCTGCCTTGATAGTAGAACCTTAGATCTTCTTAGATATAAAAACCTAGACCTGGTCTACAAATTCACCATGGCACCCTTGTAGTGGCTGATTTTTTCTGTAGGGACCTATATAAAAAAGAATATCACATTAGACAGATGCTGATAGGTGTGTTTAGACAGACTAGGGGTAATTCTTGAAAATAGTCAAGAATATTCAGTAGATCTACTATAATGTTTTTCAATATTTTTTTCTAATGGGTAAGGGCTGAGTATTGGCTGTTATAAATGAGCATGAGGCTTGGGTGAAAAATGTTTGTCAAATAGCACAATAGAGCAAGTCTATGAAGATAGGAGCAAGTATGACTTGCTAACTGTAATGTAACTCTAAAGCATTGTGGATGAGAAATGAAACAATATTTTAGTCATTGTGAGAATAATGACTAAAATAGTCAATGGTATTTGCTCCAGGAGGCACTGAATGCTATTGATCTAAGGTTAACAGAAAGAAAAGTAAAATGTGGCACAATCTAGAGATAGCAAGGGACCCGGTAGAAAAATGGAAAAACTGTTTAATGCAAATCGTTGTATCTTTTTAAATACATAATAAGCTACGCTACACAATGAGATGTGACCCATGGGAATGACCCATGAATAAGGCATTTGTAGTTTCTTTCTATGCATCTTAGTATTGACTAAAAAAAGTGAGGTGGGTGGACAGAAAGAAAATGTAGAGAATTTAAAGGGGCTCAGCAGAATGGAATGGGAAAAAATAATCAAATATTACAAAGGTTTGCTAGCTTTCCCACTAGGCAAAAAATGTGAGAGTGTGGGTAAACTGCAGACAGAAACAGACTGTACAACAATGAGGTGGGTACTCCGGAATCAAAGAGGAATGCTCATTATTAATTTCAGATTTAAATGGGGCCACATTATGTATTGTATTTCTCCATTGGAGAAGCAATCAAATATTTAGTGCACGTATCAGGGTCATGATGCCAAATAACACAAATGGATGTTATAGTCTTGTTGGTTAGGTTTTAGTGATTAGTATTCCAGGCCAAAACCAATCGGACCCGCGAGTTGCATGGGTTTGGGACAACTTCCTCTCAACTGTTGCAGGCCACTTCTCTACCTTACCTTGCCCCACTTCTGCCTCCAGTCTTTCCTTTTTATAGACACATCTGTGTACCCTGCCCCTTCTGTAACATCAGAGTGGGTGGATTTGGCACAGGTCTATAATTATGGAGGCACAAAAGGTTAGGGTCGGGTTTGGGTGGTGAAGGGTTGGGTTAAGGTCGGTTTTGTGGGTCAACTTTTTGTCAACCTTCATGTCAGCTTTAAATTGGTACTTGAAGGTATTTATTATTGTGAAAGTAAAGTGAAAGTACAGTATCACCACCAAGCAGGGCCGCCATCAGAGGGGACAGGGGGGACAAGTGTCCTGGGCCCGGGGCTGAAGGGGGGCCCAGCAGTGCTGCATTTTTCCAAGAGCTGGGCCCCCCTTACCAGCGACGAGCCTGTGCGGTTCTTCTGATCTTCCAATGCTGAATGCGGAAGTGCCGAACAGACGCAAAGCCCTGAAGCAGCGGAAAGACATGAAGGAGCCGACACTGAAGTCCTGAAGTGGCGAAAATACCCAATGTCACGAAAGGAGCTGATGCTGAAGTCCTGAAGCAAGGAGTTCAATTCTACTGACACCAATGTGGGTTTTTTTACTTGTAAATGGGGCCCTGGCACCAATGTTTTTTTAAAAAATATTTTTTGGGACCCCAATTTTTTTTAACTTGTAAGGGGGGCCCTGGCGCCAATGTTTTAAAAAAATATATTTTTTGGTGCCCCAATTTTTTTTAACTTGTATGAGGGACCCTGGCACCAATGCTTTTTAAAAAAAAACTTTTATGGGGGGGCCTGGCACCAATTTTTTTTTTAACTTATAAGCGAGCCCTGGGGGGGTTACTTTTTTAGCGCTGATGTCTGTGTGGTCTTTTTAACTTTGATGTGGAGTGGGTGGGGCGGTGCTTGGGTGGATGGGGCCCAGGGGGCCCCGACAATTTTGTTGCGCGGGGCCCCGTGATTTCTAATGGCGACCCTGCCACCAAGTCTCCAGTGTGATTGTAATTAGTGCAAGGGAATACCTTGAGAGTGCTAGTAACATCTCCATTTGCTTATCCACTAAATTATGTCTCATTTTACAACACATTCCTGCAATTGATCAAGAATTCTATACATTTTCATATAAATATAGAGTCATGCTTTTCTTTAGGCTAATGGCACATGGGGTGTTTTGGCTACCACTACTTGTCTGTTGCACTTGGAGTGGTGACAGGCAGATTGTACATGTCACAAAGGTCCAGGCCTAAGGCAGCATGATTTTAGGAGTTTATGGGTGGCATGGGGCTGCCTAGCCACAGCTACTCTTTAATTCCTATGAAGAACAAAGGACTAGGTGTATGGGAGACTTTGACAGTTGCTTAAATCTCAGGTCTTCAAAGTTCCCATTCCCATGAACACCAATGGTGAAAAGGCAAGTGTTTCGTGCAAGCATACTTGAGAGAAAAGAGAAATCTGGCCCAGAGCAGAGTAGATTAAACATATTGTGTAGCCATATCCATGTCAGCACAATGCTCTTGAATGGCCAGCACACATGATTACATTTCCAAATTATTCTGTACATCTAAATCAACAAAAGGAACGACAGCAGTCCAGAGACAAAGCTGTTCCATTTCTGAATATGTTGCATCAGTTGAGATGAAAAAAATCCAAAGCATCGTGTTCTCTTAGTTAGTGGATTTCTGAACAGAAAAGAAACTTTGAAAAAAAAAAATCGATCTGAAGGGAAAAAACAGAAAAACTCTTTGAAACAAGCCCTTATTCATATAATGGAAACATTTTCTCTCCCTAATGCCATCTGACATATCCATATAACACAAAGAGGGAGATATAAAGCAGCCTATTAGCACTTTAATCCTCTTCACAATAACAGAAGAGCTAGAAATAAAATGTAAATCTAACAGTGTCGTGCTAAACTTGCTCTGAAAAGATTTATGTAAATAAAACACTCCGAATAAATATTGCTCTATTGAAAAACATACATTTGGGCAGTAATGGATTCAGCAAATCAAACACTGAACTTCAGAAATCACAATGACATGGAACAAAGGGAAGGAGAGAAGCTCCTCCAAGGCCCATAATTAGCACTTCCCCAACTAACCGATAACAGACGCAGGTATGAATAAAAGATAAGCATTAAAAAGCGAGTAGATGAACCCAAAAATTTAAATTGCAGCTATTAAGCACATATTAAAAATGAATCCAAGGGAGGAAAAAAAGAACTAAATACATGAAAGTGAATTAGGATTAGTAGTTAAAGATTTTAGGGTGCAGAAAATTAATTCAGTGTGCCTAAACGCCCTCCCCGTATTTTGCCCAACTAATTTGTCCGGATGATTGGGTAATGCTGGAGATTCCCAGAGTTACCACTGTGGGTTGTGTTAATAAGCCCAGCCCACCTGCGCCTAATTATTAATAAGATTTTTCCTTGGACTATGCATAATCAATATTCGGTGCGTGTATGTTGGGAGATAAGCCGACCAATATTCGGCAGAAGACTTGAATATCGTTAGACTTGTTGATAGGGCCAGCTTTGAAGGCACCTGAACACCAGCCATTGATACTGCTGAATTGTCAGATACAGGTAGAATTCTATTGTTTCTACCTGTATATCTGACGATTCAGCTCTACACTTGTGTATTGAAACAAAGTCTTGGAAAGATCTTTTCCAGGACAGATTGTAATTGTAACATCCACCTTTTCATGTCCTAATTGAGTAAAAGTTGAGTGGTGATAATTATTTGTCTTTTGTAGCAAGCAGGGAGATAATACTCCCCTGCAATTCCATGGAGTTGGTGCGAGCGGGATTAAGTAAGGAGTGCATGCAGGTAGTCTATTGTGCTTCATGTCTGTTTCAGTGCTGCCAGGTGGTTTCTCATTAGTGGTTTAGTGGCAGTAAGGAAACCGAGAGATTAAATTGCCCTCTTTCTTCATTGAGGCAATGGAGGAAGAGCGCGATTCATTTACCTGCCTGCCCACCCAGTATTAAGATTAAGAAAAAAACCTAATTACTTTGGTTGTTGCAGGTTGCATAGAAGAAATTTAAGTGGAAATAGCAAGGAGTTAAGTTCTGGCCTGGTTATGCCAGATCTTTTGTTTAAACATATGGTAAGGCAGTCTGCTGAGGTTAAAAAGGGAGATCATTTAAGTTTTCCGTTATCAATGCTTAATTGGGAATCTACTCAAGAGTTACTTAGGGGCAGATTTATCAAATTCACATGAAGGATTCAAAATTCGATCGAATTTTCAAAAAGATAAAAATTTTCGAATGTTTTGAAGACCACTTCGACCAGTGAATTTTGAAAATTCGATCGAATTAAATGATTCAAATAATTTGAATAAAAATCTATTAGAATATTTGACTAGTCGACGGTCGAATAACTTTCCTTTAAAATTTTTATTGGACTGCTAAATTCGCCAGATTAAAGCTACTGAATTGGCTTTCATTCATTTAGATCGAATAATGGAAAATCATTCGATCGAATTTTCGCTATTCGATCTTTCGACCAATCGAATAGCAGTAAAATCCTTCGAATTCGATTTTCGAATTTGAAGGATTTTAATTCCCCAACAATTTAACAATAGTAAATCTGACCCTTAGGAGCAGATTTAATACATTTGTGTGAAGGATTCGAAGTTGACCAGTGAATTTTTTAAATTTGATCAAATCGAATGATTTGAATAATTTGAAGAAAAATCTATTCGACTTGCGGTAAACATCCTTTGAATTGAATTTGAAGGATTTTTATTCCCTAACTATTCACATGGTCGAATTTTGAATTTTTTTCAATTTGAAATTCAACCAATAGTAAATCTGCCCCGCTTAGTGTTGGTCAAATGAACAAGCTGCAGCCTTGCCCGCCTCACTTGTGGTCTATGTATTTTTATTTCTTACTGTGTTTCAAATGGGCCCTTGCAACTACTAAAACCATGGAAGAGCTAGTCTCCTCTTTCTTCCTTCCATGTTGTTTAGTTTGCACATTGATATAGGTTATCACATTTTTATCAACAGTAATATGTGGTTATGGTCATAGTGACTTCTCTAATTCATGGGTTATTCCATAGTCCTCACCCCCACCCCCAGCTTCTACAGATATTCCATAACCTAAATCTATGCTCTTCAAAGTTTTCTTTCTCACAACGTAATCATTCCCCTGTCAGTAACAATGCTTAACTGCGTACAGGGTTACTATACTCCACCCCTTGTTTGCAGACTTGTGCTCAGTACAAGAAAGTTGCTATAAAACTATCGTGGTACAGCTACAGCCATAGCACATTGCTGGGAGTATTCCTATTATCAGACTTTGTTTTAATGTTTATGACTGTAATTCCTTAGGACAATCACCTGTTAGACCAATTTTACCATTGCTGTAAGGGACTTTTACATGGGGGTTATGGACATTTAAAAAAAAGGCTGTGGCCAGAGTTCTGTGGAGGTTTAGATGAAGCTGAAACTGCATAAAAGTGTCACCTTCATAGGGACAGAGAAAATGTAGCAAAAGAAAAAAAAATAGCAAAACAAGAAAGATTTTCAATTTGACAATTTGGATACCTTTAAACTAAAACAAAAGCAGATACAATTTCCAGGCCAATGAGTTCAACAACCTACTTATATTTTAATTATTTCATAACAAACTTTCATTCTTTGTGAAGTTATGTTCTTTAAACCAGCGACTCAGGGGCAAAATTACTATTACTCCCAGCAATTAGCTCGACCAAATTCACAATTCGATAAGTATTCGATAAGTATTCGATTTCCGATTTCTTGTTGAATTCGTGCGATCGGATACCGATTGTTCGATTTCACGAAGATATTGTGAAATTTCCTTTGACCGTCCGAAAAATTCATACGATTCGAACGATCGAATGCTCCGATTGTACGAATGGTATTCGAGTAGGACTTAGCCTCAGAAGCCTATGGGCAGCTTCCCATAGGCTTCTATTACAATTCGGTAGGTTCAATCTGGCAAAGTAGGCAATCAAATAACTTTTCATAAAATTTCATTTCTTCGATCATCGAATGATCGAATTATCGAATATCTGATCATTCGATCTATTCGATCTATTCGATATTAGATGATCGAATTGGCTAAATTTCACGTTACGATTTCACGAAAAATTTGTGCGATCGTTTTTCGATTGAACATCGATCATTTCACGTGAGTTTCGTAAATTGGCTGGATACATAATATTAACTTGCCTTCCACTTAATTGTAGACACCAGCACAAGATTCTATGAAACTTAGTCTGGACGGTTACTGGTCAGACTCTGAAAGTCTCATGCTGAGGGGCCCATCACTTTGTAAGGTGCATACATAGTTACATAGTTAAGTTGGGTTGAAAAAAGACAAACGTCCAACCACTGGGACACATGTACTCTCTTTTTTATCTGAAGGTCACCTGATAGCGGTGGGACCATCCTAGGACTATCTGTTCTACCATCCTGACAAGTAGGATCTACCCATTCTCTGATTCAGTGGTTTTGAACAGGTCTTGGATAGCATTGTCTCTCGTTGATACTTATGCTTCTTCATATTATCTTTTCTAAACCAAAGCCCACCATGCATAGTGAAAGGATGACCCTTTAACATGGGGATACATACGGTTTAAACAGTTTTTCTACATTGTCCTCTTAGAATCAGCAAGCAATGTTCCTTTCCACTCTTGCTGTATAAGCAGCTCTTTCATTTTGCTTTTGAATTCCATCTGCTTAGAATAACACATTCTTGTATTTAAATTTATTAAATTCAGTCAAGCTATGGAAACATTGCATATAGTTTGCAATTACAAAATACTCACATTATATTTCAGATTATTTGCAATTAAAATATTCACTATGGTAACAGGTCTTGGAGGGAAAAAAACTGACAATCAACAATACATAAGCATCCCTCAAGAATTCTTGTATGTCCCACTTGTCAGAATTAAGTACTGAAATAAAGCTTCAATTCCTATAAGAAGTCAGGGTTCAACTGTACATCGGGCTTTATATTAATAAAGGATTCCCAGTATAACATACCTGTTTGCATATCAAGAGCTGATGCTGCAAAATGGATCTGACCAAAATATTGTTCACTGATACATAACCCTATAACCTACTTAGATTATACGCCTTGAGAGAATTGCGCTTTAACGTCAGAAAGAAAGATCTCATTAAACTATTGACCCTATTTACGAATGTGGCTGAACATATACTGACTTTAATTACATACAGACAAAGATGTGAGAGGAAATCATCAATTACTTCAGTGACTTACAGATTGGAATGCTGCTGCTATTTATTCTTACCATTTATTCCACATTTACGTCCCTTAAACAGACAGTAAATTAAGAAAAACATGGCTTATTGTTTGTAAAGAACATTCCTTCTCGGTTCACATGTTCCCTTTAGGAGTGAAGCTGTTTGAGGGCAGATAACTATGAGAAGTTCTTCCAATCATCCATCATTCCACTTCAGAGACCAAAAATACAGTATCAAATGTTTATATATATATAGATATATATAATAAGTCTTTGTTTTGGGTTATTTAAATTCCCATTTCTAGTAGCATAATATCTATATCATAATGCCGTGACCCCTGTAGAATTGTTAGCCCCAGTGAATGTGGGAGGGATGCAGTAGTAGTTTTTGATGTGTTATGGAAACTTATCTCCTTGATTCATCTAAACAGACACATCTTCCATGGCCGTTGTCTTTATATAGTCATCGTTCTCCAAGGAGATTTCTTATACCGGTATGGGATCTGTTATCCAGAAAACTCAATCCCTATATTGAATCGCTATACATTAAACATACTAAAAAATCATCATGGCATTAAATAGTAACTATGAACTATAGTAGTGTTTCTGATACAAACACACCCGTTTTACCAGTGCAGGGCAACACTACATGATATTTTCATTTCTTTAATACACTTTTTTGTTGTTGTTACTGTTTCTTTAAGGCCAGCTGTCAGTAATCAAGTCTTCAAGGCCCTATAGAAGCCAGAGTCTTCCTGACAGCTATTGCTGAATCACTGACTCATGTCCATGTTCTTGCACCTTATGCCTGTATTCCTGATTAACCCTGTTCCTGTCTGTTCTTCAGTCCTGTTAGCCCCTTGATCCTGCTACCCATCCTTTATTTTATCTCCTGGTTTTGACCCTTGCCCTGTTCCATGGATTTGTATTGCCCGCCGTCCACCAAAGACCTCTTGTCTTTTCCATGAAATTGCATTGCCTGCTGTCCGCTTCAGCTTGCAACCTGCCCCCTGACATCTGGTTTATTTGGACTTATCCTTGGATTGTATTTTCTATTTTCATTTGTCTTCTGCCTCTTCAGTGTCATCTGTTTAAGTTGCATTCTAAACCCCATTCGGAGTACATTTCTCTATTCTGGTTCTTCTAACATCAAACATAGAGTCAACATGTTACTTAGACTCCCACCTACCAGCCACTCACCTGGGGTCTAGCACGGGTTTCATCTATAAAGGCAGGGCAGATGGTTGATGATGGTGTTCTAATATAGGAGGCTATTATGTCCCTGGTTCTTCTGACCTCTGTGGCCATCACATGCTGCACATGAATACAAAGCAGGACTAGTAGGCTTTTCAGCTGGAGTCTCATGATGTGTTCCAGCCTATTAGATATTCTGATTTCATTTTGTTCGATGGCTTTTCACTTTGACCCCTTTATTATAATTACACCCCCTAATATTCCTCATTGGGAAGTTACCCCCATTAAAATACATTTTCCTGAAATACAATATTGCACACGGACTGCAACATACTCTTTCATCTCCCTTGACTTCAGTGATCATATATTCTACTTCTCCAATGATACAGTTTCAAAATACTTAAACAGCATTTACACATGTAATCCCAGTTTTATAAGCAAGAAGATTACATTTGAATCCAATTAGCGAATTATAATTGGAAAAAACGATATTAGGCTTGCCATAATACTACAGGATAAAGAGGGGAGTCTTGCAATGAAATAATATGTAAAATCTCCAGCCTCCAACTCAATAATAATATCTATTTGCAGCTTTTATAATATGCCCATTGTAGAGTTATCTATGCATATCACAGTCCCCTATTTATGGACAGTGTAATGCACCCCTCCGGCAATATTTCTCATTGATTAATCCATAGTGGATAGGGTATATTCAACATTTAAAATGTACTTTATCATACTGAACATGTGTTTAGTGATCCCCATAATCAGCTATGTTATTGTACAGGTATGGGACCTATTATCCAGAATGCTTGGGAATTGGGAGATTCCCAGATAATGGAGTTTTCAGTAATTTGGATATCCATACCTTAAGCCTACTAAAAAGTATTTAAACATTAAATAAACTCAATAGACTTGTTTTGTCTCCAAGAAGGATTCATTATATCTTAGTTTTGATCAAGTACAAGGTACTGTTTTATTATTACAGAGAAAAAGGAAATCATTTTTAAAAAATTTGCATTATTTAGATAAAATGGAGTCTATGGAAGACTGCCTTTCCATAATTCAGAGTTTTCTGGATAACGGGTTTCCCAATAATGCATCCCATACCTTATTAGCTTATTAGCCCTGCACTCTGCATGTTCCTGTAGCGGACAGAGTCTCTTAAGCAGTTGTTTCCAAATTGCAGGGATGCCCCCCCTCAGGGGACTTGTAGTAGTAGTGGTCCTCTGAGAACTTAACATTAATGTTATTCTTTTTGTGATATCTGAGGTACTATTAGCAATAGATTTTTAAAAGCAGACTCAACAGCTCTCTTTAAAGGACCATTTCATAAACGAGCTGGCACAATCAGAACCTTAAAGGAAAACTATACCTCCCGAACAATGTAGGTCTCTATAAACAGATATTGCATAAAACAACTCATATGTAAAACCCTGCTTCATGTAAATAAACCATTTCCATAATAATATACTTTTTTAGTAGCATGTGCCATTAGGTAATCCTAAATAGAAAATAGCCATTTCAAAAAAATAAAAATATAAATCCCTCCTGGGATCCTAGGATTCAACGGTGCGCACAAACATACCAAACAAACTATAAAGTTAGGTCACATGAGCCAATTAACAGACAGAGTTCTGTCTTTTGCTTCCACACTTCTTCCTGTTACAGTTAGAGCTGCAGTATTTCTGGTCAGGTGATCTCTGAGGCAGCACACAGACCATCACAAAATGGTGGTTCAAGGCAAGAGATGTAAAAGGGCAATATTTACTTAAATATATAATCCAGTTTGGTAAGATTCTTTAATATGTCACTTAATTTGATATAAATCTGTTGCTCAAGTATTCATTTTCGGAGTATAGTTTTCCTTTAATCACTACACTGCACTTATTTTATTAAAAGCTTCCAACACCCTTTAACATAGTGTAAACAAAAGCTTGACGCCTTTTGTGCCTGCATGGGGCACCTAGGTATTGAACCTACTAGTCATTAAGCCTATGACTAAGTGCCCCATGTAGACAAGAAATGTGTCAGGTGTTTGTTTACACTATGTTATTGGGACCTTTTAATAATGGGCACCCTTTAATGACCTGATTGTGCCGGATCATTTATGTTCTGATTGGTGTTTTCCTAAAGCTGAAGGCCTAGGGCAGGTGCAGCTACACCCCCTCCAGTGTGATGTGGTGAGTCTACATGTTGTTCAGGATAATCTAAGCCACCCTTACAAGTTTTACAGCCCTCTTTAAATGTCAGAGACAGAGTCACCAACTATCTATGCACTTACTGTATTCTGTTAGTCCTAGGGTTACAGACTATTACATTTATCCAAATGCATGTTTGGGCATTTTTTTTGAGGGGTTTAAATCCCCTGTGAAGAGTTAAGGATGTGCCAACCGGGCAACAACCTCTATTTTCCAAAGGCAGAAGTCCGTTTTATGATGCAAATTGACTGGGCATATTTAAAGGGATACTGTCATGGGAAAACATGTTTTTTTTCAAAATGCATTGGTTAATAGTGCTACTCCAGCAGACTTCTACATTGAAATCCATTTCTCAAAAGAGCAAACAGATTTTTTTATATTCAGTTTTGAAATCTGACATGGGACTAGACATTTTGTCAATTTCCCAGCTGCCCCAGGTCATGTGACTTGTGCAAGCACTTTTTGAGGGAACTGCTTTCTGGCAGGCTTTTGTTTTTCCTTCTCAATGTAACTGAATGGAATGCAGTGGGACATGGATTTTTACTATTGAGTGCTGTTCTTAGATCTACCAGGCAGCTGTTATCTTATGTTAGGGAGCAGTTATCTGGTTACCTTCCCATTGTTCTTTTAGGCTGCTGGGTGGGGGAAAGGGAGGGGGTGAAATCACTCCAACTTGCAGTACAGCAGTAAAGAGTGATTGAAGTTTTTAAGAGCACAAGTCACATAACTTGGGGCAGCTTGGAAAGTGACAATATGTCTAGCCCCATGTCAGATTTCAAAATGAAATATAAAAAAAATCTGTTTGCTCTTTTGAGAAATGGATTTCAATGCAGAATTCTGATGGAGCAGCACAATTAACTGATGCATTTAAAAAAAAAAATTTTTTTCCCATGACAGTATCCCGCTAAAGAGCATCATTCGTGTCTCTGTCAAACTCTGCCCATGGACATGAGTATCAATTACTGGCTTAACATTGCGTATATGATTTTTTTCCATAAGTTCTTGCAGCCAAAGCTTTTTCGGATATTTATCATGAATTCATATGTTATTCATAGGCCTATAGCAGAGGCCTGACAATGGACTCCGCTGCCACTTCTCACACCTCCACATGCAGAGATAGAGCCTTGGAAGAAAGTTGGCAGACTGTAGAAAGGAGAATATCCCCCAACTTCTTCCCTTTATTCAACTAGTTTCCTTATGTTAACTCTTCTGTGAATCTATAGCCCTCAAACCTTATAAGGTGGATCATTTAGTTAATTTGCCACCACCAACATTCACAAACCATTGTCCACCCACTGTTTAGATTTGAACTCACCTTTAATCAGAGTCATAATGTTCCCATTGCTGATATGTTATGTAAAACAGTATGAAATGTTTGTGCAAAAATCGATGTTCAATATATCACAGGTTCCTTACCCATCAATGACATGATCAACCATTGTCGGCACTCATGAATTTTAATTGCATTTCCTCAAATCTGTGTTTCTTCTTGTGTTCAGCAAATTGTTAGACACATCATTAGACCTACATATTGTGCTACTTACAGTCTATCACCATAGCACTTTATTTTCCTTTTTAGTTGCGTACAATTGCAATGTATGAGATATATTGCTGCTTTACATTGGATTCCTTTCAACAACATTACACATACTTATGTTAATAATCACAATCTCCACTTATCACCGTTGAGCTTGCCAACATTTTCCGATGAAGTGAATTATTGGATTTCTGTAGAGTCTTGTTGATGGTTTCTACTACGTTTTCATTAGCACTCGTTTGTGATTTTGCCAGTGTATATTCCTACCCATAATGATAGGGTAGTCGTAATCTCCCAATCAATCCATCAATCCTATTCCTGGCGAACATGATAAATCCTTTTGTGCTCAACATAAGTCTCCACCATCCCAGTTTCAGAATGATCCATCATTATTTCACTCCGCTCCTCTATTAATTCTAACTTGCTGATCTTGTTTTGAAAACCTTCTGGCATTCATTTGCATTCATTTGATATTGGTGCTGTCCATTATGCTTCTGTCTGGCTGTTGCTGTCTTTCTGTCTAAGAAACTCCCTGTTTGTTCTTCTCTCCTGTACATCCCCTGAACTTCCATGGCAGAATGATCTGCAAATAAATCTTACATTTACCCTTTGTGCGTGACTTCATCTAAGTATTTAGGACTATAATTTATGACCTTAAAGGCAAACTGTTGTGGGCAAGCATGTTTTTCTTCATACCACATCAGTTAATAGTGCTGCTCCAGCATAATTATGCACTGAAATCAATTTTTTTTGAAGAGCAAAATTTTTTTTTTATATATAATTTTGAAATTTGGCATTAGGCTGGACATGATGTCCATTTTCCAGGTGCCCCCAACCATGTGACTTGTGCTCTGATAAACATAAGTCACTATTTAATAGGGATGCACCGAATGCAGGATTCGATTCGGTATTCGGCCAGGATTAGGCCATTTTCAGCAGGATTCGGATTCATCACTGTTATTACTGTATATTAAAAAGTACCACTTTGAAGTATGTTATGAATGAATCTATAATGTCTCCACTCATTTGATTATATAAGCAAACAGGAGACAATACAGTACTTTCATGTCTAAATAGGAAATAGGTGCATGTACTATTGTAGTTTATCTGATCCTTGTGTACTAGATACGACTATATAAGAATAGAATAAGGCTAATAAGACTAGATAGGGCTAAAGCTGGCCATACACAGGCAGATAAAGCTGCCGATATTGGTCGTTTATGGGGGCTTCCGATGGGTCTTCCCAACAGACCCGTTGGAAGTCCATTGTACTTCTCGTAATCCGATCGTTCTGCCATAGGGTCGAACGTTCGGATTGCCCCAATGTTTCTCGATGTCGCCAAATGAGCAGATCTTTGCATCTATGGCCAGCTTAAGGTCTCCCTTGCTGTGCTCATTGGGACAATAGCCAGTTCAGGCATGTTTCTAGTCTGATATATATAGGAGGATGAATCAAGGCACAAAGGTAAGTATCAACAACACTCATTTGAGAGTCAGCTGGAAATGTATCACCATGCACAGAAGCAGATTGCTCTTGGTAGCATTGTGCACCACAAGGGGAAAATCTGAAATATTGTGCAGATATCTAATTGTGCTCAAGGTTTTCAGTGCGTGCACTTTCTCTGTAGTGAATGAACGTTGCCTTTTCCCTTAGCTTTTGCACCTTTTCATAATTTCCAGACTTTTGCCTGGGTCCCACCCACCTACAAGTAGTTCAATGCACCTATTTACCCATATATACTGCTTGGGCAGCTTCTTTATAAGTAATACTTCTGGCCCTCTTAAGCTGCAAGGACACTTTTGTCTTGCAGTTACTAACTTTCTGCAGTGTTTAATTGCAACAGCACAGTTATCCTTAGCAACCAATCATCAATTAGTTTAATCACTACAGTTATCTTAGGTTAGAAAATCAAAAACATAGTCCATAGCCCCATATCTCTCCAACACTCCATGAGTGTGGGTTGGGAGTTGAGGATTAAAGAAGATTTTAAGGGGTTTAATTTTTTATTAAATACATAAGCGATTTTGCCTTATTTATCACTAAAATAACTTGAAAAAATTTGCAAAAAAGACTTTATTCCTAAATTGCTTGATTTTTTTTTTGGTTTGTCACCCAAATCCCCAAATTATCAAGCTAAAACCAGCACAGATCACAATATCTTAAAATTGGAATAGGGATATCTGATGTACTGAAGGGATGGATATAAAAACTAGAGGGAAAAACCAGTGGGCCAGTGATACAAGTTTAATTTGAAGTCGAGGAGTATAAAATAAAGTGGAAGTGGAACACAAGATTAAAAATTAGATAGCAATATCCCCACTTTTCCATGTAGTGCCTAAACATCAGAAATCAGCATCACTTTGAGTGTTGCAGTCACATACTAGCATGTATATGTCATCTCTTACAAACACATTTTCACAAGAAGAAAGACTTGGGAAACCACACTAGTTAGTGTTTAATTCCCCATCCCCACAAGAAAAATCCCCCCCTGTGTGTCATCTCCCTAAAAACAGAAACCCCTTTGCTCACTTATTAACCAAATGAATGGTCATTCTCTCCAAGTTCCCTGGAATATTAATGTACCTTCACATAATAAACAAATAATCAGAAATCAATATATAGACTGCATATTAATTGTCTGATGTATAAATATTTGGTGGGATGGACTTATTTGATTCTTTCTCTAATTGCAATGAAAACAAAGAACCCCTATCTGCAGGGTTTTGTTTGTGGCTAAATTAGTTTGACTTTGTGGCTTTATACTTTTTAAAGGGATATTGTCATGGGAAAACGTGTTTTTTTTAACATCACTGAAATCCATTTCTCAAAAGAGAAATTTTGAAATCTGACATGGGGCTAGATATTTTGTCAATTGCTCAGCTGCCCTTGGTCATGTGACTTGTGCCAGCTCTTAAGAATGGAACTGCGTTCTGGCAGGCTGTTGTTTTTCCTTCTCAATGTAACTGAAGGAGTCACAGTGGGACATTCTTTTTACTACTGATTGCTGTTCTAAGATCTACCAAGCAGCAATTATCTTCTGTAAGGGAGCTGTTATCTGGTTACCTTCCCATTGTTCTGTTATTAGGCTGTAGGGGGGGGGGGTGCTATCACTCCAACTTGCAGTACAGCAGTAAAGAGTGACTAAAATTTATCAGAACACAAGTCACATGACTTGGGGCAGCTGGGAAATTGACTATATGTCTAGCCCCATGTCAGATTTCAAAATGAAATATAAAAAAATCTGTTTGCTTTTTTGGGAAATGGATTTTAGTGCAGAATTCTGCTGGAGCAGCACTATTAACTGATGCATTTTGAAAAAACATTTTTTTCCATGACAGTATCCCTTTAAGCTGCTGGCAGGAGAGCAGATCCACATATTCTTATGGTGAGAGTAGACATCATTACTGGAGACATTAATCCTATTAGGCATATATAAGGTAAATATTTTAATAGAAAGAATAATGCCTTTCATCTAAGCCACAGAACCATGATGAACCTCACAGGTGTGGGCTAGCATATACAAAATGACCTTTTTAAAGAAAAAAACTATTAACTGGTATAAGAAATCCCTTCTTGGCCAACGATATGATAGATGGGTGAAAGCAAATTTTACCCGAGGACTACGCTTCAACCTGAGAATAAACCCTTTGGTGTAGAACCTATGAAGCCATTAAATAAAATATTCTATTGTTCTCTCCTCTAGTCTTTTTCAAGGAAATAATTCAAATTGCCATCATCCTTGCCTTGGGGAGTTATTCATTTCTCACTCAGTGGAGCTCAGGTCAGTAAACTTCTCTAATACTTTGTATACTTCAAAGATGATAGCCTGAAGCTTCTTACTTTACTCTCCTACAACCAACACGGAGGAACAATTCAAGTTCATTTCTGATCGCTCTTGTTTTTCGGCATGAAATTGAAGGAGCATATTTTACAGTTAACATATCTGAATGCAATAAATAGAACAATTCTTATAAACCCATGGTCTATGAAATCTGAAATGGTAATTCATTTTATTATTAAAGATGTTAGAAATAGAAGTAAATAGAAGTAACATTGGTCCAATACTGTACTAAGTGGGGGTTCCTGTTGTCTATTTAAAAATGGTGGTTACAGTATTATAGCACTTATTGATAAGCAAGCAAATTTAACCCAGCATTTTATCTATTTATATTATTAGACTACTACTTTGTATTTTATATGTTATTTAAAGGGATCCTGTAATGGGAAAATTTTTTTTCAAAATGCATCAGTTAATAGTGCTGTTCCAGAAGAATTCTGCATTGAAATCCATTTATCAAAAGATCAAACAGATTTTTTTATATTTCATGTTGAAATCTGACATGGGGCTAGACATTTTGTCAATTTCCCAGCTGCCCCAAGTCATGTGACTTGTGCTCTGCTAAACTTCAATCACTCTTTACTGCTGTACTGTAAGTTGGAGTGATATCACCCCCTCCCTTTCCCCCACCCAACAGCCTAACAACAGAACAATGAGAAGGTAACCAGATAACAGCTCCCTAACACAATATAACAGCTGCCTGGTAGATCTAAGAACAACACTCAATAGTAAAAACCCATGTCCCACTGCGTTCTATTCAGTTACATTGAGAAGGAAAAACAAATGCCTGCCAGAAAGCAGTTCCCTCTTAAAGTGCTGGCACAAGTCACATGACCAGGGGCAGCTGGGAAATTGACAAAATGTCTAGCCCCATGTCAGATTTCAAAAATGAATATAAAAAAATCTGTTTGCTCTTTTGAGAAATGGATTTCAGTGCAGAAGTCTACTGGAGCAGCACTATTAACTGATGCGTTTTGATAAAAACATGTTTTCCCATGACAGTTTCCCTTTAATGATGAATAATAGTGAGGAGGGAGGTGCTCAGCTGGTTGACTGACCCAACATGGCCCTATCTGATGTACATCGGTCAACAAGTTATGCAGGATTGACTTCCAGGCAGGAATTATCAGCTCATGAATGCCTAGAATGCCACAGATCATATCCCAGCAAGGCTAAAAGGAATATGTTGCACAAAAGCTTTTGGTCTGCAGGGCCAATCCACAGCACTGGATCATGTCTTTCTTCACTGACAAATAAGACAATGTAGGGTTACCCAGTCTTGTAGGAGACATGAAAAGCTTGGACATTGGAAGTTCCTGGACAGTTGTTCAGTGTTACCATGATCAATCTATTGTATGTGTACCAAGTTACCATTTTATTTTCATGAGGCTTGGAAAGTCTTATTATATTAGCATAACTTTGAGATATCAGTCATTTATTTTGAATTCCAGCTTGTGCACTTACTGCCCTAATTTTGATGTGTGTTGGTAGTAACACAGCCCATTTACCTCAGCTCCTCTTCCAACTTGGTATGGAATTTTTAATCTAACCCCACCTGTCCTCTGCCTCATTGCTGGTGTTGCTATCAGTGTTGGAATTTAGCTCTGCAACCTTGATCATCCTGCCAACTCACCTTCTGTCTTTAAATGTCCCCTCTTGATTCCACTTTGTTCTACCAGATATCCTCTACCTGCCCATGGAGTTCTCCACAGCCCTTGTCATCACCACTAGTAAAACTCACTGACCTGCCTGTGATACCTCTACATCTTGCTTAACCAACTGCTTTACTGCATATGGCCATTTTTTGCCTGCAAGTATTGAGATTATTTCTTACACATTATGTAGACAACTTGAATAGAAAAAAATCCCCTTCTTCTGTTGGGCTGCCTGCTCCCCATTTATGGTGCTTGCAGGTAAAATAAACAATTTGTTTACTGATAATGCACAGGTGTTCATGTTTAAGATTACTTACGTGAATTCATCTTGCCTTCAGAAAGGAATAGCCCTTGCCTGTAAGGAACTCCCTGATTTCAAACATGGGGCCAGTAGTGGTCCAGGCACTGCTCCTCCTGCTTGAACCACAGGTGGTGTTGTGGTGGTGGCCTGGTTCTAAGAAACCTGTTGCTTTGCTGTCTCCAGGCCTGCCTTACTGAAAACACCCCCCCCCCCCGATTCAGCTGAGGGCAATTATGAATTTGAGGGTTATTTAAGCTTGTTTCCCCCAACACCCTGTGTTGGATTATTAGTTAATTCTGACTCCAAGCCTTGTGACCTGTGTTATCCTGATATCTTGTATCCTGATATCCTGGCGTGTTTCTGAGTCTTTTTATCCTGTTTCCCTGCTCCTGAAATCATCCTGGTAAAACTGTCTTGTCCCTTCCTTGTACCTGTTCCTTTTTTGTACTTGATCTCCCGGTTCTGACCTTTGGCTCATTTATTGGACTTTGCATGAACTCTGCCTGTCTTAACCTTTTTTCCTGAATCTGATTCTGTTTGTCTGCCACCCGCCCTTGAATTTCAGCCTGTTTTTGGACTTGGTTTTTTGCTGCATTATATATTTCTGCAAAAGTCTGCTTATATTTTTGTTAAAAATACTCTAAATTACGCTCCTATCTGCAAAACATGCATTCCTAATCTTGCCTGTTTAGAAGTTCCCCAGCTTGTATACACCAGTAAGGTACATTATACTCTCTGTCAGGGCCAGACTGGGAGGAAAAAGCAGACATGGCAAAAGTATTGAAGCAGCCCATGTATTCCTGTGCATGCAAAGCATGATATATATCTCCAACCCCAAGATTAACTAGAACTAGTGTATTTTCAGAGATATAATCCCCAGCAATATTAAATACCCTATGTGCTGGAACTAGCCCTTGCAACAAATGTCTCACCCTAGTTTCTATCACAACTATTCTATCTGATGGATTAGTGACCCTATACATACATTATATACAACATTTTCCTTTCTGTGCCCCCAGCTAGACCATGTACCCTGGCAGATATGAGTTATAACTGACCCCAATAATTATTGCACTGGTCAGAATTATTTGAATCATCTGGAACCTCCACCCTTTCCCTTTTGCCTGTTTGTAGATATGGGGTTAATTTTAAAATATTAGATACTTCTAAAAGGCCTTGGGTTTAAGCCCATCTCTCATTGTCTACAGCAGCAAAACGGTCAGTAACTTACCAACTCCATTGAAATACATAAAATTGTCCTGTGATATTGTTCAAAGCAGCGGGGAAGGGAGTATGGAGGGGCAGAGCAGGGGCAGAAGAGGGGAAGGGGTGTAACAGACATGTCCAAAATGTCAGTGGTTCAATTTAGATCTGGGTTGGCATCTCTGCCCAGAGGAACACATGAGATTTCCAAACACATTTTTGGGTTGCAAGCGGAAGAAGAAGTGGAAGTGGAAGAAGAAGAAGTGGAAGCTCAACCCAAACCTGCCCACTACCTTAATCTTCTGGATTTATGGTCTGGCAGCCTCCATTTATAGGTGCATAATGGCCGCCATATAAATGGCGGCTGCATTGTAACTGTACTGTATGTGCCAGATGCACCAATAAAGTCAGCTCCATCTCATATATCATATATTCACAGGGGTAGTTATATCTCTGTGCTTCAATACACAAAGAAACACAAAGAAGAAGAGGCATTGCTCTTCCTTACAAACAAACAAACAAAACCAGGCAAACAAACCCCACACAGTGCAATGTAAAGGAAGACATAGGTACAACATTTCTTTTACAGACTCCTGCTGTTGTTTAGACTCTTCCATAGCCAGACACAGCGGGTAACTTCACTATAACTTGCACACACCTCTAGGGTTAAGTTTAATGTTTGTAAAAGACAAAGCAGCAGACATGATTATTGAGGGCGATAACAAACTGTTTTCCTGCCATGTAACATAAGTGTCACAAGCTGATTTTGCTCCCAGACTGCATCTGCTGGGACTATCATCTGCAAAATACATTAAATACACTATATTTTATGGACAGCTTTCAAGGACATACTGTTAGTATTCAGCACAAACCTCCGCCACCCCCCTAAAATAATTTCCTGCTGGCTGCGGCCCCTCTCACTGACAAGTATTAATTTGTTCTGTGCTGGTTTTAAAGACGTTATTTGGCAGTAGCCCAAATTGAAATAATTACACAAAATTCAGGCTGCTGTTGCTCGCTTTGCCACTCTCCAGATACAGTAAATGCTGATTTAGTTGGGCACATGGGGAACAAAGATGCTAACAGATGTTGGTTGGGTCTGGGAACCCGGTGCCCAAATGGGACAAGTAATGTAACAGTTGTACATTAATTAAATAATTTCTCTGGTGCTGCCTCTCCTTACCAAAATGACTAAGCATAATGGGGTATTTTTTTCTGAACTCATCTAACAGTGAGTAGGAGGAGTAATACAGCCCAGTGACTCTGAGATGCTCTCTAAATATCCCAGAGCCTTCCCAGAACATGATGGAAATAATGTCAAGTTTGGAGCTCAATATGGTTTTCCTGTAAAGCAAATTAATAATATTGATATTTTACTCAGTACCAACCTGCCTTATTAAAGCACTTGTAGTGGGGCAGGCTATTTACACTCTTACATTTAGGCAGCAGGTGTTTGACGCTTCCTCTATGTTGGAACATTTTATTGGGCTGTATATTCCAAAATATTTTTTCATGTTCAAAATGTCTGTTTTTATAATAGCATTATTGTGTGTTTTTATATTGCTAGTTGTTCATTATGTCTGTTTACGATTTCTCCAGCAAAGACCATAAAGGAGAAGTTAACTTGCTGAAAACAGCAATATGCAAAGTATCCCCACACCTGTCTTAATTTTATTCTTTATTTTATATTTTGCCATTCAGGTACTTCTTTATTTTGACCCATTCTCTGCTGCATGTAGATGCTGGGAGTAGTAACGACTACTACTACTACTACTAATATACCGCTTTTTCTGTCAGTCAGGTTGAATCTGGCTGGTCGATCCTTCAGCCCTTGGGCTGATGATTAGATCACCCCACAGGGCTATGTAGACTGTGGGTTATGTAGACTGTTGAACAGTGCTGTATTTTTGTCTGGAGCCACATTAGGCACCAAATCTAATTGCGATCCCTAGTTCTCCAACGTAACGTCACAGGCATGACCATGGCTTCCACTACGAGTGATGTCACTTCTGTGTGAGGTCACATCCACTGCAAGTAACATCACTTCTTTGTGACTTCACTTCAACTACAAGTGATGTCACTCATCCAGGAATCGCCTGCTGACCCTTCACCCCCCAAATTCACCACCAGATTTATGCTCGTAATGTACTGTATGGTGGCTGGGGAGGTTTTTTATTTTTCTAAATAAAATTTGTCTTTTTAAACATGTGGACCTAGGCACAGGCCCTAGGGTGCCTATGTACAAATATGGCCATGCTGTTGGGCATGCACAATTTCCATGACTCAATGGAATGATGGGTCTCAGCTAACCATTATCTCATAGATCAGCCATTATCTCGTATATGAGTAGGGCAAGGCATCTTACTGAACTGCTGACTTGGCAAGACTGGCTGATGTCTGTTCTTTTATGGCCACCGTAGCAACCCAGTTGTGGTTTGAATGCTTATTTGATCTGAGGAGCAACAGGAGAGGTCTGAATTATTTATCTTTTGGGGGAACTGTATCAAGAGGCCTGCTGTGCAGAGGGACAACACCAATTTGACATCTGTAGGGAAATAGTATGAATATATTACAGGTATGGCACCTGTTATCCAGCATGCTTCAGACCTTCGGATAACAGATCTTTCCATATTTTGGACCTTCATACTTTAAGGGGCTGATTTACAAAATTGACGTGAAATGATCGAAGTTTGATCAAATTCGATCGAATACCAATCGTAAAATTTTTTCGTGAAATCAGATATGCAAATTTGGCCTCTTCGATCATCGAATATCGAATAGATCGAATGATCAGATATTCAATAATTCGATCATTCGATGATGAAATTTATTCGACTGCCTGCTTCACCAGATTGAACCTACCGAATTGTAATAGAAGCCTATGGGAAGCTCCTGCTCAAATACCATTCATACGATCGTAGCATTCGATCGTTCGAATCCTACAAATTTTTCGGACTCTTGAAGGAAATTTCACGATTTTTTCGTGAAATCGAACGATCGGTATACAATTGTACGAATTCATCAAGGAATCGTATTGCGAGCAAAATGATTGCCTAGAACTATTCGGTAAGCATTCGATAGTCGAATGCTTATTGAATTTCGAATAGATTTGAGGGATTTTGGGTGAATTTAAGTAAGTTTGCCCCTTAGTTACTAAAACATCACTAGTATTCCATTGGCAGCAGCAATAGGATCGACGGTCGAATGCTTATCGAATTGCGAATTTGGTCGAGCTAATTTCCATCTATGGGAGATGGCCTTTCAGTAATTTCTGAGATTTCACTGCCTGTATATATGTATTGTATATAAACAATGTATGAAGCCTTTCCTATCCTGTTGGTAAAACCTCATTCATCTATTTATAAAGGTTAAATAATACAGTTTGTCAGTCCTAATCTTATAAGTGTAATCATTTATTCCCTTAATTAATCTGATTAACCTTCTTTAAATCTTTTCCAGTTAATCTTGGGGATAATGTGATACAGGTTTTAAACTCTATTTCTATAAGCAAGAGTGTTATTCTTGTTATATTGATTGATTTTTGTTGGGTAAATCTATTTTAATAATGTTTGGGACCTGTTATTCAGAATGCTCAAGACCTGGGCTTTTTCATCTAAGGGGTGTGTCTTTCTTTAATTTGGATCTTCACACTTTAAGTCTACTATAAAAATCATTAAAACATCAAATAAACCTAATAGGCTGGTGTTGCTTCCAATAGGTAGATATTATATCTTAGTTTGGATCAAGCACAATCTACTGTTTTATTATTACAGAGATAAAAGGAAATCATTATTTGGATAGATGACCTTCTGAGTTTTCTGGATAAGGGGTTACAACTCTTTATGGCTGTGGGAATGTAATTTATTCTTGTCTACTCCTCAAGTGGCTATACTTAGAAACCTATATACTGTACTTATATAAACATAATATAATGGCCAGCACTACGAAATATGTTGGTGTTATAGAAATACATGTCAATTATAATAATAATAATAGTGGACCATATTAGTGTAATTGCCAGTTAGTGATGAGCAAAATTTTTATAATGTGTGAAAATAATGGTTGCACAAAAATTTGTTGCGTCAAGAAAGTTTTGTTGTCCATAGACTTTTGGCAAATTTCCGATGTTTCACGTATTTTCAAAAAGGTTAAACAGGTCAGAGTCACCCATCACTACCAGTGATACCTCAAGGGTCTGAGTTTGGACATGCAGCCTGTAGTTTTAATTAGTTGTTACTTTTTCAATGTGGATAACAACTAACGCCAGAAAGACACCGATTCACCTAATAAGGCTGAGGAGCACAAATGCTTATTGTACTGGAAAATAAACCATGTTTAGCCAGCCAACTGTCACAAACAATCAGTGTCTGTTAAAAAAAAAGGGAAAGGTAAATAAAATAACAGAACATTATGCTGTTCTAGTAGAAAGTATAGATTTACAAGTTTTGCTTTATTTACACAACAATATCTATCCTCTGCTTCATTAAACACTTTGCTTGCTTTGTGCTGGGTATGCCAATGGCAGTAAATTATTTAGGACATTTTTAAGCACTCTTTTAAGAGGGCAGCTCTTTACAAAATAATTAGTCTCTTGCCATAAGCTTAAAACAGTAAATATGTTTGCTTGTATAGATCTATTTATCAAAGATATGTTTTTGAACTCATAAGATACAGTATATCAATCAACTTATATCTTTCTACATGTTAGTCCCCATAATGGAGCACTACGCTCAGCGGTGTCATCTATATACTCAACCATATTCCAGATTCAGCTTTCTGTACATAAAAAACTTGTTGTAATTTGTGATTCCATCACAAATATTCATTCTCAAAATGATGGCACCAGTGGTCTGGGACTACACCCATTAAGATGCTTCCAGGTTACTATCTGTCTAGAGATTTGTTATAGTTGAGTATTAGTGATGGGCGAATTTATTCGCCAGGGGCGTATTCGCGGCGAATTCCTGCGATTCGCGGGCGAATAAATTTGCGGAACGCCAGCGAAAATTCGCCAAAAAAAACGTGTCGCGCGTCAAAAAGTGACGCGACTCACGTCTAAAGCAACGCGCGTCAAAAACGAGGCAATGCGTCAAAAACGAGATAACACATCAAAAAACGTTTTTTCGCCAATTTGCAATTTCGCTGGAAATTCGTGAATTTTTCGGCGAAGCAAAACTGGGTAGATTCGCCCATCACTATTGAGTATCTTTGAGATAATATTTTTAGCAAAAAAACAAATTAGGGAGATTATGGTACAGAGCCATAAAATAACTGTAAATACATCTTAAGCATCATTGGAAAGACCTGTATGTATCTGGGAAAGACCCTTCAGTGGTAAATGGGCATGTTATGTTGCACTGTATTTTACTAAATTCTCTTTTACTGACTGATTGGTCTGTACTTTAATCAAAGAAAAAGTAAAAACAGGGTGCCTTTAATGGATTCTTTGGGGTATGTGTATGGCTCTAGATTCTGCTGTCTCTCCTGAGAAAAAGTCCCACCAGATCTAGCCTGTGGATTAATTATTCTTTCTTCCATATTTGCCTTTTGGAGAGAGATACGTTTTCATTGGGTGCAGGTTACATTTAAAGCAGTTTAGGCAAGGGTCCTACTGAAGCGCAGAAGCTACAGTACCAGGTAAGCCAAGGTGACTTCATGATGAAAGTCCAATCAGTGACTGAGGATTATGGGCTCATTGGGTCACTTAGTGAATTGTCCCATTTTATAAAGCATGCTTATCTCAAGATGGCAAGGAAGGGAACTACTGTACATCAATCTTTTGTTGCAAGTACCACATGGCAGGAAGTAATCCAATCAGATCTATTATTACTAACAAATATAATGCACAAAAAATGAATTATTTCTTTTATTACATTTTCCAGTCAACCTTTTATGAAAGACATCTTATCACTATCATGTCAGACCTCTGTGAATTTGTAAGATGGATACCTCTATATTGCTTTGAAACTGATATATTGCTCAGTTTACATGAAAAAAACTAAACTATTTTAGATGTAGACTATACAAGAGGAGGACTGGGCTCTTGTTTTTGATTGAAACATTGGGTATTTAAAAGAGAGTCCTTCTACAAAATAGGTTGAATGACCTTTACAGTTGAAACCTGCCTTGGAGGTCCAGCCTTTGAACCCCTTTAGAAAACAACAGACTTACAGACATAGGAAATATCAGAGTATCAGTCATTCAGTCATAGTTGGAAGAATATCTAGGACAGCAAATTCATTTTCACTGCAAATATTTTAAGTATCCTTCAAGATGGTCTTTTAATCTGAATCAAAGAGTGTAGATAGGCATTCTCCTCAAATTTCACCCTAACTTGAGTGAGCATCCCCATCTATGCACAACCAGCCCCAAAGTATGTAAACCACTGTTCTACAACATTCATGATAATTCCAAATTACAAGAGGAATCACCAAAGGTTCATAGATTCTTATTTTAGAGAAAGCCAGTTGAATACCTGCTAAATCAGAACGTATAAGGTTCAGCTGCTGATCCATCTGGCCACATCTAGTTGTGCACAGACACGTCTCACATCCAAACTGATCTAAGATTTTTCTAGACCTATGCCCATCTGGTGATGTCAGAAGTGGGTGGGTTAATGGTGATTACCTCATCAGAGAAGGCATGTATGCCTGTATGAGAAGTATAGATGATGATATCACCAGTGGAAAGGGACCTGAAGGAACTTCCCCTCAGTAGCATGAATTCAGGTGGACTTTTTGGTTTGAATTCTGGGAAACGTCTGGTGTATTTCCACCTTCGGCTTGGATAAAAATGCATTTTTTAATTTACATAGATACACTATGGCATATTGTTGATTAAAATTATTTTATCATTTTTATTGTAGTTCAGTGATTACATTTTATATCAGTACAAATCACCCCTTTATGACAAAAGCAGACGCTGTACAATCTGTGTTTAGTGGTGCAGATTAGATAAGAGTTACATGTAGTTACCAAGGGCAAAGCTCAAGGTGCAAATTTTGGATGTAAATCACCATTTCCCACTAAATGCACTATTTTCCCCAGACTTTCTGTTGCCCACCGCTACTGCGACTGATGTGTAAAAAGTGATTTAATTGCACCTGTGCATTTTTGTGAAAGGGATACAAGTTTTTGTAAAAAGTCTAAGGATTACATCATTTCCAGGGCATTTTGTTAAAATGGCATCAGTATGCAATTCCCTTGGAACAAGTCTGGGGCACTTATTAAAGCAACCCACAATTGAAAACCCTGAAACTACCAGCACATTTAAGGTGGCAGAAGCCCATTGTCCACTAGTGCCAATAGCGTCATCAGAAAAGATCTTGTGGATGTAATGGGCATGCAGGGGGCATGCTTGGATACAAGTATCTTTAACAAAACATCATACTAGCAACATTAGAGCTCTTAAGATATATTGCCTTGATATATATAAGTGAAAATAAATATTTTCATGTATAGCCCATACACTCATGCACTGATGTCTAAGGAAATCTAAATGGAATATTAACTTAATTAATAATAATTAGAGGTTTTACTACAGATACTAGATAATTTTACCTTGCCAGAGTAACTGACCACCTCTACACAAATTACACTTAATGGAGAAATAAGCTCTAAAAATAAATATGGCTAATGCCATATGCCATATTTAATATACTGAACTTACTGCACCAGCTTAAAGTTTCAGCTTGTCAATAGCAGCAATGATCCAGGACTTCATACTTGTCACAGGGGGTCACCATCTTGGAAAGTGTCTGTGACACTCACATGCTCAGTGGGCTCTGAGCAGCTGTTGAGAAGCTAAGCTTAGGGGTCGACACTAATTATCCAGCAGCAGAAAATGAGGTTTGTCTGTAATATAAGTTTATGCTACAGGGCTGATTAGTAAATCCTGATGCCGGTTGCTAGGGATGGCGCGAACTGTTCGCCGGACTTGTTCGCGCGAACATCGGCTGTTCGCGCTCGCCGGAAGTTCGCGAACGTCGCGCGACGTTCGCCAATTTGGGTTCGCCTTAGTTGGCACTTTTTTTTTGCCATTTCTCCCCCAGACCAGCAGATACATGGCAGCCAATCAGTAAGCTCTCCCTCCTGGACCACCCCCACACCCCCTGGACCACTCCCCTTCCCTATAAAAACCGAAGCCCTGCAGCGTTTTTTCACTCTGCCTGTGTGTGCTGAAGAGATAGTGTAGGGAGAGAGCTGCCTGTTAGTGATTTCAGGGACAGTTGATAGTAAGTTTGCTGGCTAGTAATCTACTGTTCTTCAAACAACTGCCATCTAGCTGTGTGAGCTTGTTCACATTCTGTCTAAATATCCATAATATTACCCTCTCCAGAAAAAGCACCTGAGTGACTTTTTTCAGGCAGCCATAATATATTTTACGTAATCCGTATCCACCTCTGTAGTAGTGTATACGTTGACCTTGTAGCCATTATTTGCCCTGTAGGCATTTTTTGCCCAGTGTGTTCTTCAAACAACTGCCATATACTGTAGCTGTGTGAGCTTGTTCACATTCTGTCTAAATATCCATAATATTACAGTGTCCACAACCACCTGAGTGACTTTTTTCCCTTTACAGCACAAAACGCAGCGCTGTGTCAACAATGGATTTTTCAGATACATTTTTGCCCTTGATCCCCCTCTGGCATGCCACTGTCCAGGTCGTGGCACCCTTTAAACAACTTTAAATCATTTTTCTGGCCAGAAATGTCTTTTTTAGCTGTTAAAGTTCGCCTTCCCATTGAAGTCTATGGGGTTCGCGAACCATTCGCAATTTTCCAGAAGTTCGCGAACATGTTCGCAAACTTTTTTTCCGCGGTTCGCGCCATCCCTACCGGTTGCACTGGTTTCTGTGCTGCCATGTAGTAATTATCTGTATTAATAACTAATCAGCCTTATATTGTGACTATATTTCTAATGCACTAGAGGGCAGATTTACTAAGGGTAGAATTCAAGGGTTGATTAACCCTCAAATTCGACCATTGAATTTTTATCGAATTAAAACCCCTCAAATTCGAATTCTGAATTTGAGGTGTTTTAACGCAATTCGATTTATCCAACATGAAAAATTTGAACGATCGATAAAATTCTTCGAATCAAACGATTCTAACGACTTTAACCATTCGATTTCATTTTTTATATTCGACCAAAAAAACTTGGGAAGAGCTTCCCATAGGGTTATATAGCAATTCGGTAGGCATTTTAAAGAGCCATACTGCGACAATCAAATTTGAATTAGAATTTTCGAATTTGGCCAATTCGAATTGAATTTTGGGCTATTAGAAAATCGAATTAGCCCAAAATTAAATGCGAAATTCTAATTTTTTTATTTGAATTTGATTCGAATTTTCACTTCGAATCAATTCGACCCTTAGTAAATCTGCCCCTATGTGTACTGTATATTGTAACTACTGGGGCATCTACTGGGGAGACACAGATCTTTACTGCTAAAGGGCTGTGGTTGCTGGGCTGGCACAGAAGCCTAAAACATCATGTACAACATTTGTAGCTACTTCTTTAGTTAAACTTTAGTTCTCCTTTAAACATTAAACACAAACACAAGGATGATTTCAGCTTTCTATACAACACACTGTCATATTATTATCAAGGGCCACAGAAAGAAGGGGCAAATTAATCTTAATTTTGCCATTTTAATCTCAAAGAATTTCCCAGTGATACTTTCCCTTTAAAAGACAACTGATGAGAACGCCAAATACCAGCTATTCCCCAATGCACATATACATCTTGCAATTCAGAGCTTCCAAATAAATAATTTTCTATAAATAAAATGGAATTGCTTAAATGGCTCCTTTTTATAAATAATCTAAATTCCCTGGACGCTGTTATTTGCTGAAGCGGTTTCAATTGACGACAGAAAAAAAATGAACCATATCGATCTGCGCAAATAATGATTTTTTTCCCACCCTCTCCTTTTTAAAAACTATTTCACAAATCTGAGGCAACGGATCAGTTGAGGGGCTTAGTCCCGCGTCTCCGGCTGTTACGGGTGAGCTACTGTTAGCAATCATCCACCAATCTTTCTCAAAACTGTTTCCTCAAGCACCAGCATATTGGAGGTTAATAAGACGAGATCAAGAGACCATGTCATTCAAGCTCTGCTGATTTACAGATCCGACGGGAATTGCTTTCAGTAGAAGTCTTGATGACTTTAGTACAAGTGTGAGCCAAACGGTACAGAGGTTCGGCAAAGCTGAAAATAGAAAAATAAACCGTAAAAAAACAAACAAGTGCATCACAACTTGGTGCTTCCTTATTTAAGTCATATTAGTCATGTATATTGACTTGTCCCCTGATCAATATTCACTCTCTTAAGCTTGACTGAAGTTCATTTCTAGGACATTCATTCAAAACCATTTCTTTTCCTGCTCAGAAATAATTAGCCGGCACCACTCGCCTGTCTCCGTGACTATTAGGTCTTATTAAAATACAATAGCCTCACCAACTCGTATTGATCTTGATAAATACATAAAGTTTCGCTGTGATAATATCTCTTAATTGAATCCTCTTACCTTCAAACAATTTCAGTATTGCAGATTGTGTTATTTTGGCAATGGTACAGATGGTGGGGGACAAATCACCCCTATTTTTATGGTCTCCTGAAAGTACTCGTACAAGGGCTTGC
Organism: Xenopus borealis; assembly: GCA_024363595.1. Taxonomy (NCBI): domain Eukaryota; kingdom Metazoa; phylum Chordata; class Amphibia; order Anura; family Pipidae; genus Xenopus; species Xenopus borealis. The sequence goes on from CM044433.1 coordinate 13,567,310, forward strand.
CTGGTGACTTCTGCACCCCAAAATCACTCCAAGTGCCTTTGTCCTCAGGCCCGGATTTGTGGAGAGGCCACCGTATGCCTGGGCCTAGGGCAGTAGGATTTTAGGGGGCGGCACTGGTTCAGAAATTTTAATTTCCTGTGTCCCAATTCCCATTGCTCCGTCCCAATGATAAAAATCAGGACAGGAGCGGCAAACAACAGCAGGCTTAGGGATGCCCGCTATGTAAATCCGGCCCTGTTTGTCCTGACTTCTCATACAATCATTTTTGTCCAAGTTCCCGTTATTATGGCTGCAGCATAATTATTAACAGTTAAATGTTCAAACATTACACCATATGAATCTTTTATCTAGGGCAGGGATCTGCAACCTTGGCTCTCCAGCTGTTAAGGAACTACAAGTCCCACAATGCATTTGCCTTTATGAATCATGACAGACTCCTTCATTGCATTGTGGGACTTGTAGTTCCTTAACAGCTGGAGAGCCAAGGTTGCAGATACCTGATCTAGGGTATCAATATCTTACAGCACAAAATAACATCTTTTTTTTAAATAACCTTTTTTAACCCTAACTATTCCTAATCATATCTTAATTCCCCCTGAAAATGTTCCTGTCTGTGCTTACAATCCTGTCTGGTGCACCTTCCTTCAATACCAAGGCAACCCACAAGATAATCTGAGTGAGTGCTGACTCCTATTTCTCTAGTACAATTAGTATAGAAATTGGATAATCAGCATATTAATCCCAGCTGTGCCAGTATAATGACTGTAGAAATGGCCAATAAGCACTCCATCAATCCCAGATATGCCAGTAAAATCACTGAAAAATGGCTAATGAGCACTCTGTTAACTCCATACATGCCAACCTCTGGCCAAGGCCTCTAATAAGGTGCAACCTTTAGTCAAGGCTTCTCCCTTAGCTTATGAAACAAATGGAGATAGAGGAAATATTTATGTATCTAGGATAACAAATAGATATTGACCCTGAATCTCCCCCTAACTAGACATCATGATCCGCTCTGGTTTTCATCTGATAATCCGATAAAGTTGAGTTTTCGCAGGGACAATTCGTTGAAGCAACACCAAATTTTTCAGAAACAATTGTTGATAAATTATTTCAGTTTGTGGATGGGAGTTTGCTTTAATAAACAAATGAGATAAAGTTGAGGTTTAGTAAATACCCCCAAAGTCTTTTTTTTTGTTGTTGAAAACTTGGCTGTGGCTTCTCTCATCTAGATCAAGGGGTCCCCAACCTTTTTTACCCATGACATAAAAATAATTGGAGAGCAACACCATTCAAAAATGAATGAGGGTACCAATTGGTGGAACAGTAACACCAAAAAATGAAAGTGTTTTAAAGTAAAGAAAATATCATGTAGTGTTGCCCTGCACTGTTAAAACTGCTCTGTTTGCTCCAGAAACACTACTATAGTTCATATAAACAAGCTGCTAAGTAGCAATGGCGGAAATTTAAAAACGGCTACATGGTACAGGATAAGTAATGGATAACAGATAACATTATGTTCTACAGGACTTATCTGCTGTGTAACTTTTCTTTTTTTCTCCTTTGACTAGTTGCGCCCATGACTACACAACAGCTTATTTATATAAACAATAGTAGTGATTCTGAAGCAAACACTGCAGTTTTACCAGTGCAAGGCAACACTGCATTCTATTTTTATTTCTGTAAAACAATTTAATTCTACTGGTCCGTTAAATGCTGGTATTGGATATTTAGTAGCCCCTATTTGGACTGGTAGCCTACAGGAGACTCTGACAGGATAAACTTGCCTTCAAGCCTGGAATTCAAAAATGAGGACCTGCTTTGAGGTCACTGAGAGCAATATCCAAGGAGTTGGTGAGCAACATGTTGCTTGTGAGCCACCAGTTGGGGATCACTGATCTAGATACATGGGAAGACTTTTCTTACTATAGTTCTTAAGGGAAACAGTACTTTGACTGACTTAAACGTGGCCATAGATGCTCAGATAATATCGTATGAAACAAATTTTCGTAGGATATTCGGTGCGTGTATGGTGGGAAATGAGCCGACCGATATCGTCAGAAGATTAAGATATCCTCTGCTGGTTGATCAGACTGGACGGAAATTTTTGATCGGATGACTTTGAAAGCACCCTGAACATTGGCCATTGTTAGTGCTGAATCGTCAGATACAAGTAGAATTCTATTGTTTCTACCTGTATATTAGATGATTCAGCTCTACACGTGTGTTGAAATGAACAATCTTTTTTGGAAAGATCTTTTCCGAGAAAGATCTTAATTGTTACGCCTATGGCCAGCTTTACCCTCCAGTACAGTATAGTTCAGAAGACTGTATTGCTAATCAGAGAAGTCCTTTTTAATGAAAATTAAGTTATTCTTCCTTCTGCCTCCTGATAAACAAGCTTGTTCTGTACATTACCTGTTTGATATTCTTCTTTCAGATGAAACCAAATGTCCTGTAGATTTCTTATATCCCTTGCTCATTTGGTATAACTTTGCTTCTATTTGCAAGCTCACTAGTAAGCATTGCAACTGGTAATTTTTCATGTTGTATAACTAATGTGGCTTTCCCAGCTTCTCAGTCTTTTTAGCAATCATATCTACCTTCCTTTGCATCTTTATCTTTGCAGTTAAATCATCATTCTTTTTATCTGTATAGCTGCCTTTTAAGCTGGTGGTCAGAAAATAATGTGAGCCTACTAGTTTTCTGTCTTTATTGTAATTGGTATGTATCGCCACACATGATCAACCACCAAGTCTTTCTTCTATGTATCGTAAAATGCAGGCGCCTATCTCAATGTATATATTTAAAATTCCCTTCCATTTGTCCTCTATAGTCTTTGAAGTGATCAAGAATATTTAGATGTTTAAGGCACTTCAAGCATTTTCTTTGTGGAAACAAAAAAAAATAAATAAAATTTATATTGTTGTTACTAATTTATGTTGATAATGGGGACACCCAAAACTCAATGGGTTTTAGACCCAAGCATTAAGGTTTGCCTAATAAAAGAAAATATGGTTTTGTGGAACTTTTTACTATGGTAATGGAACTTGTTATCCAGAATGTTCAGGAACGTGAGTTTTCTTGCTAAGGGGTCTTTCTGTAATTTGGATCTCCATACTTTAAGTCCACTAAAACATTTGCTAAACAAGAAATAAACACAATAGGATTGTTTTCCCAATGAAAAGGATTATATATATGTAAGTATCTAATACAAAGAAAAAGGAAATAGTTTTGAAAAATGTGAATTATTTGATCAAAATAGTGTCTATGGGAGATGACAATTCCATAATTTGGAGTCTTTTGGATAACGGGTTTCTGGATAATGGATCCCATAACTGTGCGCATTAAAGGAATACTGTCATGGGATTTTTTTTTCCAAAATGCATCAGTTAATAGTGTTGCTCCAGCAGAATTTATTTTGAAATCTGACATGGGACTAGACATATTGTCAGTTTCCCAGCTGCCCCAAGTCATGTGACTTGTGCTCTGATAAAATTCAGTCACTCTTTACTGCTGTACTGCATGTTGGAGTGATATCACTTCCTCACTTTACCGGCTTCCATGGGCCACATTGGAAAAAGAAAAGTTGTATGGGGCCACACATGAGATACACAAACACTTTTGATTTGTAAAAGTAAAGAAAATACACATAAAATAACTACAATACCAGTTAGATAACCAGTTGGAGCTATACACATATGGGACACCTGGATAGTACAGTAAATAGACTTATTATTATACTATTATGACATTTCCTCGGGAACCGAGTGTTTCGAGCTGGGCCACATTCATACCCATCCTGGGCCCGCAGTTTAGACACCCCTGCTTTAAAACCATTGAAAAATGAATTTTTGTTAGCTACAGTTAACTTTATCACAACCTGTTCAAGGTTTTATTTCCTGAGTCACATCATTTGTACTCATAAGATTTCAGTTCTTGTTCCTCAGGAGTATAACACTGTTATTTGTTTGTATGTTTTATAATCAGTCGACTTGATCATTGTCAAGCAGTTCCTACCTTTCACAGGTCACCCTGGTAAGCCCTATGTTATTCTGTGACACCATATAATCATTGTTCTCAGACGATACTTAACTAGCATTCGAGCAAGAGTAATTTTATTTGTCCATGTTGTTCCATTTTCCTTGACATTATTCTTTATTTTTATTGTTTTCTTTTTCATGGTCTAGTTGTGTATTGTCCCACCTTTTCTTTTCCCCTTCCTTCTTTCCCTTCATTTCATCAACAAAGGTTCTCCCCTTTATATTGCTAATCTGACTATAATAAACACACTATAAAACAAATGGATAAAGTAATATCAATATGCAGCGGTAAGCTTGGCAACCCACTGGTACATGCAGAGCTCAAGAGAACAGACAGAATAATGCGAATATACTTCATGGGGTGATTGATGGTACGTTTCTCAATTTCATTTTCTCATACAACAAATTAAATGTATCTGCCACAGCGCTCCGCAGGGAGGGCAAAGATATTAATATGCTACATGGTGTTTCTTTTGCAGTTTGGAACACAACACTGTCCTCTAATTATCATTATTATTACATTATTAACCACCACATTCTAAGACTGAACTAAATCTTTGCACGGCCTATAAAATCAAGAACAGTCCTCTTGTTTACTTTTAAAAATAAGCCAGCATTGGCATATTTATAAAAACAAACACATATATATGTAATATGCCTAAAATTCATAGCAACCAATCAGCAAGCAGCACTTACTGGTCACCTGTTTAAATGCAAACATCTTATTGGTTGCTATAGGTTACTTGCTCCTGGGCAAACCTAGTGTATCTAATTACTTACCCTTTTATGAGTTTGCACTGGTCATTGTTGGTCTGGAGGGTCTGGGGCTCACTGGCTGCTGTCTCAGGGCCCCCTCCCGGCAGTCCCCAGGGGCCCCCTTGTGAACGTCAGGCCCCTGGCAGTGATGCATACCTCCATGAATGCACCATGTGCTCAATAGACGCAATTTGTATGCGCAATAGAAGTGGCGCACTTGAGAAAGCTCCCAATAATGACCAAAATGTCAGAATTATGTGTATACAATAAAAAGCACCACATCATGAAGGGAATTTGTTGAAAATGTAACTGTGCACCCAACAATCATTAGATTTCAGTGCAGGAAAATAAAAATTTTATATAAGCGTCATCATGCAAAAATAAGACATTTTCTAAATATAGTCAATTAAAAATTCTGTCCCGTTTGTGAAGTAATCAAATTATTCTTCACTCTCTTCATGCAGGAGTTGGGAGTCTGATTTTGAATGACAGTCTACTACAGCCAGTTGGTTATTAGCTCCAATGCATCTATTAGGAAAGGGAGGCCCCCTTAAAAAAATGATTGGATCTGTCAGTGAAAATCTGACATCCAACTGCATGAAGACAGAACGAAGAGAAACAGATGCTAAGTGAGGGACAGTGAAGATACACTTGATTATTTAAAAAATTGGACAGAATTTTTAATTGATTACATTTAGAAAGTTTCTTATTTAAGTATGATAAAGTGATGGTTCCCTTTTAAGGACTTTGAGATATTCTCTAACTTGCCTTTAGAGTTTCCTTACTCTGAGGCAAGTTTTGGTTACATAAAAACCAGGTGTTCTGCCAAAAAGAGCCTCCTGTAGGCTGTCAGTTCACCTAGCAAATAGTCAATTACAGTCCTTCTTTGACACCCAGGAATATGTTACCTGCTTGTATTGCTCCGCTACTCTGTATAAATTTAATTTGGTTTGGGACCCCTGCTCTGAGGGCATTCAGTCATGCGACATAAGTGGTACTGAGTGGTTTGTTTCTCAAGACGTAAAATAGGAATGAGTGAAATATTTTGCAGACTTTTGCAGAGAAAAAAAACCATATACTGTTATGGAAAAAGAAATATTGAGAGGGTTGAAACACACTGAAAAATTGTCTCAAGAAATAACGCCCATTGACTTCAGTGTGTTCAGTGAAATTTTCTAATTTTCGGTGCATGAAACAGTTCAGATTTGTCCATCACTACTGGAAAGTCCATCTCTAATTGAATGATATCTACACACACCCAATAGTAAATTGATCCATAGAGCAATGCAGTTTCCTTCCCCCACACACTTAAGGTGGCCATAGATGTTACAATTACAATCTTTCTTGGAAAAGATCTTTCCAAGAAACATGGTTCATTTTAATACACACGTGTAGAGCTGAATCATAACATATATAGGTAGAAGCAATAGAATTCTACCTGTATCTGACTATTCAGCACTAACAATGGCCGATGTTCAGGGGCCTTTAAAGGCACCAAATCAAAATCTCCAAAATACTTCAATTAAAAAATGTGTACCGTTTTTTTTTTATTAGAAACCTGACTGTATGCAGTGAAATTTTCCCTTCATTTACTGCGGTGGATAGGAATTGTCAGGCGATCCATAACTGCTCTGCAGGGAAACGATCATACTTATAAACAACAGCGGGAACCTACATCTTATTTCTCAGTCGTGCAGAACTAAAGCAGCTTTGTTTGTTTGCCTGTAAAGCAGTCAGTGGCTGTGTAAAGATTTGTATTGGATTTTATTTTGGCTTTGCAACCCCTTTACTGTTTCCAGCTGCAGGGACAAAGATCATGGAGTCAGATTTAAACAGATAAAATGGGATTCTTTTTGGAGGATTATTTTGCTGCAGCCACTGGTTCTGCAGAGTTGGAAAAAGTTTGTATTAAACAATACAAAAACAATAAAATCCACATTAGATTACATGACAACACAGGACCCAGTGCAGTCTGTATATTCTGATTATTAATCAGTCTTGCTGTATCGGCTTCTGGCAGATATTATTTAACTTGTTTTGATCATTTATGATGATCCCTAAGCAGCCCAGCACACACTGAGCATGTGCACAGTCTTGTAAAGATGTTTAACAAAGTTACAATATGGTTACATAGTTTCATCGTTACATAGTTAAATTGGGTTGAAAAAAGACAAAACCCATTAAGTTCAACTCCTCCACTGAAGGGGTGGCCTCTGGTGCGGCGATCCTCTTTATGGGTTATAAAGTGTAATCATGTCCCCTCGCAAGCACCTTTTTTCCAGAGAAAACAACTCCAACCTGAACAGTCTACCCTCATAATTTAAGTCTTCCATCCCTCTAAGCAGTTTAGTTGCACTTAGTCTCTGCACTCTCTCCAGCTCATTTACATCCCTCCTAAGGACTGGAGTCCAAAACTGCACTGCATACTCCAGATGAGGCCTTACTAGGGATCTATAAAGAGGTATAATTATGTTTTCATCCCTTGAGTTTATGCCCTTTTTTATGCAAGACAGGGCTGTATTTGCTTTAATAGCTACAGAATGATACTGCCCAGAATTAGACAATTTGTTTTCTATAAAAATTAAAAAAAGATGTTGACCCCCTGTGGCCAACTTCGAAAGCATAAATCGTTTGATAAGGCTTGTGGTGCAATAAGTTCATGTTTACGTTTAGTATACAAAACACATAATTTCCAACCTTATTCTATTTTAGACTTTACTTTCCCTTTAAATAAGATATGGACTGTTAAAAGATATTTAACATATATACACAGTTTACCAGTGGAACTTTTATAAGAGTTGGTATAATTAATATCTTTTTATGCAGTCCAGAAGATGCCTCATTTAAAGATTGGAATATAATGAATCCTATTTAGTGAACACCAAGTACAACTGATCTAATTCCAAGTCACAGTGAAGGATCATTTTATGCGTCTCCTTCTGATTCTTTCCAGATAAATGCAATTTTTATGATTCGGATAAAAGTTACATTTGATACATGACAAATCCAATTTAGATTAGACATCCTTAATCCTGAATTAATGAGGTGATTAAGTGTCAAATACCATCTGTTAGGGTTTTACAAAAAAAATCATTCATTCAATCTTTAATATCCAATAAGCCCGAAGAAGATTTGCTTAAAAAATTGTCATCAAAGATATTTTTTTCTCTAGCTCACTGTCCAATTCTTCTGATATGCTACATATATTTAAATTCTGTTCTGGGAGCAGTAATGACAGAATAATATAAAAGTAATTATACAATATATCAATAAATATGAAAACAGAGGAAGATTAACAGACATATGACACTTAAACCTGAATTCTTCAAGCCTTTACTGAATGATTAAAATAATATTTCTATTTGTGAATTTACAGAATCCAGTACTTGTTTTAAAAAATGTACTCAAATGACAAGACTTTGAGATATCCAGAGAGTTACCACTTACTATTTCTAACATGACTGGAAGAAAACAGATAGGCCCAAGTCAGTCTACAAATAAACAACTGAGGCATGACTAACAGTTTCAAAAATAAATTAACATTTCCAACGCTACTTTTATTTATTAAATCATGTTTAAGATGTTTTCAGGCCAAAACAAACAGTTTTTTTTATGAGAGTGTGATATGAGTTGAAAATATCTTAAATCTTTATTTCCAAGAGTGAAATATATTTATTTGCATTAATATACACATGATTTAAATTCTGGTACAGGTATGCATTTTGTTATCTGGAAACCCATAATCCAGAAAGGCAATTTGTCATAAACTTCATTTTATCCAAACTATGCAAATTTTTAAAAATTAGTTCCCTTTTCTGTGTAATAATAAAACAGTGCCTTGCATTGATCCAAACTAAGATATAATGAATCCTTTTTGGAAGCAAAACCAGCCTATTGGATTTGAATTTTCTGGTCATATTTTATATTTCTGGTGTTTAAAAATAACTTCTTTCACTATATTCAAATCTGAATCTGTTTAAGTCTGGGACAATTTATTAATATGATTTAACCAAAGCAACCAATCAGATGATTTCTATTATTTTCTAACTGGTAGTAAATTGATCTAAATGAATTGCTTCTCAAACCTGCTCTTTTTATTCATCCGTGATGTGAAGTTCTTGGAGATACATGGAGATGGTGGTGGACCTTTTGGAACCCCTCACCTGGCGAATAAATTCGCGAATCACCAGCGAAATTTCGCTTGACGAAAATTCGCCAAAAAACGAGTCGCATTTTTGGCTCATCTAGCACAGAGCGCACAGAGCGCAATTATGTTGTCGTCCTGGCTCTCTCTGCTGCCCTTGTGGACCCCCCTCCAGCACAAGAAGGTGAGCGTGTGGGGAGGCAGCAACGGAAAACTGCCTCAGGCAATGGAAGGGCCGGAATCGCCCCTGCTGCTCCTTGTTTTATTTTCTGGTTCCAACTATGGCCTGTTCCTGACCTTCAGATTGTCTCAAGTGGCTTATTTTCTGGTACTGACTTGTTTTGCCTGACTACAGTTATTCAGTCACTGGCTTCTTCCCTGCTTTAACATCTGCATCCCTTGCTTGCCCCTGTGGAAGTTAATAGATGTTTGTGAGATAAGGTCTGGTGGTACCTGAGTAGCTGAGGGCTAGGCCCAAGGCCAAAGGTGACTGTTTTAGGCAGAAGCTCATGCCTAGACTACAATTTAGTGACTCCCCCAAGAGTTTGGGTTCGCCATACATGACAGTTCTTTCTTGAATTTTTGGAGTTGAACCACAGTATAGCTGTAAAGATCAAACTCTAGGATCAAAATTCACATGTAAGCAAACCAAGATAACATATTACGTTTTTTGCCTAGAAAATTTAATTTTTGCTGTATAATAGGTAGAATAAATAACCTAATAATTAACCAGAGACATATACAAGAATACAGGCACTTGGATTATTTTGCCAATGTTGTCTAGTCTGGTGGAAGCTTATTACACACTGTATAATTTGTCAAAGGTTGGGGGGGTGCAGAGTTTGAAGCTTAACAGCAGCTCAATAGAGACACTTCACAGAATGGTTATCTTCTCATTCTATATCTTTAACATGTAACCTTTTTTTTCTATACATTTGGCTTAAATTTAGAGAACCATCATTACACATGAGTGGGCATCCTCCCAGAATCATAAGGTCTCATATTTGCACTTTATCATAGAAACACTGTCATGAAAGGGAAATCCTAGGTGCACTCTATGGTTTCACATCCATAATGAGACTGACCCATAGAGATAGACGCACAACTTCATACATTCCTAAACAAGTTCCATCAACAGTGTAATTATTCCCAATCATCAGATGAGATTTCAACCTGACGTTTCATTTGTCAGAGGCCTCAATTCTTTTGAGAAAACACTAATTTGAAGAACGTATCTGTAGAAAAAAGTCAACAAAGACAGTTTCTCTTTACTAAACAATATAAATTCAATAGCTTGACTGTCTGAAAACTTACATTTATTTCTAAATCAAGAACTCTTTCCTTCCACTAATCAGCACTTACTCCTCTCACTGTATTACACACACATCTCCTTTTTAAATGAAAAGTGCTCCATTGCCTTAGGTCATGTTACAAATAATTAATTTACCAAAATTTTCATGATTAGTCATCTAATGATTTTGAATCTTTTCCATCTTATTTGGGGGATACATATTTGTGAAGGATCACATATTGTTTTGTGCAAATGAACTGTTCAAGATCTGAAATGAAATTTGTAATTTGAGTCTTTTAACTCACTTTAAGTGACGGAACTGCATGCTTTAGATTTTTGCTAAAATGTTGACTTTAGGCTTGTCTTGCACAGGCTATTTATGTTTTAACATAACACCTCTCATTTAAACTGGCACAATTAATAAATATTTTTTTACCCGAAGATTTAGTAAATATAAATATATATAATGAATATTAAATATAGATGGTGAGGTGGGATGGTAACATAAAAATGAGTATGGCTCTACCCAAGCTCAGGGCTGAATTAAAAAATTTTGCTACTCTAGGCCAGTTGCTCACATACCCTCCTTGCACCTTCTCCCCATTACTCACATTCCCTCTGGATGGGTGGGAGATTCAAATGGCTGTCAAAATATCCCACCCAGTTCCCGGTTGCAATGTTGATAAATATTTGCCACCCTAGGAATTGGCCTTTTTTGCATGCCCCAGCTTTTGCCTTTTGGTTGCTGTTGAATGGCTGGATTATGGAGTTGGAAGAACAGCTGAAGTGCCATAGTAGGAGACTATATTTTGTAGATAATGGGTGCTGCAAACTTCCCTTTACTTCAGGAAGCAACACCACATGTCCCCAGCAGATCCAAAATTGGTATAGACAAAAGAATCTACCTGTTTTTTTAGGTAGGGTTTTCTGGTGGAAAGCTTAGGTTATCACCCCAGGTGATGTTAGATACTGTAGGTGGGTTACTGTCCCCTTGGACTTGGCCATGTTATGACCCTTTTCATGTATTTTTCTAGGCTAGGTTGAAAGATTATCCATATCCTGACTTTGTGGAGACTTTAGAAGGTTTTAATTAGGGAAGGTGCCTTTCAGTTGAGGTAAAAGCCAGTGAGAAGTCTAGTTTGGTGGAAGGTAAAAGTGTGGGTTAGTGAACTGGATTGACCAAAAAACTACTGAGGCATTATCACCAGTGTAGAGCTCTAAGCTGAAGGTGTGCCTAGGGTAGTTCCATGTTCTGGAAGCACCTGCATTTATTGAGTTGAAGTAGCATTAGCACCCAAATTCCGTGTGTATGTGTCTGGGGGGCCTATCGGTTCCCAGCGGCAGTAGTCAGGATGAAAGAGGAAGCTTAGGGGTTAAAAGTCCAAGTTCAAGGTACAGATAGGGATCAGAATTAGCATAATTAAATCCATGCATTAGTTCATAAGACAAGCAGATAATCAGCATGGTCAAGGCACAGGCATGGTCAAAAGTCCAGGACAGCAGTAATCAAGAGTTTAGGAACACTCAGGAATGCTTGAAACAAATCGTATTATCGGGCATTGAACCCGTGACCTTGGCATGTTTTTATTTAGAATTTCTGCTCTAGATGTGATGTCATCGCACCTGCAACTAAACGCCGGCGCGACTACCCACTTGGTGTCCATGGGCGCTGCCATTTTGGAAGCAGCACGTATGTAGACAGGAGTGCCATTGGGCGTTCCTGACAGTATGTATAGAAATTGTAAAGTTTTTATTCCCCTCCTAAATGATAAAAGGTGCTGACTGGATATGAGTTCAGCATAGCCTTTGTTGAATATATGTTGCGTCACTTCTGGAGCATGACTCCCGAATAGTTTCTGTATCAAATTCACTGGTCACAAGTCTGGTACCTGCTGTAGGAACCCTGAAGCTATCACCTGGTCTAGGATGGAGGCAGACACAGGTTTCCTCAGTATCAGTAGATGTGGTTGAGCACCTTTTATCAGAAGAGGCAGGATAGGTGCACTGGCAACAATGTGGAAGTGCAGGAGCATGTTTGTATGCAAGTTCCTTAACACACTCAAAGTTGCAGCAACATTTAAACAACCCCTATGATTACATGTAGGTTCACACGGAAAGATGTCTGCATGTCATTTATCAAGTGAACCCCTATAGTTTACAAGTAGTGTTTAATGGTTACAGGTCAGTAGTCGTTGTTGGTTTCAGTGATATTACACATTTATTTTAATCCTTGTACTCAAAAATGTAGATTTGTGTACAAATCAATATTTTCAATATTTTCAGTGTGCTCCAACCCTGGTTGAGAGCTCTGGTTTCATTGTTTTTGTGTGCATGACTGGACTGCTAAGAGGAAACAATGATCATCAGCTTAACTAGAGCATTTTGGGGAAAAATTGGTATTATACATGTCTATTTCCTTACAGCAGACTAATTAGTGGGCACATCTTTGTGTTTGGGTTGTGCAGAAAACAATATGAACCAAAATAAACATTATCCAGGGCTAAAATAATCATTATGGAAGCGCACTGAAATGCTACTTGCTAATTAGATACTTTGGATTTGCTATTTACTGTATGCTGGAATCTTGCTATAATGACTTCCTTCATTTATTTCAAAAACAGATTGTTTCCATTATTAAAAATCGTAAAACTAATTAAACGTCTTGTAACAAAAGCTTTAGAAGAAGCCAGATTTGTTTGCATGCACCAGGACAGAAAGAAAAATTCTAATTATTTTGGAAAATGAAACAAGCATAAAACAACTTTGTCATGTCGCATTTCCTGACATCTCTTGGTTTGGTCTAATCATGTGATGCAAGTGAGATAGCAAAATAAAACCGTGGGCATGGGAAGTTGCTTGTATAAGGAAACATGGAGGAACATGTACTGATTTAAGGGTCAAAATAACATATTTTAATTGTCTAAATATTAGGAAGTGAATACCTAATCATTTCTTTGCTTTGTTTTCTCTAGTTTCTATTGAGGACATATTGGTTCCCCATGTGGAGGCATCTTTATTAAATTTCGGATTTCAGTGCTTTTAGAAACCACGACTAAAACCACGTATTTCATGAAATCTGAATAAAAAAAGTACACAGAAAATTATGTTGAACGATGTGCTAAAAAATACTAATACCTCTACAAATGTGAGTTTTTCTAACAATTCCTAGGGAAAAAAATCCAAAAAACTGTAAAAGTCTGAATTAATTTAAAATGGTCCAATAGGATCAGCACATCTATCATTGACTTCTATAGGACCTCAACAACTTTTACCTGGCAAAGTTTTGTATTAGAAGTTTTCATAATTTTTTGAAAAATAAAGAAAAAAGGAAAATCATGAATTTTTAGAGATTAGTGGAAATAATATGAAGGCTTATTTATGAATCCAGTACAGTGTGCAAAGTGTAATTTTCAGACACAAATCCCCATGCTTTTTCCCACAATGCAATGTTTTTACTCAGAATTCTAGCATCATGAAGACCATGCAACAAGCTCTGTCCTCTTCAACTGCAAAACAAAAAAAATCACCAAAATGAAAGCTATTGCACATGCTCATCTTTGTTAAATGGGTACAAGATGCAGCAAACAATTCTTTGCAAGACCTCTTTTTGCAAGTCTGTTGTGGCTATTGATGTGGCTATTGATGTAACCTGCCATGAAATCCCTGGAATTCCTGTCTCATTTAGGGTGGTGGTAGCTCTAGGGTTCCCCAAGGTCACATGTGCATGATTCAGTACAGATGGGCCTATTGGTGCTGAGCACAACTCTACTCTAAGGAGCAAGATTTGGTTGTCTTACAACTGCAGTGGTAGTTGTACTGTATAAGAGTCTCTTTCCAAAAATCCAAATGGTTGCATGCTGTCCAAAAGACCAAGGGGACACCGTGCATTTTATTGTCAATGGCCAAAATTCAGGCTTTCATTGAACTTGGACTTATATACTTATGTTCTTAGTTTCCCCATGTTTTTTGCCTGCTCCTGCAATTCTGTTGCTCGGCATTTTGCTTGACTTAATATTAAACGATGTAACATAATACACTTTCTTTGGAATCTAAGTAGGTCACACACAGAAAGCTACAGAGATACAAGAAAAAAAAATCAAAATATGAAACAATTCCTTTTTTTAAGGCACAATAATAGCCTGGGGAGTAATTATAACTAAAGTAGGGCACCCTATGCTTATACTGGATTTATTCCTAGAAAAGGCACCTTAAGCTTTTTATCAAGGTTAGAAAAGATGCTTTGCGGCGTATCAGCAATGGAACAACTGTATGGGCGTTTTTGCTTAATCTGATGGGAAAAAAAGGCAATTAACGTTTTAAAAAGTATAAAACAAATTGCAGCTCCCAAAGTCACAAATCATAAAGCACTCCTAAATAATTAGGCACTGTAGAATGATGCACGAAAAATCGCGAAAAGAACAACTGCAAGGTTATTGTGATATCTGTACCACTGAAACCAGTATATACGGACCTATGCAGATGCATACAGACCAAATGGGAACCTAGGTAAGATAGTAAATTAACTCCATCATTTTTTATCTTTGCTGTTTTACCTCTGCTGCCTGTATGGCCATTTATAGGGTAATGCTCTGGTTCTCCTAGGATAAAATGGTATGTGGGTGTTGTAGTTCAACAGCAGATGGAGGGTTGAAAGTTGAACCTTGAGAAATTACATATATGTACCTCTCAGTGTGGGATACTCAGATTAAGCAGCATGTTCGTTTCCCATGGGTCTCCATTCCTTCTACCATCATGGGACCCCCTTGCACTTATAACCTACCCCAGAAGAAAAGAGGGCCTGCGGTAAGGACACAATCATGCAGCATTTGCCCTCTGCTTTTGTGCTTGTTGCAAATCTACCTAATGACCATGAACATAGATATTAAGGCACCACAGTATCACAGATAGTGTCAGAATGGTGCCTGTAGCAAGGACAATGCGAATTAATAGGATTGTACCAATAACCATACGCATTAACCTGCTTTTCACTGATGCTTTTTATAAACCTTGTGAAATGTCAGGGACCGTAGGAATGAAATGTCTCCAATGTCCATTGTCTTATCACTTTGTCAGCTGAATTCTGCTCTGAGATCTATTTCTGGTTGAAGGTATTTGAATAATAAATTTAAAAGAATGTCACCATGTAATGTCATTCCATTTTAAGTTAAGTGCCTATGCCAGATTGAGGACAGGTGCTGACCATTCATGGATGTTATGATACCTGGTGGTCTGGTGGTGCAGCATGGATGCCCACCTCTTCCTCCTCCCAAGACTGGAGGAAGCAAGATTTCAATAATTTGTATAGTATAAGTAAAGTTTATTTTGTTTAACATCGTAGAAATAGTTTTACAATTATTTATTAGGATGACAGGTTCCCTTAAAACAACCTCAGCAATTCTTGTTTATAATACTGAAGAACTGAGCATGTGCAGTCAGACTTAATCACTTTCACATTAATTGCTCAATTACTGTAAAATTCACACGCGTTTTCTGCGTTTTTTTCACAAGGCAATTTCCAGCAACTTAGGAAAACACAGCGCGGCGTGTGAATAGGCGCAAGTGACTTTTCATTTTAGCTGGCGCGAGACAGGGGTAAGCAGTTCAGGGAGATTAGTCACCCCAAAGAAGCCAGGCGACAAATCTCCCGGAATCTTCCCATGTGGACTAGCCCTTATGGTGGTTACATGATTGATGTAAAAATTATCTAAAACCTCACCTTGATAAAAAGTATATTCATGAAACTTTTTTTTATCTTGGTGAAATATCTTTTAGATATACAACTTAGCTTCCTAAAACCTTTTTCTCTACTAACATGTGAGGGCCCAGCTGAGACAGAGGGTTACAAAATAAAAGTTTACTACTCAGTTGCATAACTATAGTGTGCCAGGTTGCCCTGCAAAAAACCTTTGGAGGAACTGGCGCACTGCACTAACCAATCCACTTGCCTATATGCACTGCTCCCCCACTCCCCACCCTGTGCCTGCCCACTCCTGTTGCATGCCCACCCAGCACCAGAGCAGCCTTCATCCCATTTCCACAAAGCCAAGAAAGTGGCTGGTGAGGGGGGGTTCCATGTAACTGAAAAAGAAGCAGACCCCGTGTTTTCCCACCTATAGTCATTGCACAATGTTTAAAGTATAGTATATCTTAGACTTCTTGAACTAATACTGTTATTTTACCCTACTGTTATCTACTGAAAGTCTTTCTAACCCTGCTGGGTTCAATATTTATATGGTTACCTGAATAGTCCATGTATACTGACCATTCCACAACCATTACCTGAGAAATAATCTATAAATGTTCCATTGTGTTCCATGTTTATACGTGTCCACATGGGTTGACCATGTACAATGATCTACTGACCCACCTGAACTGTACTTTCTCTTTCTAAGAAAGATCAATCTGTTAGACACCAATCATGCCTGATGCTCAGGCTTAACTGTATTCCAATTTAGGCAGCTGCCACTGGTTCTGTATTCCATTTGCATGGCATACTCTCTTGGCCTTATTTTCCATGCATCTCTAAAAATGTCTTACTTCTTCAACTCTGCAGGGGATAGGTCAGTGCACAGGAATGGTGGGGTAACAAATCAATACCTATTCAGATGTTCATAATGGATACATGGAGAGGGGTTGATTCCAATGTACATCAAGAAAAACAAACATGTTATACTTTCTTCACTCATGCCTATGAATAAACATTTCCTGCTCACAGAATCCCCCTGTGTGTATGCATTATGAACACTTGCAGAAAGTATTGATTTCTCACTCTCTGTTGCTGAGCTCTGAGCACTTTTAGGTGAACTATTTCTGCATGGTTTGAGAGAAAGAAAGGAGATATTGAGGTGGGAGTCTTTATTACATTCACATGTCTATCTAGACCACCCGGTGTATGGAACTGATGTTCTCTTCTGATAATACACCAGTTTTAGACAGTTTCAGTATTTTAGATTATATCTCTATTAAACCCACTGTGCAGCTTTCGCTCCATCCTCTTCATATGCAGATAAACACGTTCCTAGCGATTTAAGAAATGTGATTTTTCAGAATATTGGGTATTTGCATATTCCCAGTTTGGGCAATTAACTTCCGATGACAAAGTGGCTTAAATAAGAAAGGCACCCTATACAAGTAGATGAATTTCCCAAAAAGTGCCTTTATAATGTAGATAAATAATATGTGATAGTCCCTAAACATGTAATTGCTGAACTTGTACAAACTAAGAGACAAATGTTTTCCAGGGAAAAACCATAGCTATAACTCTGTTTGTTTTCTTGAGTAGAAAATGTTAACTCCTCAAACACAGACATACAAATGTGGTCACATAATACTTTATTTCTGTATCTGATCCATATGGCACATTATTTCAGTTAAAGAAAGTGCAGAACCATGTGTGTCAGGTGATTTAATATGATCTTCTGGAGATGGTTTTGGAGGATGGGCAATGAATGCTGGACTTTGTCTCTCATCCTTGAGTAGTTCTTAAAAATGCAGATGATTTATTAATAGTAGCAGCAGGAATTTCCTTTATTACAACAATTAGTCAAGCAATAAGAAATGAGCAACAGCGATGCAAGTACCAAACATCATTACCCACAGGAGATAGAACTTGCAAAGGCTAAAGGACACCAATAGAGAGATATCTATAGTAGACCAGATCAAATGTAGCAGAAGCCTCTCAGGTAGTAGAACTAGCCTGAGTCCCTTTCCAGTTGAGTGTCTTTATACTTAGGGACACTTAGCTTGCTCATTGGAGTGGATGCTGATCTGTCTAACTCTAAACTCCTCAGAGTGGGCAATAACAGACTATACTATTCACTGACTTACACCTTATTTAGAAGGTCATGTTCCTAAAGTTATCTGGCTTGGGTAATCTTCACCTCCAGCAGCTATACCTCTATACGACTCTACTGATACTTGAGCCCATGACCTCCTGTTTGTTGGCTGCTCTCCATAGCCACTGGGCCAGGAAAGCAACTAGTGTGTTCTAACACTAATTAAACCTGTTGCCCTGGGTCTGTTGCATCACCCCAGCAACCTTATTGGTTGGGTGGGGTCTGCCGATCATGGCTGAGTCTGCCCTTTAAAAACCTAGTCCTCCTCAGAACCAGTGCTCTGGGGCTTGAACCTAGCTCTTCTGTTTTGCCCTGCTCTTATTCCTGCTGTTTTGATCTCATCTGCTCTTGCTCTAATTCTGCACCCTACCTGTTCTGTTCCTGCTTCTATCCCTGTTATTAGTTCTGCCCTTGTTCTCTCTTGATCCAGTCTTGGTTCTGATCCATCCCTGTCCTCTTCGCCTGCACCATCCCCCCTCTACACCCACTCTGTCCTGTTCTAGCTTATCTACACCCACTGCTCCAGTCCTGTTCTTCTCCAGATCAATCCCTTTCCTGCCTAATCTGGATTTTTCCCAGTTTCATCCTGTTCTTGAACCAGTTCCTTCATCACCTATTCTTGCCTGTGTGCAAAGAAGCAGCTCCTCGGCTGAAGGACTTACTCCCTTTCCATTAGAAATCCCTTACAGCCTCCTACTAGCATATAGGAGTCCAGGAAGAGAGGAAGCTACTGTATGTGCTCCCTCCTACTGTATAACATAGGTTATGGTCAGGAAACAGCTAGGAAACGTTCCTCCCACAAGACAAAGGTGACAGAACATTGGCTTCACCCTTGTTATTGCTTCTTTCATGTCAGTTGAGAAGCTTTGGCCAGTTGCAATGGTTTTCTCTGCTTTATCTGCACATTGCAGCATCGTATGTACTTTATGCAGAGAGAAGAGGAGACTTATCAGCATTTTGATTGTTTTAGCATACAAAACAGATGTATTAGAGCACTAATTAGCTGGGATTTGCTTGGTCCCATGCAAGGAAGCACAAAGTTCCTCCTGGCTGATGTGCTTATTATAATCTAACCAGCATGAGGGACTTTTCTTCTGCCAGCATTGTTAGCATTGCCTACAGTCTGTAATTTCACTTTAGATCTTCAGTTCATTAAAATTATTTGTTCAAATGAAGATTTTTTTTCTTGCATGGTCTCTATTAAAAGTCACATTATTATTTTTACACTTGAACGCATTGCTAAACAGCAATAGAGAGGGAAAGGTTTGGCAATGGAGACAATACATTTTGATTACTTACCGCACTTTTACCTGGCATGATGCTGCTTCAGCTTGTGCTGCTTTTGCTGTAGCATATACACATTCTACTCATCTACAGTATGTTACCTTCCTTTCTGCCAGTGTAAAAAAGCTAAAGCTAAACCTTTGTGAGGGATTAAAAAAAAAAATAAAAAAAGGTCATCTTCATTTAAATGAATGGAACTGGCCAGTTAACCATAGCACCATTGTATAGTCAGCATAAGTATGACCCATTATAGTGATATTTCTGTAGTACAGATAAGTGAACAGCATGATCCTTATTTAAAGTAGTGACCTATTTCTCCGAGTTCTCAGATTCTGTCAGTATCGCAAAAAAAACAACAACTATTTAACAAGCCTCAAAAAGAAGCCCTGAGTAGTAATAGACAAATTTGTTCCGTTTCGCAAAAAATTAGCAAAATGGCAAAAAATTCACAGTCAATGGATGTTTTTTCGTACAACATTTAAAAAAAATTTTCTGTAATAAATTACAGTTTATGGGTGTTTTTTTTCACAGCGAAACATGGCAAAATATTTAGCTCTCTATACATAGATATTTATTTTTATATTTTAGCTCCCTAGCCCCTGAGCAGTGTCTCCAGCTTAAATCTTGCTTGCCATTGAGTGAAGTGAAAAGATTTGAACTGTCACTTGGAGCAAACAGTTCTAGCTTGAAAAATACAGTGTTTATTACCAAACCACTGTTAATTGCAGAGCATTTTTAAAAAAAATTTTTTTAAAGTGGCTCTACATTAGTGATGGGTGAATCTCCCGAGATTGGCGAAAAATTCGCGAAACGAGTCGCGGCACGCTTTTGACGCGCGCCTCGTTTTTCCGGCGAATTTTCGCCAAGCGAAATTTCGCTGGTGATTCGCAAATCGCGGGAATTCGCCCCTGGAGAATAAATTCGCCCATCACTACTCTACATCACTTATACAGACCGCATTCTTCCCTATAGAGACAGTACCCTGCACCAAAACTTTAAACACGTTAAACACAACATGATGCTGCTGACTGGCATTGCTTGCTACAGCCAAGGTTATCATCTACAAGGACTCAAAGGTCCTTTTCCATGGTGGATTTGCCTAGTGCAGTCCCATTAAGTGTATAAGTGGCTTGAATATTTTTACATCCCAGGTGCATGACTTTACATTTATCAACATTGAATGTCATTTGCCACTTAGCTGCCCAGATTGCCAGTTTGTCAAGATCCTGTTGCAAGGATGCCACATCCTGGATGGAATTAATTGGGCTGGATAGTTTTGTGTCATCCGCAAACACTGATACCTTTCTCACAATACCCTCCTCTGAGTCATTAATGAACAAGTTAAATGAAAGTGGACCTAATACAGATAATATGTCTGTCTGAAAAATCATCCAAGCCCCTCTTAAAAACATCAACAGAATCAGCATCACAACATCACCCGGCAGTGCATTCCACAACCTCACTGTCCTCACTGTGAAGAACCACCTACACTGCTTCAAATAAAAGTCATTTTCTTCTAGTCAGAAAACCATTTCAGTGTTTTTAGCTGAAAACTTAATGCCCCAATCAATACTCTGAAGGGCAGCACCCAAAACACTAAAATTAGCTTTTCTGAAATTCATGGTTTTTGTTGCCCCAGTATATATTTGTTTTTTGCACCAGACATTAAATGAAATAACATTATGGTCCCTATTACCCAGGGGTTCAATAACTTGCACATTTTTCTATACATTCTGGGTCATTTGAGATCACTAGATCCAGAATAGCATTTTTTCTGGTAGGCTCCTCAACTACCTGTGCCACAAAATTATCATGCAACAAGTTTATAAACTTGTTCCCATTAACTGACCTGGCAGTACTGTTGCTCCAGTCAATATCTGGGTAATTAAAATCCCCCATTATCATTACTTTACCCAGACTAGCAGACTTTTCTATTTGCATCAGGAGCTTAGTCTCCTCCTCCTTACTTGCATTAGGGGGTCTATAGCATACCCCTTCAATTAATTTGCTGGACTCTTTAGAAGAACTCCACCCATAAGACTTCTGTCGGAGCTGGTGAAAAGGGGGCGGTATCGCTAGTGCATTGAGCCCTCTCTGCACTAGCGGCACCAAATTTCTGGGTTAAAACATGTAAATTCGGCTCTTAAAGTTACAAGAGGATGCTTTTTACCGCCCCTTGTAACTGGCCACTCCGTGCCGCCTGAGGCAAGGTTCTCACCTTGCCTCATGGCTGGAGCGGCCCTGGTGGCAACCATAAGTTGAGTGGTGCTGGTGGTGGACAGAAGGGTGGTGGTGGCTGGGTGGTGGGCCCTTTACTCGTATATCCAGTGATCCCTGGTTGTCCAAGTCTGACTCTGTCAGTGTGGTTCAGTGGGTACCGTAACTGTAGGGTAGAAAGGAATCTTGTAAGTTGACCTCATAAGAAGGTATCTCATGTGATCACATGAAAAAATGGAAGAAGGTTCCCCCTGTACAGGTCAAACTTTTTTGAGCAACCTCCCATCATCACATTCATTGTCTTACAATTTATACTGAGAGTTTATCAAAATCTAAAATACTTTCCAATATGCTCAGCATTTGGACAAGTCCGACAGAGGAATTTGAATAAATATGGCTGGGGGAACGTAATGTTCCTTTCTTAATATCCCCATGAACAAGGATTTGGAACATAAGCTTTCATTCGAGAGTGAATAGTGGAGTGTAATAAGCTCTCTCTTTTGACACTGCAATTTAAAAAAGCAAATATATATTTTAGGCTGAACATTTTATCAGTGTGTAAGGATGGAATTGATTAATAACAGGGTGTCCTATCTAACCATGGCAGCCATTGTTTTATCTATCAATCCAAACATAATAATAAATCACCGGGTGTTGGGAAGCCGATATGGTATTCTAATGGAAGTAATGCAGGCAGATCTTATCTGCTCACCTAACTCTCTCCAAATACGAGCATATTCGCAAGACTCTCGAATATAAAAAGAAAGTATATCCAGCTCTGGCTGGTAGAATGTCTGATAACGTTTTTATTTGGCATTTTATGGATTGATCGGTAGTTCTGTGATTAAGGCGAAAATAAGGAATTATTTGCATTGCTCATATAAAGGATATTGTGACCTAGTAAAGTTTCCTGACCGTCAGAATAAACCTCTCCCGGAGTTTCATGCTAAATATATCTGGATTTCGATTTCCCCCTGCTCAAGGTTACCATAAAAAAGGAAAGTGATCTAAGCCTTACATGGGTTGAAATAAAATATTCAAGGCTGTGGAATAAATATTAACAGTATTTTAAATTATAGATGTTATTGATGTAAATAAGGAATATGCAGAATGCCGCTGTACCCATCATTCCCTACTGGCTTTTATTTGTGGCTCTGCTTTAAGTATATGTAGAAAGTCAGACATGTCTATTTAGCACTGAAAACACTTTGATGCATTAATTTTAATTTGTTAAAGAATGATTTACATGCATAGGTACTTCTCTACCAGTGCAGTTACCTATAGCAGCCAATTAGATATTTGATTTATTTTCTAACCTGTAGTAAACTGTACAGTGCTAATTACTGATTGGTTGCTACTGACAACTGCACTTTTGCCCTTTTCTGTACAATTTAGCACCTACAGTATGTTAGTGAATATGACAGCAGAGCTTTTCCTCTAGGAACTAAGTATAAGGATTATAAACCATTTGTATACTTTGGGGGTCCCCATACAATCATGAAAATAGTTCCAGGGGTGCCCAATTAGTACTGTGACTGGCTATTTGGTACCCATATTTGGGCTGGCAGTCAATAGAATGCTCAGTTCTGCAGTACACCTGGTTTTTATGCAACCAAAACTTGCCTCCAAGCCAAAAATTGAAAGAATAAATACCTGCATAAAGGGCACTGAGAACTACATAAAAGGGGTTGGTGAGCAACATGTTGCTCTTGAGTCACTAATTGGGGATCACTGGTATACATGGTGATCTTGCAGTAGTCATTTACCCACTGATTCTTACATTGTTTCCAAATATTTGCAGTTCCTGCTTTGCAAAACATAAAGGCTTGTTATACTTTTGGGTGCAACGTGCCAAAAACAGGTACAAACCTCCATGCCTATATTTTTCTAAATTGCCATAGGTCTTTGCCCTCCGAAACAGAGAATAAGAGTCCTGCCAGTGTCCCATGAATAAAATGCTACCTGCATTCTTCAGCAATCAGCACTGTATTCACAAGGGTCATGTAGGGGAAGGTAAGTAGAGGTTGACCTATTTTACCATTATTTACCGAAATAAGGCTACATGGGGCCCCTATACCTCCTAGGTCTCCTGCTCCTTCTCTAGTTATTCCCCTGGTTCTGCTCTCTATCACATCTTTAGCTTGCATGTCCTCTTTGCCTACTTTGAGATGGCTGACTTCTACATTGGCTTTTCTATTACACTCATTTCATTCCTGGTCCTATCTCCAACCCCAGATACTTTAATTGAGTTAATGTTGTTGGATGTGCTACTGCCATTCTTCTTATTCTACCATTTTTGTGGGCACATCTATACATAGGTAGAGACAACTCAAATGTCATAGCTATGTAGGCCATATGGCCCCCATTATGCCCATAAAGGTATAGGATTGGTTACCCGGAAACCCGTTATCTAGAAGGTTCCATATTAGAGGAAGGACATAGACTTCATCTTTAGCAAATAATTCCAATTTTTAAAAATACTTTCCATTTTCTCTGTAATAATAAAACAGTACCTAATACTTGATCCCAGCCAAGAAGGTTGGAGGCAAACCAATTCTGTAGGGTTTATTTAATGTTTAAATGATTTTCTAGTAGACTTAAGCAATGGAGATCCTAATTACGAAAAGACCCTCTTATCCGGAAAACCCCAAGTCCCGAGCATTCTAGATAACAGGTCCCATACTTGTATTATATCTTTTCCACTGTGAAAAAAGGATCCCTGTGGAAATGTGTATGTGCTATTTGGTTTCTTCAAGATGACCATTACAAGTGATGAGATTAAGCTCTTCATTCTAAAAGAAACTGTTTTTTTTTTCAGAGACAACAATGGAGGTGTAAACGTTCATTATACTTTGGTGTAAGTGCTTTGAAATAAAAACATGTTCCCAGGGAAGAATGTAATAACAGTCGCTGCTGCCTATACATCTAACGATCTAAAAGCTGCTTTAAAGTAGGTAATTGCAGTTCTCCTCTAAGGAATTGAGGAACTACTGGTTTCTTCATTATTTTGTTTGCTCTAGTTCTTTATAATGAAGGACCTATCACAAACCATATATTTCAGCAAAGATCTTTCCTCCATCATTTTAATCATGGAGGAGCAAAGAGGTACATTTTTTTTGTTTCTTCTATTCAACCCTCAGTACCCAAACCTGAGAAACTTCACGCCACTCTCCAATTACACGAAGCACTTGATTTAGTCCCTATCTAATTGCATAGAAACAGCCATTACAGAATATTTCTAGATGTTATTTAATAACTGACTGGAGACAGGTAACATGTTCAGTGAACAGAACAAATAACAGGAAAGACTAAAACGTCAAAATGCATTTCTGCCTGCTGAGCAATTTGCCTTGCTCGTGTCAATAAGGCAGACAGTTTAGGTCAAAACAATATAATTAAAATCAAGCTTAAAGAGGCATGAGTTTGTGTTAGCCAAAAATAGAACAAAATTGCCAAAAGGCCAGGATGTAATTTGGCTGCCATACTGTAACCTGCATACACTGTGAACTTTAAAGTAAGTTGAAATAATGTTCCCAGGAAAACAGTAACTGAGAAAAATATAAATAAACTGAAATATTTGGAAATATATTTTATATATTTTTTATTATATTAGACTAAACATTGTAGTCATGTTTTCCCATAATAACAAACAAGCAAGGTCCAAACAAAGGCAACTACTTCACTGAGCAAAAGTAAAATACAATAAGTATCTGTGATTGCAGGTATAGTAGGGAGAGGTGGTGCCTATATTAGTAGTGGGATAATAGTCTCTGGGATGGGGCAGTGGCTGTGGGATAGTAGGTATAGCAGAGAGATGGTGCCTATAGAAACAATGGAATAATAGCCTCTGGGACGGGACTGTGTCTGTTGGATAAAAGGTATTGTAGGGAGAGCTGGTGCTTATAAAAACAATGGGATAATAGTCTCTGGAAAGGGACTATGGCTGTGGGATTGCAGGTATAGTAGGGAGAGATGGTGCCTATAGTAACAGTGGGATAATAGTCTCTGGGAAGGGAGTGTGACTGTGGGATAGCAGGTATAGTATGAGAGGTGGTGCCTATAGTAGCAGTGGGGATAATAGTCTCTGGGAAGAGACGGTGGCTGTGGGATAGCAGGTATAATAGGGAGAGTTGTGCCTATAGTAGCAGTGGATAATAGTCTCTGGGAAGGGAGTGTGACTGTGGGATAGCAGGTATAGTAGGGAGAGATGGTGCCTATAGTAACAGTGGATAATAGTCTCTGGGAAGGGAGTGTGACTGTGGGATAGCAGGTATAGTAGGGAGAGAAGGTGCCTATAGTAGCAGTTGGATAATAGTCTCTGGGAAGGGACTGTGGCTTTGGGCTAGCAGGTATAGTAGTGAGAGATGCCTATAGTAAAAGTGGGTTAATAGTTTCTGGGAATGGAGTGTGACTGTGGGATAGCAGGTATAGTAAGGAGAGATGGTGCCTATAGTAGCAGTGGGATAATAGTCTCTGGGAAGGGACTGTGACTGTGGGATAGCATTAGCACAACAGGGATAAAGTTTGCACAGATGCAGTAAAGCCCTAGCAACCAATTAACAGGTACAATTTATTAGTCTCCTGTTTATTATTAATCACATTATTGTTTTTTTATAGTCTTACTCAATTTAGTACACATTGGAGTAGGAAGGGTTTGTAGCTGTGGGATAGGTCATAAAGTAGTGATCTAAAGTGGAGTGATATATTGGTATGGACATTCACATTTTGGGCCTATGCATTCAATGCCAACTAAGTGTCCCAGTCTGTAACAGTATTTTCAGGTGCTCTAGCTATAGAACATGGATTATTGTTTAGTAAGAATATGCCTGGTTGCAAGTGGGCTTGAGAGAGCTTGGTGCAGTATATTAATCTTTGTTGGAGATAAAGCTGCTCTTGCTAGTTGACTTATCTTGCTCCTATCATGTTCTAAATTGAGCCCAAAGATACATTTTGCATACTTTATTCACAAGGTCCCTGTTCCTCGACTTATATAAGACTAGGGTCTCCTTAGACTCAACTTCTCTCCTTAGGCCTACCTCCACCTCATACCATCTGGTATATCCACCTCTTGATAGGATGGAGTCCAGGAATAGAGATGGATGGAGTCCAGGAATAGACTAAGGGCAGGACATGGTCGCTAGATCTCTGGACCAGTAGAGAAAAGACTCCCCCATAGGGCATAGGTAACTGTGACTTCCAGATCCAGATGGAGAATATAACCCTATAGGTTCCTACTCATGGCCAAGAACCCTGTAACTGTTTCAGACTTGCCAGACTTGCCTTGACATATATCTTCTTTTTCATAATTATTTATTACACTTTTCTTGGATTGTATAAAAAACACTGACAATGTGAGATTTGGGGATCCCTTGTTACAGTCAAAACAAATAGAAGAAAAATTAGAAAAGAAAGTCAAGTTGGCATCAGTATTCCTTGGTTGAGCCACTATGAAATTAGTGTTTAGTGTAATGTTAACTAGCTGAAATGTAACAGAAATATCCTGTGGATATAGTCTGTGAATATTACTCCACCGAGGAGAAATATACAAGCCATTAGCATGTCCCCTTAGCTGTACTGTCAATTCATTTGCGTGTTTTTGTGCCTGTGATGTTCTCTCTAACAGTGTAATTCAGGAATGTTAGGATCCGTGTACGGACATGTTAATGCATAATTTAGCTAGCTGAGTGGATCTAATGAGCCTGTAGAAATGATGCTAACGGAGTCTTGATACGGGAAATAAAATTCATATTGACAAAAAATATGAGCCAACAAAGTATTAGTCTAATGAGCCATTCTTCATAAAGAGCTGTCTAGCAATAATTTGGATTCCGCTCTGAAGATGTGAACAATTAAAGTCAGTCTTGCTGCGGAGAAGGAGATGCCAAAATGGTAATGAGGACAAGTGGTTCTCTTCTCAGGCTGTTGTCTACCAAGGCGTTATATTTCAATTCTCTATTCTCCAATAACATTCTGATCTTATGCAGACTGATTCTTAAGAAATGATTTTTAAACAAAGGTCATTGCCCCATAACTGAGCAGATCTGGGTCTTTATTGAATTCTTCTTTGTCTTTTGGAAAACTGGTCACATACAGCGTTGTAAGATATGTTGGCGCTATATAAATACATGTTAATAATATTAAATCATAATTCTTATTTGTTCTTAATAGGGTTTAGTATTTAACATCTTTTTATAGGTTTACTGCATGCTTGTGTGTTTTATTTTTACAATTTAAAGGGGAAGTCAAATTGCAATAACATTTTTCGGGGGGGTTTTATGAAATTATTTTTTAAGATGGTACAGATATGGGACCTGTTACCCAGAATGCTCGTGACTTATGCACGTGAAGGTATTCCAGATTACAGATCTTTCCATAATTTGGACCTAGACACGTTGTCTACTATAAAATCATGTAAACGTTGAATAAACCCAATAGGATGGTTTTGTTTCCAGTAAGAATTAATTATATCTTAGTGTAAGGAACACTCACCCTGGTGGTCTAATGGGCCGACAGGGATGCCCAGCGCATTGATCCTGTTCCTCCTAATGCCGGTTATTTTATGGTGCGCACTTCCGAGTTTTATGCATTGCAACGTGATGTTGGCCTCATGACGTCATCGTATTTTGGCACAAGATTAGAATATTTAAAGGGGCTCTGTGCACAAAGTCACTGCCCGTTGTTAGGTCTAACTTGTTTAGTATCCTCAGTGTGATTTTGCTTATCTGATTCTTGTTATTGATCCTGCCTGTCTGACTATTCTGTATACTGATTCTTCTGACCCTTGCCTGCCTGACTGACTATTCTGATTCCATCGTCATTGACCCTTGTCTGATTACTATGATTCTTCTGGTGTTGACCCATGCCTGCCCAGCTATCCTTAAAGGAAAACTATACCCCCCGAACTATGTAGGTCTCTATAAACAGATATTATATAAAACTGCTCATATGTAAACTTTGATAACAATTGTACCCTTTTGCTCATCCAGAACCATTTTTTAAGACCTGGTGGCATTCAATTAGCTGAGGGCTCCTACCAACGTCAAAGGCCGATGTTATAAGCAGAATCAGAGCCGAGAGCAGGGAGCCTAGCACTGGTTCTGGATAAAAGGTACCGATCGTGACACTTAGTTGGGATCAAAAACAATGTGCTGTTTTATTATTACAGGTAAAAAGAAAATCTTTTTTAAAAATAACAAATATTTGTATTAAATGGAGTCTATGGGAGACATCCTTTTTTGTAACTGAGAACTTTCTAGATAATGGGTTTCTGGATAATGGAACAACAATAAATGAGTAATAGAAAAGACACATTAGCTCCTTTATGCCAAAAAAACTATATCCTAGCATTACCAACATTAGTTTGGTTACTAGATTTGTTTGCATTATTATGCAGATGTCCTCTTAAATTGCAGATTGAAGGGCACCAACGATGGAAGAAAATATACAGTTACTAAGATCCTGTAATCGCACACTATTTTAAAAAACATTGTGTTGTCCCAGTCTGTGTCTGATAATAGTTGAATAATTCAACTGGTGTATGTGTAGACCTGCAATAAGGCGCATATATTGCTGGCTAGAGGGATGGGCTTGCAGGCTTTGGCTTTTGTTAGTTGTTGTATGGTTTCCACCTCTTCTCACAACCAACCCTAATATATTCGAATATATATACACCCACTCCTCCGGGTTGAGTAGAAGAGCCAGATAAAGAGGACATTTAGGCTATGTTGTCATCTCAGTTCTTTCCACGTTTGCCAGATTGTGTAGAGTAATGGCTTGTCTACCAGTTCTTATGGCAGTTCTGCTTTGTGTATTTGTAATACATATAACACACATAATTGTGTCAGGGTGTTTGAAGGCAACATATAGAAGGGAAACACCTGACTGGCTATTACCATTTTCCAAAACTTGCAGTACATCTGATGTCATCTCCTGAAACACTTAAAATGCACAAACATTTTTCATGGAACAATACAATTCCTGTGATTTAGATTTAGTTTTCCAGCAGCCATAAAGCACCCGTTGTACCACTACTCTTACTGCTGTCCTCCATGACCATGCCTGCTGTGGGATTCGGAGAAGGGGACATCTTTTCCATGGTAATGTTACAGTAACCAGAGCCAGGGGCCCTTAGTGGTGGATAGTGGGATTCCACCAAACAGATGAAGCAAAACATAAAAATAAAATCTTGAATAAATAAACTTTTTTCTGCTTTCTGCTGCCCTTCAGTTTAGAATTACACATGATCTGGTCTATGGAAAGAAGCTCAATAACAAAATAAATAATGAAACACAAAACAGAAATAGCAATAACAATTTAATGGGTCATTTATAAGAGCAAGTGCAAAATGCAAATTGGATGCACATTGCTCTGTTTTACATTCATAATGCAGCATTTCCTCTCCCATCACATCATAATTGCAGCCACAGGGTCAAGTCAGTTTTAAGGGCCCTGGGCAAAGATTAGACAAGCAGCCATAATCTGTAAATTGTTAGGCCACACCCCTAAATATCACACCTATTTTACAAAAACATAACCCAGATGTGCCAGTATAATGAATAATGGATAATGAGCATATTAACGGGATCCTGTCATGGAATCCTGTCTGGAGTTGATAGTGCTGTTCCAGAAGAATTCTGCATTGAAATCCATTTCTAAAAATAGCAAACAGATTTTTTTATATTTCATTTTGAAATCTGACATGGGGCTAGACATATTGTCAATTACTCAGCTGCACCAAGTCATGTGACTTCTGATAAACTTCAATCACTCTTTACTGCTGTACTGCAAGTTGGAGTGATAACACCCCCCACCCACCAGCCTACAGTAACAAAAGAACAATGAGAAGGTAACCAGATAACAGCTCCCTAACACAAGATAACAGCTGCCTGGTAGAACAGCACTCAATAGTAAAAACCCGTGTCCCACTGCATTCCATTCAGTTACATTGAGAAGGAAAAACAGCCTGCCAGAAAGCAGTTCCCTCCTAAAGTGCTGGCACAAGTCACATGACCGGGGCAGCTGGGAAATTGTCAAAATGTCTAGCCCCATGTCATATTTCAAAAATGAAATATAAAAAAATCTGTTTGCTCTTTTGAGAAATGGATTTCAGTGCAGAAGTCTACTGGAGCAGCACTATTAACTGATGCGTTAAAAAAAAAAAACGTTTTCCCATGACACTTTAAGACTAGACATGCCAGTATAATAACTACAGAAAATGGATAATTATCATATCGATCCCAGCTTTACAGATGTGTCAAGTTCAAATTAGGAGAGACCAGGAGAAAAACAACGCACACAGTATGCTACCGCAAAATGTTTGGTCCTAGAAGTGACAACAGTGGATACACAGTCACAGAATACTTGCCACACATTCATACATAGCTCAGATGATGACACTGAATGCTTTACAACTTCACCTGCAGAAAATAGAAAAATGGGGGAATTCAAGTGCAAAATTAGGGGTTTTTCAAAGGTATGACTGTGCCATATAATCTACAATATAATATATAATCACTGTAGAAATGGCCAATGAGCAATCCACTAACACTAGACATGCCAGTAGGATAACTGGAAAATGACCAAAGAACACTCCAGTAACTCTAGCTATGTCACTAAGATCATTGAAAAAATGTTCAATAAGCACTACATTAACTCCACACATGCCAGTAAGATCACTGATAGTGAGTGAGCTCTCTATTAAATCCTGATATGCCGGTAGGATCAGACTGACAGCATTACCTTACACTTGAACAAGCTGAAGAACAGAAGAGTGTGGAGCATTTGAGGAGGACATATTTTATATTTTAGGTTAGACAAAGAATGAATAGTAATAAAACAACTCAAAAACAATGGATTATATTAATAAAGTGCCAAAAACCCAACTATTGCTACTTTGATACACTTCCCTTCAAACCTGGGGACATCTATGTCTAAAGATTTTTAAAAAAGTTTTAAAGGGATGTCAGATTCATTGCTGATGTAGCAAAGCCCATTCAATTCAAAGAGGTAAAGTGAATCATTTCAATGAAGTAAAAGATTGAGTTCATTATAGGTGATCATGGGATTTTACTAATTCCGAGCACAACAAATGTCCATAATTTTCTGGTCGAAACGAATGTCAAGATTCATTTGAAAGCTGATGAAAAACTTTTAGTTAAAGTCGAAATGTTTTGAATAAAGGAGATTCGATGATCCTAATATTCGGATTCTTTATAAATACAATAAAATCAGATTATGGTCATTAGAATTATAGATATTCATTCTGTTACTTGGCAAAAACACACTAGTGAGAGCTATTGGAGAGGCATCAATATGTAGTCATTTTTATGTTTGGTTTTATGACCTTTATATAGTTCACTCTGTCACCGAAACCGAGAAGCATTTTATCAAACCGTGTCTAAATTAAAATCTTGTCAGTGACCTAGCATGTAAAAGAAGCATGTTAAGATGTAATCTGGCATTATAAAATTAGCTTCTCATTATACATTCAAATTAAATGATTGGATCCCAACTGCCATTAATAGTACCATTCATCTGCCAGAAATATCTTAATGAAATCATGCAAAGTTCCAAGAAGAGCCCTTCAAAGCGTGTTAAATTACATCTGATTTAATTACAATATGGTTAATGCAAGTTTAAGGAAATCTACAGAACATCTTGTCTCTTTCAATCATCTATCCAAAATATTTACATGACCTTTTTTTTTTATTGCAAATGTAATTATTTTCGGTTAATAAGGATTTCTTGTTATCACGCGTCTAGAAAAACTCATGGAAATTAGAGTTACCATTTGAGCAAAATAAAAATGAATAATGGTAAATCAATGGCAGAACAAAGCCTTGTGAGATGTTTGAAACCGTTTACTGGAGGGCAGGATACAGAGAATACTTTGATTCTACAAGACCATTGTGCACCACACTCTCCTTATACAATAAGGTCAGGTCAGTTAGAAATACAGGCAGAAAATCCAACGGCACACAAGGCAGATACAAGCAGGGTCAGGGCCCTTGCAACTTTATTTGTGCAACATTTCGTGGGAAACCCATTTGTCAAGCATTTGCCCCGAAACGTTGCACTCATAAATAACATTGCAAGGACCCTGACCCTGCTTGTACCTGCCTTGTATGTCGTTGGATTTTCTGCCTGTTACATTGGGAGGGTGCCGACCCTTCCACCATCGAGCACTGGGCTTATAATCACTGAAGGCCAAGGTGTGCGAGTTGGAATATTCTTTCAGTTAGAAAGTACCTCAATCCAGGATTGTCCACCAAAGTAGAAAATAAGAGGGCTATCTAATAAAAGGCACTAATTGTGCCCAGGAGCAGTAAACCATAGAAACCAATCAGAAGTTAGAAATTACTGGTCAACTGTTCAATAGCAAAAAAATGATTGGTTGATATGGATTACTACTCTTGGGCAAACTTAGTGCCTTAATGCATATGGGGGTAAGAATTTTAATCACTGAGGGATACCTCAAAAATTATCACTCCCCAAAATTTTGGTTCCTCGTTACTTCCTTTCAGGCTGCGTCTTCTCTAAAAAACAGTGGGGATGATTCAAGGGTGAAGTGGCTAACACTAGCAACAATCCACCAGTTCTGCCACCTGCAGGGACATTGCCAATTCACAAGTGCAGTTGCAAATTCACTAGAGAAATGGACCGTTGCTAACACTCGTTCCCACACTATCACCAGGTGAACGATCGTTATTCCGCAAATTCACCAAAATGCGAATTTTACTGAACGCTACCTCTTTCCCCTGAGTTGACCCTTTTTTTGGGTAACTGGTTTTCTCCAGACATTTCATAACATATGGAACATTCATTTGACAGTGGGCTCATGTGTAGGGCATTATATTAACTCTCTAGTCTTTATTAAGGTTCCCTGGATATTTGTAATAAAAAGTGGTAACTTAAAAACCATTTGCACCAAAATTTATAATAAAGACCTCCAAACAACTTTAAATTTCCCACCATTTGCAAATTGCTCACACTGCCAAAGCAACACTAGTGAAAAGTCGCCAGCGAATTTGCATATTAGTGAATTAGCGTAGTCGTAGCGCATTTGTGCCTGTCGAAGTGGTGAGATGTGTGCAAAGCTGATACTGGGGAAAATCTGCCCCAATGAGTTCCAGTACAAGACTTTTAGCACATGAAATAGCAAAGCCATTTTTTTAGCCTCTGCTTTTCTGGTGCAATTTTCCTTGTATGACGCATGCTGTCATTATTTTTTATACCCTCTGTTCAGGGGCCGATTTACTAACATTTGCATTTCTATTTTTTTTTCACAAATCACATTTGTTTGTGTTTTTATGTGTGCTTTCTAATTCCCTAAAAAGAGTAAAAACCATGAAAAAAAATACATAAATTTGCCAAAGTGGAAGTAGTCAAGGTCCTATAGAAGTCAATGGGTGTTATTCTATTGGACATTTTTTTAGCCATTCAGATATTTAGAGTCTTTTTTTGCTAGAAATTGTCTGAAAAACTAAAAGTTTTTCTTATTTGTAAGAGCACCCCTTAGCATTTTTCTTTTTTATCCCTTCTTTTTTATATTCAAATAATAAATTAATAATAAATTACATGACATTCGTGGCTTTAGAAAGCCACTAAAATGAAAATGTTAATAAAGGGGCCACTCCATAATGTTTCTCTGAATTTCACCCCTGTAGTTGCTACTTGTAGAGCAGTGACTTTTAATTTGTCTCCATATAAAATGTGTATGTGAGAGACAGATGCCTTTCATATAAAACCAGCTTACATCACATATATGAATGTTTATGAATACAAATTCATGTTTAATAGGAACAGCTTGCATTTTACTATTTCTTATATATTAAATTGAACTTGGTAGCAATCACAGATGTGTATGAATATGTTTATACATTTACATCCCAAGATAAATGAGGCTTCATTTACTTTTAGCCGCAGGTGGCATACCCTTTAAATGCAGGTAAAGGGACAGTGATGTCAGAATAAAATAGGGCCCATTAAAGACCGCAGATGCAAATTGCCATGTTTATCCCATAATGCAATAAATTTGTTCATAGTTCCAGATTAATTGCAGCCATATAGGAATTTTCATCCACTTCAATTGAATTTGATGTGGCAAAACAAGAGCAACTGAGTGTGTGCCAACATTTTCAGAGATTGCAGTTTTTCTGGCTGTCAGTGTCAAAATGAGGTTTGCGAAATTGTTTAGGTGCAAGTCCACTCCATCCATTGAAGCAATCTTCTATCGAAAACCTAGAATTACCATAATGTTCAGGATGTTCAGGTGTTGCTTCTGCTGGGCCAAACAGTGTAGAAAATCAGATGGCACACACTCTAGCAATTATGCTAAATATCGGCAATTTATTGAGACCTCCACACAACATTTCAGATGTTCAACCTCCTTTCTCAAGTGCTCTTGAGAAAGAATGTTGTACTTCCCAAGCGTTGTGAGGTGATCTCAATAAATTGCAAATATTTAGCATTATTGCTAGAGTGTGTGCCATCTGATTTTCTACATTTCATGGATGATTGGAACCAAGGTTTCCAGATTGAGCACCACAGGAATATATACATAGAATTGTGTACTACTATATATTGGCCTAAGAGTGAAGGTGGTCCTTATTGATGTGCAGTTCTTTAGATATCTGGGAAAGTGCCTATCCTACTGAGAGAGAATACAATTGTATGTATGCAGATTCCCCTGGGAGCAACCAGACTATCCTTGGTCACTAGTACACTAGCCTTGAGGCAGAACCACTGTTTTGGCTTACAGAGCAGTTCTTTGTTTTTCTCTGCCAATAACTCTGTGCTATCCCACTGGTATGTCAAGGGCCAGAAGATCCTTATGAAACTGCTGGCTGATTCTGGAGTGAAATTAAAAATATTGTGTTTCTGTGATGAAATCTGCTGTATCTGCCTGCTTCTGAGCAGAAACAATCCTTCTAGGTGCAGGCAGCCAGGAGCAGAAAAGCAGCAGGACAGTGGATTCTTGGCTTGCTGAGAAATGCAGGCTGAGATCTACCATTGTCTGGCCCTAGCCTAACTCCCTTTCACTCACGTACTCATACTGTATGTGTTATGCATTCTCATGTACAAGTCTATAAAAACCCTTTGTTCAGGGTTCTGACTCTTTGTGAGTTCAGAATCCACGGAGCTTGTGTCAGATAAACTTTATCTTTTTCCTCTACTTCCTCCGTTAACTGACTTTCCACAACAATACCAGCTTTATTGGGGAGGGGTGGGCAACAAATGATTTTTTTGAGGAGCCTGGCAAAGCTCAGCATGGAAGGAGTCTGGGAATATTGACATTAGTATTATTATTAACATGTATTTGTAAAGTGCCAACATATTTTACAGCAGAGCGCCAACATATTTCACAGCACTGTAATTCTCTTATTTCCACCATAAGCCTACTGTATAAATCCTATTAGTTGTTGTCACCATCAATTTGTTGTGAGGTCAGCTTTTATGGTAGGTCCTAAAAGGCAGAGTCTGACATGGAATATAAGTGCTAATGTGACAAATACTATGCCCTTTCTGGCATAAAACAACATTCTTGTTTTGCTTTATGGCAGTGGATTCTGAATATAAACAACATTAGACTGCTTGTCTCACAAGAACTAGAAATGGTTTAATAGGATATTATCTGAAAGACACATTTCCATTTGTATCATTTATAATTTAGCTGTAGAGATACCAGTGTTGGCTGAGGTAGAACAAACAAACCACTTACATTTAAATGCAGAAAAAAAATGAAATCTAAACCTTTAATGTGACAGGCTGCTCTTGTATCCGAGAGTCCAGATACGGAGAGACATAAATGTATTTCTTTTTTATTTATATTCTTCTGCATGAGTAACGTATTTTCTAGGACACAGTAGATGTCGTCAGATCTCCACCACCAAAGACTGGAGCATAATTTATCCGGTACATTAGAAAGGGTGATTAGATGCTGGGATGCTTGTTGTGACAGACTTCAAAGAAAAAAAAAATCTCAATACAGATAAATGTAGACATTTATTATCATTCATTTTTCATGTGACTAAATAGGTGTAAAATTTCCAATTTGCAGTAATATGATTCTATACCCCCCAAACATTTACATTTCTGTACATCCTATTTCAATGATGGTAGCTGAGAATATATATTGCATTTCTGCTTACAGATCCTTGCTATTTGTAGAATAAAAGTTAAGGGATCTGTAAGGCAGATATTGTTTTAAAGATTTTGTATGTATAATGTTTAGTTATATAGTGAATAAAGTACCCCCTCTTGTAAAATATAAGGATATTATAAGTTACCGAGGAGTTTCATGACCATATAAAAACACGAGGCCAAAGGTCCAGGTCATGGAACTCCGAGGTAACTTCTAATATCCTCATATTTTGCAACTGGGGGTACTTTATTTATTATAATACACAAGTTTCAGTGAGTCATGTGACAGAAATGACATCAGAACTCACCGTTTATAACTGATGACATCAGAACTCACCTTTTATAAGGATATAATTTACAAGATATTTACGGCTTTTGTGTATTATATAGTGATATTTATTCATACAGCATTGTACAGCAGAACAATACATCAACAGAACAAACAGGGGCAATGCAATAATGAATACAGGTATGGGATCCGTTCTGGAAACCTGTTATCCAGAAAGCTCTGCATTCCAGAAAAGCCGTCTCCCATATACTCTATGGAATCCAAATAATCTATATTTTTTAAAATTATTTCCTTTTTCTCTGTAATGATAAAACAGTACCTTGTAATTGATCCAAACCAGCCTATTGGATTTATTTATGTTTTCATATTTTTCTAGTAGACAAAGTATGTAGATCCAAATTATGGAAAGATCCCAGGTTCTCAGCATTCTGGAAGAAGGGCCCAGACCTGTAAAAATAAATACAAAATAGAGATTAAAGATTAACATTACATTACAGATTAAAGAGTAACCCCCATATGTAGTTATGGGCGAATCTATCCTGTTTCGAAGAAAATTTTGCGAATTTGGTGAAAAATTTGCGAAACGAGTCACGTCACATCTTTGACGTGTGTCGTTTTTTGTCGTGCGTTGCGTCATTTTCAGCATCTCTTTTTTTTTGATGCCAGCGAATTTTCGGCAGGCAAATTTTCGCTGGCGTTTCACAAATTTATTCGACCGTGGCGAATCACGGGAATTCGCTGCGAATTCGCGCCTGCCGAATAAATTCGCCCGTCACTACCCATATGTAATATAAGGCACTATGTTTGCCCAGAAGCAGTAACCCATAGCAACTAATTAGATGGTTTCAGTTCAACAGGTGACCAGTAAATGCCACCTGCTGATTGGTTGCTATGGGTAACTGCCCCTGGACAAGCTTAGTGCTTTTATTACCTCAAGTCTCAAAAAGGCAAAATGAAGGAGATCCTTGCCCTGAAATTGCACTTGTATCCACACTATGACAGACCAATTCCAAGTGGCAGCTTTACCAGTTAAAAAGTTTTCCACAAATCTACATAAAAATGTTGCCATGTGGTCTACTGCACCAAAAAAGTGCCAGTATCATTAGTATCTGCCCCTTGCCTTTCACATAAATCAATTAAATCAAAGTTCTCCCCAGCCCTTCTCCAGTCTATCTAAGGAGCCTTTTTAAATGGAGAACAGTTGCAGCATACTGGAAAGTAGCTTCTCCAACATGGGATCAAATTTATTATGTGTCCAGCCTTCGCCAGACTTCGCTAGCATTCGCCTGGCGAGGGCAAATTCATTAAAAAGCGAACGTGTGCTTTAGCTGGCGCAAGCTAGCAAAGTTGTACTAGTTTTAGTTCGTCAGGTTTGATGAAGTTGCGCTAGTGAAGGCTTATTTGCATACGGTGAGAAGTTTAACTTTGAATGGCTGTATGTGTTACAGTAAATGCATAACACTACACAAGCCTAGGGAACCCTAATAAAGACTAATATCATTTTTTTAGTGCCCTACACATGTGCCCCTAGTCTAGTATATGTATGTGCCCTATGTTAGGAAATTAAGGGGGGTGCAGGGTACCCATAAAAAAAATTTTGTTCTTTTTTACTCTATCACCCTACAGTACGCTAAGTAAAAACCCCAGCGTACTCTACTACTCTACCTACTCTATTACACATTGCCTGCTCTAACCTGGTGAAGTGAACTCTGGTGAAAGGGGTAACGTTCTGAAAAAACACAAACTTAGTAAATTGGCAAATGTTTTCCCCCTACGCTAGAGTGCAACTTCGCCAGCATTAGAGTGCGAATTTGCACTAGCCTGGCCTATTACGACAGCGATGGACTTAGTAAATTTGCACTGTATCGATTTGAGCTAACGCTGGCCAATTTTCGCAAGTTTTAGCCACTTCGCTAAATAATGAATTTGCCCCATGGTAGGATCTCTTTGCCTTCCCATTTACTCCAATGCGTTTGGACAAATTTTCTGCAATGTTGCCAACTACAAAATTAACAGAAGCTTCATTACCCAATATTGATAAGTAATTTTAAGTAATCTGCATTACATTACTAGGAATAGTTTGTGAATACGGACTGGTTTACTATCATAGATGTAAAATTGCACCAGTGTCTACTACAAGTAAGAAAAGTACATTCTCCCTCGTTTTCAGGTTATGTGGAATTTCTAGTATCATGAATCTAAAAACCATTACCCCCTGTTTTTCAGTTTGACTGGCCAGACCTGTGCTTCTGTTCTCAATTCTACATTGTCAGCTGAGATAGAACTGAGCAAGAAGCACCGGGAGAAACTTTTCTGGTAAGAAATTTAATTGTCTAAAGTCTGGCAAGTAAATTCATGATATCATAAGAATAACACTGTTAATATATTCAAACATGGAAAATATAATGAAAATTCCAATAGTGCTCAGAAGAGCAACGTGAACCATTGTACATTAATTTGTTTTGCAGTGATCAGTACCCCTTTGAAGGAAATCACCCCATTTTACATATCCGCAGAAAGGAATAAGACATTACATCCTTAACATATATTGTAATAATCATTGAAAAGAATTTTTATTCTACACATCATTCCTTTTGCCAGTTCAACACTGAAAAAGTAAATACCAATGTTCCAAGAGAAAGTTAAATCCAGCTTATCTTGGATTTTCTTTGATTTACTTGAGAACAAGCTTAGTTAATTGCACATTTAATGACAGTCTGTGATGCGTGCCATCTGATTTCAGAAATTAGATTTAGCAAAGTAAATTCAGTGCACCCTGTATGGTAGCATGACAGCTAACTCCTGAAGTTCATTTAACAGAAGAAAAAAAATGTCTATTTATGTGATTCACTCTGTATTTTCCTCTTGCTGGAATAGATTGATATATCATATAGCAGTATTCCTTGTGGGACTCCACCCATCCCAGGGAAACAGACACAAACCAAAAATAAAATGCACACTACATAAAAAAAACATTTTATATTTATACATTGAGTTTGAACTCAACATTGGACATCATGGGAAATAATGTAAAATAAATGCCACAAGTCAGGCTCTGGCCATAGGTTAAAGGCAGGGTCAAGGTGGTTTGGGGATTGGCAGGAACCATGCCCTCACAGTGCCCAACCTCTAAAGAGTGGCCCTAGGTGGCAGAATTACAAGGAAACCTTTAAATATAAGCCTGAACAAGAGATCATGGAACCAAGAACCTTCATTGGTACCAAAGCCCTGGAAGAGTCAGCTTGTCCAAGCAAACGTGGACATCTGTAGAAATACTCATCCCTGCAGGATGTTGAAGGAGTATCATTTCTAAGATTAAGGCTCCAACTATTTTGGGACTGAGTTTAGTTGCTAAAAAGTCAACATTTTTAGTAGGCAACCAACTTTGTTACAACTAGACTCCAGAGGAGGACACAGAAAAAGACATACAATAGAGAAAGGAATAACTTTTAGCTGTTATCCTGAGTAGTGAGCCATATTGCTTACATGTGCACAAGCAAGAACAGCAGAGTAAAAGTCTTGACCTTGAATTTATTGTTGGATCTTATTGACCCTGACAAAGGACATGGATTGTTATGAAGGTTTTGTATAATTACATGCACAGTTATTCAAGCCAACAGTCCATCAAGTTGTCCTACTCTCTGGTTTTCCAGATAGTGATATATTTGTTTAATTATGGGTGACTTGCAGAGCAAATGTAATTCCTTCCATTTCTGCCATCAAGTCTCTCTTGTTGTGTGCCTTCTGCAGTAGTATTTTTGTTGCTGATGAAGATTAAGTCCAGCCCAAACGCAGTACATAGACAAATAGTAAGCAGAGTTCTTGATAAATGGCTGTATGAGATTAACAGAGACAACAGTCTTTTTGCTTCTACTCTGTGTTACAGGACACTACCCCAAGGAGGCAAAAAGAGTTATCCATTTGGCAAGAATTATATGGACAGAATAACCAGGTCATAAACACTAGTAAACACAATGTTTCTTCTTAGGACAAAATATCCTTCTTATTATAATATCTTTAAACAAAAGAAACCATTTTTTGCATTATACAATGGCACATTTCCCCTTCCTACCACACATTCAACCACATGAGCACTGTACTAGCTGAAGCAAAAAATACCTATTTTTGCTGTAACTTCAGTTCCAACATAACTCCAGCTATTCATGCACTTTAATTATTTTAGCAACTCAGCTAAAAGCTTTAAACATGTTCTAGGGATTTATTGGGGGGCATTTCTAGAAAAAAAGCTTTAAAGAGTTTTTCCGACTATTTAATTATTGACTAAAATCAATGCCAAATGTTCTTTGTGCATTAAGGATTTAATGATTTCTTTAACATAGAAAACAGTAACTGATTTCAGGTCCAGGGCCAGGTGCATGATTTTTGCTTTTGTTGCCTATGATTAGGCTATTTATATTTATACATAAATAGATGATAGATAGCTAGATATAGATTTACACATGGTGCAAATGCCCCAAACTAAAAAAGAATGGCATAGCTGCAAATAAAGGCATTAAAAAGCAGGGCAACCTATGCACAAACCCCAATCAATCATACCTCACCACATATCTTGGTAAGGAGTTACATAAGCCATACTGTGCTGGCAGGAAATCATATATATATATATCCTCTTGATGCATGCACTGCCCTAGACCTTGTATCTATCAGCCATATTTACACTGTGTTGAGATATTTCCTATGGGAAGGATGAGCTGATCATATTTTCATACAAAGGACATTGTGCAGGATGCTCAATCCGTCTTTCTTTTCCCCTACCTATGTGATAAACATAAACAAGCATTTTGTAAAAATATTCACAGATGATGCTGTCAACCATGCTGCAAGGATTAACCTCTTTACCTATTGGAGCTTCATTAGGTTTTGATTTGCTCATAATTAAGCTTGCTGCAGATAGGTAACTCTTAGGGTATGTGACCAATTATAGACCTTCTGGTTAGATTTCATTGCTCTAATGTGGGGGTCCTCAACATTTTATACCCGTGAGCTACACTCAAATGTAAATAAAAATTGGAGAGCAATATAAGCATGTAAAAAGTTCCTGGGGGTGCTAAATATAGGCTCTGATTGAATATTGCTAGCTATAATGTGGACTAGAGGTCTACAGGAGTCTCTTTTTGGCAGCACACATGGTATTTGTGTAACTAATGTTTGCTTTCAAGCCTGGAATTCAAAAATAAGCACTTGCTTATCTAAAGGGTTGGGGAGCAACATGCTTGCGAGTCATTGGTTGAGGTTCACTGCTTTAATGGGCGGTGCATCATGGTAGATCTCTGAAACCATTAAAGAGAATGCACATACAGTCTTTTGTGAATATACTGTAATTTTAAAATACTTGAAGGCTGCGCTTTACAAATAAATTTAGTCAATGTAATTCATTTAATAAAAAGCCTATAACATATCATATTTCAAAGTGCAAAGCACACGTATGTTCATCTCTTGTTCTTGTAGGGGTTGCTCTCCAAGGTCATAGATATTCTGTATCTGATGTCTTTAGGACATACAGTATGTCCAAACATGAACTCCTACTGCTAATGATAAACATTGAGATAAAGTCTTCGGTGCAGATTTACTAAGGGTCGAAATCTCAAGGCCTTTTAGCCCTCGAATTCGGCCCTAGTACGTTTTTTGAAGTAAAATCCGACAAAATCAAACATCCAATTTTAAGGATTTT
Source organism: Xenopus borealis (assembly GCA_024363595.1). Classification (NCBI taxonomy): domain Eukaryota; kingdom Metazoa; phylum Chordata; class Amphibia; order Anura; family Pipidae; genus Xenopus; species Xenopus borealis. Next base: position 13,610,002 of record CM044433.1, read on the forward strand.
ACCGGTTTTCGATTTCTCGATAAAATTGCATGATCGAACAATTTTACTAAAAAAAATCATAAAAATTTCCTTTGATTTCTCGAAAAATCAGATGAATCAAATGATCGAAGTGTTCGATCGTACGATTTTTATTTGATGAGAAAACTTCAAAAAAAGCCTATGGGAGCTTCCCATAGGCATATATAGCAATTTGGTAGGTTTAATCTGGCGAATTGGGCCATCGAATAAAAATTTAAAGGGCAAGTACTTAGATCATCGAATGGTCGAATGATCAAATAGATTTTTATTCGATCTATTCAAATCATTTAATATGATTGAATTTTGCTAATTCGATGATGGTAGTGGCCAAATTTAAAATTTGAAAATTCGAAAAAATCATAATTTTACAATTCAATTGAATTTCGAATCCTTCACACAATTTTTGTAAATCTTCCCCTTCATCTTTTTTCCTGAAACCCACACCTTATTTGCAGATGATGTGATTAACACTCGAGATTTACATTTTTAGTTACAAACAAAGCAACTGACATATACACTTTTTAAGGATCCCTTAAGGTTTTGTAGAACAGACATCAAAAACTGTTTTTTCAGTAACATACGGCAAACTCTTAGAACGATCAGCTGTTTCTTTTTTTTAATTTTTCAGAGTAAAACCTCCAAATAAGGAAATTAGATTAAAAATGTCAGTTTTCTGCACCACATTAAATAACTATCTATCCTTGAATTTCCTGTAAAGTGGTTCAGCTTTGTGAGACCAAATGTGACTCAGAGAATATCATCTTGTTCAGAAAGATAGAATGCTGTACCTGTAGGTGGGGACTTTTTGTCTAGATGACTCATTCAGTGCATTTGAAACAAAAGAAGAATCCTTATGCTATGTTTTAGGAAAGTCCATGGTGGGTTTTGAATTCTCTGAAAAAATGTTTTATTATCATTATTATTAGTCTTATATGTGAGGGTCTTAGATGGAAAGCCCATAAGTTTCATTATGTGTGAAAATAACTGTCCCTCATTTAACTGTACCTATAGCAGTTAGATTTATTTGAAACTAGTAGAGTCTGTACAAAATGTATGGTGCCTACAAATGAATCACAAAATATGTCCTATATGTATATATATTTTATATGTATATGCTCAATTTTACCAGAGCATTAACTCAATATTGGGCACTAACTCAAAGCATATAACTAAAAAATGGGCTAGAATGCCACTCTGCCAAAAATTAAAGAAATGTTATGTAAAACTCCAGACCCAAGTTTAAATACCCTGGGTCAATCAATCTCCATATGAAACGTATCAGGTGGTTCTTGATTCCAATTATGGGAAATAAACGTCTGTTTTATCTTCAATTGTGGACCTTCTGGGAGGGTTTGCCTATTCATTACTTCTCACTAACCCAAAGCAACCAAACATTAATTAGCAGTGATCTTTGGTTGCTATGAGTTACTGTGCTTGAGTTAATGTGTGCCATGTTTAGCCCTTCTGTTTATACCCTGAATATTCTACATTAAATCATGGGTTACAGGACTTTGTATGTTAGTATACTGGTTGGAGAATTCTTACTAACAAAAAATTAGATACAGAAGCAACAACAAAGAAATTACTGTATCCCTCTCATACATCAAGCAGGCACCTAAGAATTCCTGTGAGTAATAAATGAGTTCTATGATGAATGTATAGGGTAGGATCACTACAAAGAAAGGTTTTACCCAATAAAGAAACATGTCTACCCTTCCCTTTTGTGTTTGCTCTTTTCTATGTGTGGAAACAAAACTTACATGTCACATGTCTGGGATGTAAATCTTGTGGCAAAAATGCAAAATGTCCATGTTCAAAGTGAGGAATAAATGTGTATTAAGGCTTCAGGTCCAATACAATACCAACCTCTACATTCTCTCCCTCAACTCAAGTTTTCTTTTGATAAACAGTGTGCTTATATTAATTCCAGTGAATGCATGACAACACTTCTATGACCAATACAGTAGTACCAGGCTGGTATGCCATTGGAAAATATCCAAGTTGCTTGATGCACGATGGCTTTGCTGCTCAGTTTTTTTTTTCCAAGTATAAATAAAACTTCTATTCCCCTAGTGCTCAGGGGATCTCCAACGCTGTAAGTTCCAAAACTGAGCACAGAACATAGATAATGGTCAACCTGAAAGTTTTTTTTACTTGTAAAAATATAGGTTAATCCCAGAGATTTATGTGAAATTCTCGCTTTCATACTGAAAATATTGTTTCAAGATTTGTTTGCAAAACAAAACAAAAGCAAACAAAAATATCATTGCAGTACATTACCTAGATTGCTGTATACTGTCTTTAAAGGCAGATTGCAACAAACCATGCTGTTGTTTCCAACATAAGCAATGATTTTGTGTTTTCCCAGTGTCTACATGGGTTTCTGCTGAAGTTTAGTTGGATCCTGATAACATCAACCCCGGTGTGTGTTTTGTATAATAAGGAATTTATGATAATTAAAGCAATTGGGGCAGGGAATGATGTTAATGTGAAATATGAATTTCTGGGTAGTGGTTGAGCTATATAAATTAAAGGGTAATAGTAATAATAATAATTTAGAGTTTAGAAAAGTATGCAGTAATCATCAAGTTATAGTGCTATTAAGGTTTTATTTTAAATGCATTTATCCTCTGGGTTTATAATATTGTCCATATGTGTAATTATCCTTTGATATTTAGCATTGTCTATGAATGCAATAACCCTCTGGGCTTTTTATTTGTTTCTCTGGGTTCAGTACTTCCCTATTTTATGTCTGTATAACCATGCATTCATTAATCAACAGCGTTTTGTAAATAGGTTAAGAAGCCAAGAGAACAAAACATGAACAAACCATAAAAAATCATGAAAAAACCTACATAAAGTTAATTCATGTTTTTTTTCAAAAATAAATCTGCCTCTAAGGTTGTTGGTATATTGGTACAGGTACAGTGTGTGCTTTTGTTCAAATTACTGTACATAAAGGCTGTCTACCATAGACTCCATTCTTTCCAAATAATCCAAATTTTAAATTATGATTTCCCTTTTATGTATTAATAAAACAGTGCCTTGTACTTGATCCCAACTAAGATATAATTAATCCTTATCAGAAGCAAAACCAGCCTGTATTGCTTTTTGCTTGGAAAGATTTATGCAACAAATTTTGTCAGGGCTGTGGATTCCAATCAATGCCCAATATTTTATTTCAGAAAGGTAGTATTTAGGATGTGCCTACTTACTGCATTCTAGACTGCTTCTTCCCTTTCTTTCTCTCTTTTTTTTGGTACTCATTGCCCATGTCATAACATATCATACCGCACTGACTCTACGACTTGGCTGGTCCAGTACTGATATAAAATGACTTATGATATGTGATGACCCAATGTCTGGAAGCTATTCATGGTTGTGTGTGTCCCTAACCATTAAAAATGCATCTGTTTCTGAATGGTAGCCCAGTGACCAAAAAATAATGAGCTCCCAAAACACCTGCCTATGCTCATGGATTAATTAGTGAATATTATTTGAAAAATTATTCCTTCCCTTTATAGCTTTATGGAGATGAAACACCACACGCGGCCCTATGCAAAATTGCAATACCCTAATACACTTCCATTCATTTATTAGCACCAATAGATTTACAAAATGCAAACTGGCCAAAATGTGAGCCATTAAACAGTGTATATTACTTTTTACTATTCTTGCAAAAGTTCTCATCTACCATAGCAACTTTTCATATTCATGCAATGCCATAAATCTTAACAGTACAAAGCCGTGATTGATGGTAATATCAACTTAAAAATGTAATTTTTCCCCCCCTCTAACGTACCAGAGAAAAATAAACCAAGTTGTGTGAAGGAACCATGGTTACACTGTTCATTTTTCCAGTAATGTCCCAGCAGAAATAAAACCTCTATTCGTTTTACGCTCAGGGGATCTCCTACGCTATCATTCCAAAGCGCGGCTCAGTACCAAGGAAACAAAGTAGGTAAATAAGTGACAGCTGAGGGAAAGTAGGTTCCACTTATTTCTATATAAAAATATAAACAACTGGCAGAGTAAATTATTTGCCTTTATGTTTTATAACCCCTTGCAGTGCACCATGGTTTAAAAACAGGAAAGAAAAATGTATCCTGTTGCGTGCATATAACATGTATTGATTAAACATACATTCTCTCAAAAGAAAATCTGCAAAGCCAATTTAAGATGAAATCTGTATATTCACATTTTTACATTTCTATTTATACATGTTGTGCAAATGAATGGTATGATGGTAGTTTGTAGCCTTGCTAATGAAAACACAAGACTTTAATTAAAGTGATTGCAAAGCTTTTGGGGTTGAGACACCGTTTTCTGTTTGGTTAGCCTCCAAATCAAAGTGAGGTTACAAATAACCCCACCCAGCAGCCTAACAACAGAACAATGAGAAGGTAACCAGATAACAGCTCCCTAACACAAGATCTGGTAGATCTAAGAACAACACTCAATAGTAAAACCCATGTCCCACTGCGTACTTTCAGTTACATTGAGAAGGAAAAACAACAGCCTGCCAGAAAGTAGTTGCCTCCTAAAGTGCTGGCACAAGTCACATGACAGGGGCAGCTGGGAAATTGACAAAATGGCTAGCCCCATTTCAGATTTCAAAAATGAATATAAAAAAATCTGTTTGCTCTTTTGAGAAATTGATTTCAGTGCAGAAGTCTACTAGAGTAGCACTATTAACTGATGTGTTTAAAAAAAAACATGTTTTCCCATGACAGTTTCCCTTTAAGTCTTTAAGTTTGGCCCTTAGGTTACTGCCCTCTTTCAGTTCTTGGGGTTTTCTTGGCAGGTGCATCTAGGGTTGCCACCTTTTCTTGAAAAAAATACCGGCCTTCCTATATGTTTATATTTTTTTCCTATTAATAACATTGGGATCAACCATCAAAAATATCGGCCAGGCCGGTAAAATACCGGCCAGGTGGCAACCCTAGGTGCATCCCACATTTTGAGAATGGCTGATTTTATTACAAAGTGAAACATGGCTGTGTTATATGATCACTTAGTCAGGGCAATCCAACTGCAGTAGGGCAGATTGGGCTCTGGGATCTTTTATTGTCTTAGCATCCCAAATCACTGTAAAGTCTTTTTCTACAGGTACTGTATGGGAACCTTTATCCAGAAAGCCGTGAAATAATCCAAATTTTATAAAATTATTTCCTTTTTCTCTGTAATTATAGATAACAGGTCCCATAGCTGTACTACACATAATACATATTTCGTTACTATGAAGCATTACAATTAGTCTTCTATAAAACCACAAATAAGTTATTGCTTTAACTATGACTGCAATTAAATTCTTGATCTTTTTTAGAACAAAATTCCTCTGGGTTATAGTTGTCTGTGACTTCATTATTTTGCTTATTAGTGTTATGATTATGAGCACAATTCTGCTTTGGGATATTGTCTTATTTAAGAAAACAATTATCTTAAGTCTTGCCTAAAAGTGCATTTACTATCTGGTTTACATAACGTGATCTGTAAATGAAGATACTAAAAATTTCACTAGGTGGAGATTGGGTTTGATTCCCCCATTTTTTTATAATTTTCAGTTGGAGTAAAAATCATAAAACAAAAACTGTGGTACCGTGTTAGCCAGTATCAAAAATAACAAATAAAAAAACAAATACAAAATACAAGTACAAGTTTTGTAGAATTGGCTAACAATACAAATACATTGCAAGCTTTCGGAGCACCAAGGCCCCTTCATCAGGCAAAATACAAATGAGGGCTAGAAGGGTACAACAAATATACTATTAGATCAGTGAAAGGTATTCATGGGAAGTTACAGATAGATAGAGATCAATTGTAGAGATAATATAATGAATTAGGGTGGGTTGTAAATAGTCCAGGAGTCTGGATTCAGTCATGTCACATTGGGGCAAATTAACTAAAATTCACCCAAAATCCTACGAATCTATTAGAAATTCGATAAGCATTCGACTATCGAATGCTTATCGAATAGCTTTAGGCTATTATTTTGCTCGATATTCGATTTCTCGATGAATTAGTATGATCGGATACCGATCGTCCGATTTCACGAAAGAAACGTACTTTTTCCTTTGAGCCTCTGAAAAATTTGTACAATTTGAACGTTCGAAGCGTGCGATCGTACGAATGGTATTCGAGCAGGACTTAGCAAAAGAAGCCAACGGGGGCGTTCCCATAGGCTTCTATTGGTATTCTGTAGGTTCAATCTGGCGAAGTAGGCATTCGAAGGATTTTAAAATTTAAATTCCTTCGATCATCGAATGATCATATTATTGAATATCCGATCATTTGATCTATTCGATAATTCGGTATTCGATGATCGAAGAGGCCAAATTTGTATATTCGAATATCCGAAAAAATCATACGATTGTAATTCGATCATATTCGATCAAACTACGAGCCATTCACGTGAATTTTGTAAATTTGCCCCATAGTGTGACATGAAACCTGACCCTAAATTAAGTCCCTGTCTTAATGTGTTAAATAACTCCATACATTTGAATTAATAGATCTTCCTTTCCCATCCAGTTTTAAAGTTCCCTTTACGAATTAAAACATATCCTGAAGACTGTGATTTTGACTGCAGAAGTGTTGCCCCATTGGTGTATCACATGACTTGGTGTTGATTTTATGTCTGTGATGGTTCATCCTTGTGCGAAATTTTTGTCCTGTTTCACCAATGTATATGCCTCCTGTAGAGCACCTAGTACATATAATCATATACTGTATACCACATTGGATTAAGCACACGAATAGTAGTCCAGAATGGTGTATACGTTTTGTGTATTCGGTATAGCAACTTGATCTTTGCACAGGATGCATTTGCAGGTTTCACATCTGTTACTGTTGCAGGGAAATGTACCTGCTTTAGTTGTTTTAGGAAGAGCACTTCTGAAAATCATTTTCCTCAGATTAGGTGGTTGTCTATAAAACAAGAGAGGTAGTTTCCAGGAATATTTCTTTTAGTTGGGTATCTGTATGGATCATGGGTTGCAGGTCTCTGACTATTCTTCTAATAATGTTCTAGCCCTCATTTGTATTTTGCCTGACATAGGGGCCTTGGTGCTCCGAAAGCTTGCAATGTATTTGTATTGTTAGCCAATATAGGTATCAATACTTCAATGCTTTTTGTATTTGTTTCTTTTTATTTGGTAAAAATCATGAAACATAGTTACACTATATAGAAAAATGTGGACATACAGTAAAACACAATATAGAATGTATTTTTCTTCTTTTAATGAATTTGGACTATTAAAGGAAAAAAATCTCCTAATTCATAATCCTGATTTCTTCTTAGTCTTTTATTCAGTTTTCATGAGATAAAAGGCCAGATTCAATTCAGTAAAAAGTTATCTCATGGTTGATCATGGGAAAAATCATGGGTGAGATTCAATTCAAGGAGAAAAATCTTTTCTCCAAATTCAGTTTCAGTTTTTCCCATTGACTGCAGTAGAATTTTCAGGCCAGATTCAGTTCTGTGAGAAAAAAAATTTATCAAGTGAAAAGTCATGGACGAGATTCGAAGAGAAAAATCTTTTCTCCTACTTTGGTTCCAGTTTTTTCCTATAGATTTCAATAGAGGTTTCATGTGATAGATAGTGAGATACATTTTTCTTAATTGAATTGCATCTCTAATTGTGTCAAATTCACTAAGATCCGAAAAAAACGCCAGCACAGGATTCGCTAGCGTTCGCCGCACTTCGCCAGGTGAATTTTCGCCAGCGTTACGCAAATTCACTAAAGTGCGAATTTACGCTCAGGTCGGTGAACGGTAGCGTATTTACACTAGTGTTACTTCGCTAGACATAGCGCAATTACGATAGCGAAGCCTAATTTGCATACGGCGCGAATTTCAAAATATAATAGAAGTGTATGTTACAGCCACTAAACAAGCCCAGGAAACCTTTAATAAAAAAAAGTAAAGTTGTCCTATTGCCCTACATGTGTCCCCTGTATAGTAGTGTTGCCATATGTTAGGAAATGTAGGGGTGAAGGAGGGTAACCCCCCCAAAAAAAATGATGTTTTTCAGACTTAGCGCCAGCATGAGACGCTTCGCGCGTTAGTGAATTTGCCCCTTTGAATCAATTGAAATTGAAACCCTTGACCCCTGTGATAAATCCATAAGAACCTGAGCAAGCAGTAAACATTATGGCCAACCTTTGAGTAAGTGCTAATATGAAATGAGCAAGGCTGAGCTAAGGATATAAACAAATTAATGTTCTTTGATAGTGATGGGAAAATTTATTTGATAGGTGCGAATTCACAGAGAATTCCCACGAGCCGGCACATAAATTTGCGAAACGCCAGCAAAAATTAGGCGACGCGGGTCAAAAACGTGACGCGTTTCGCAAATTTTTCGCCAATTCGTGAATTTTGCTGGAATTTTTCGGCGAAGTGAAACGGGATAGATTCACCCATCACTGTGCTTTGATTTTACATGCTTGGCCTTCCTGGGACCACTGTCAACTATATTCTCATTTGTCTACTCTATTGCTAAGTCTCAGGGTGGTGTTTCTGGTCCTCTCTTAACTTTGGCTGAGTTTACAGTCTTACTCTATTTGTCCTACTCATAATTATTGCCTGATAATGCCTGATAATGTCCACATACAAAAGGCTCCCAGTATTTATCAAGTAAGATACTATCTGAGAGACAATTTGCTAAAGATCTACATGTAGTAGATTATATTTACCAACCTTCTAACATAACAGGGCAAACAAAAGCCAAGAAAAGGGACAAAAGCATCTTTTTGGTAACATTTTCAAAAATGACCACCCAATTGTCATTTTTAACACCTTCCATTTATAAATAGACATTTATAGTTTCTGTGCTTCAAAAGTTGTTGTTTCTAATGGAACTGCACCCACATGCCAAATTTCACTCTCATTACATAAGTGATACTGAACGTTGCACACCTGGAACTGGAAGGTGAATGTCATTTGTAGTGTGGGAAAAGCAAAAACTAAAATCTGTAAAAAGCTTTCAAGAGACCTTCAGGTCGAAAATGTACACTTTCCACATTGACACCCTGCTCAGCATTTGGAGGTTTTATTAGCACATGTAATAGGTACAAATTAATCTCCCTCAGTACTGGGCAACATATGTTATATGTTGCTGGCCTAAAGGGACAGACTTTTTCAGCTTTAGCTATAACTATGGAGAGTAATCTCACAGGGAAAAAAGAGGTGTAATGAAGGAACTTAGTGATTCGTGTGTTTCCTTTTTTTCATGGCATTAAGGGGGTTATTTATCAAATTCTGATTTTTTTTTAAGCAAAAAAGTCAGTCCAAACTAGAATCTACGATTTGACCTCATTTATCATTGGAAAAAACTTGATAAAATAAGTTTGGAAAACACTTGGAAAATTAAGTTTTTTTGTTAAAGTTTTGCAGGTTTTATGACCGAAATGCTTCAATTTTTCATGTAATCACTCGACACCCCCAAATTTTTAGATTTTTGTACAAAACTCAGCACAGACCATAATATCATCAAATTTGAATTGGGACCTTTGCCATTAACTTCTACAGGACCCCGACAGCTGGAGATGGAGAATTTTTGGATTCAGACTTTTAGCAGCCTCTGGGTACTATAAATCACAAAACATTTTTATTTTTTTACCCCAAAAATTAAAAGTATCGTTGTTTTTGTCATTCAGACTTTAATAAATAACCCCCTTGGAATTTTATGTTTTAATTTATCCATTTATATATTTTATATAAAAAACTATTAGTTTACAGATTCTACATTCTAAAGCTTTGTTGCTGTAGACTTTACAATGAACACTCACTGCCTATTAGCATCTGTAATGTGCATGTTTGCGGTAAGTAAAAGTATCATATGCTAGAATTCCTACTCAATTAAACATTTGAAATTCAATGCTTCAGCCATTATATTGGGAGTGGAAGACAGATCAATAGGCAGCTTGCAACAGGATATTATAAGAAATAAATTGAACATATTTATAGATAAACACAGTCACAGTAGAGTGGTTTTGGTCTCCAAATATTAATGAGATATTCGGGAGAACTTGAGTAATTCTCTGTAAGAGTGATCATTCTCATTGACATTATGTGTATTTATTTCAGAGGAGACCATTATTAATACAGTATAGGCAAAGATACACTTTTGCTATTGTGGCCTCCTTCACCACAACCACAGCTACTGACACCCCTACCACAACAGCTGAGAAGAAACATTCGTAGGCATGGGAACATGAGGACATTAACCCCCCTCCTTTTTCTGAATTTGAGTCAGTGAACCAAGAAAAATACTACCCATCTCTGTTGACAAAGAAAATAAATTAGAGGAGTTTCAGTAAAGAACACCAATTATACTTCTTATTACTTTAGCTGAATTGTGGAATTTATTTGTTAAAGCTTCTCTTTTCAAAATTAGTGAAAATGTCTAAATGGTATTAGTTAACATGGTAACCATTAAGATGAATATGTATCAAGACTGTATCAAACCTTTTAAGGAGAACTAAAAACCTCCATCCCCTTCCCTCCATTGACTCCCTTCCCTGCTTTCTTCCTCCATAGTACCTTAACTGACCCTGGCATTCATTTTGACAAATTCATGCAATTCTTGGGCACCATCTTCAGTATCTTTGGATCCTCTTTCTTTTCCTCCACATGCAGAGTAGGCAAGAATACGAGACTGGCCAAAAGGCAAAGATACAGAAGATGGAGCCCAAGAGTTTTCCTGCGCTACTCTGCAAGAATATGCCAATTTTATAGCGAGGGACACTTGGTACTATGAAGAGAGAAAGCAGGGAGGGGGGCAATGGAGGGAAGGGGAGGGGGATTATTAATTAAATGGGTTTAGTTCTCCTTTAAAGTATTATTTGTAGCACACCAGTATCAGTCAAGACAAGATGTGATCTTAAAATATAAAACTTTTCTTGTAATTGCTAAAATAATAGCATTTCATGCTACAAATAATAGATCACAGGCCCAAGATTATTTGTGACATGTAGGGTCATACTATATTAAAGTTGTTCCAATGACTTACCAGAGGAGCTCAGCCTAGCAGTAGACCTGGGACATTCCCAACCAGGCAAGATTATTTATACAATGAGCTGTTATTAGTTTACATCATGTCACTTGTTTGTTTAGGACCAACTGAACGCATTACATTTTTGTAAATGAGGAATCTTGTGTATTTGCACCTTGTACTGTTTTATTCTGTGGTGAGCATTAGCATGAATATATGAGATTTACAGATTTTCTTACTCTCCGATACTTATGTCACATTTTGTAGGTGTGGAACAATATCAATTTGTGGGTACCAGTTATTTTCTTTCCTGTCTAAGCCTACTAAAAAAAAACATTTTGGGATTTTCTCTAGTCAGGGTTTTAAAGGGGAAAATTCAATTTTTTAGAGAAAAAAAACCCCACATTGTTAGTCATTAATTCTATCCCAAAACTGCTAAAAATTCAAAAATGAAAATACACCATATAAAACCAAGGTCACGTAGAAGTCAATGGGAGACGGTAGATTTTTTTTACCTTCAGGATTCTCTATAGTTGCTGTTTTCATTCAATGATCCGATAAATTTGAGTTGATGCAGTGACAATTCGAATAAATAGCCAAAACTGGATTGTTTTTCCACCAGCATGGAGTTATGTTGGCTTAGTTAACTTCAAGTACAGCACAATAGTAGTGTCTAATTATTACATAGAAAAGACAAATTAGTAAAAAATAAAGGCTTTTGTCTAATAAACCAAGTGGCGTAGGTAGATGTTACTGGGCCCCACCGCAAATTCAATTTAGAGCCCCAAAACATTGCTAAGTTGACTTATTTTTATATTATTATATTGAAATTGTACTTTAATTAGGGCCTTACTGTTTCCTCTGTAGTTACACTCCTGAATAGAACTCCATGGCCAATGTCTATGGTCTTTTGGCATTTTCTGGATAATGCATTTTTGAATAACAACAACAACCTTCCATACAATATGTATATTTGTGTTGATAGAAAGATGCCCCTTGAACTGACGCCAGTAATTCACTAGTTAAAGGTTCCCCTTATGCATTTCAATGTACTTTATAAGACAGTTTCTTATTTCTAATTTAAAAATGCATAACTTAACATTTTTCTGTTAACTTTTGCCTGACATTTATTTGCCCATTGCCCCTTTCTGTCCAGATTTCCGTGCAGGCAATCACTGTGAAAATGCCAAGGTTAAATTTTATTGGAAAAAAAAGATGTACTCCAAAAGGCAGCCTACTAAATTTAGTAAAAATGAATTAAGAGGCAAAAGAGAAGACAGCGTGAGTTCAAAGGCAGTTACTGTAGCTCCTCAAGTTATCATGAATATATATTGTATAGACGCACAGTCATTTTTCCTCATGTATAACATTATTCATTATATGCACAGTGCTCTGCACAGAACTGGCTTAATTACTAATATAGGTGCAAATCATTGTACAGAAGGCAGTATAAAACAATGCTTTCATTGCTAATTGGTTAGGTAAGGTAAAAAAATACAACAGAAGTTTGCACAAAAGGAGACTTTAGTAAAATACATTTACGGTTACATGGACACATACAAAAAAAATGAAAGCTGCTCTTGCTACTTAACCTGCCTATCTAGTACCCTATCTCTAGCTGGCCTCAGTCACTGGGTCCCTGCTTCCCAACTGGTCTGGTCTAGGGTAACGTGTCTTTACTGGGCCTTGTTGATCTAATGTCCTGCATAATATGTCATAGACTTTTTGATTGTGCTATATAACATATAGTATAGAACAAATACTGCTAAGGTTCTGATTCATTATCTTGTTGCTTCCATGACTGTTGCATCTTGCTATTATCTTCCATCTGTCTACTGTCATTTCTCCATCCACTTGCACATTCTGCCAGTTTCTGCACTGGTACCCACTTACAGTAATGTCATCCCAACATATTCTCTTAAAGAGCCCAAATGTGCAGCATATACTCAACTTATTAATTGTAGTGCTACCCTTTCAGTACTTTAGTAACAATCCAAAACCTTCTTTGTCTTAATGCATGAGCATGATTGTGGCAGAAGCAGCTCAGACCGTTAGGCTGCAATAATGACAAATAAAGGGTAGAACTCCACAGGCGACTTTCAGTGTTAAATCATCCGCCCGATGGGTTCCGACTAATCGCAGGCGTCATGTTGGATGCAAAGAATCTAATGTAAGTAATAGGAATGCCACATGTAGAAGCTGATTTCATCCGACAAAACATGACTGTCGGATGAAGATGCAACATGCAGCGTTCGCATCGGACAGTTGTGTCGTGTCGGATGAAATCAGCTTCTACATGCATCATTCCTATTACCTACATTAGATTCTTCGCATCCGACATGATGCCTGCTTAGTTGGAACACGTTGGAATGTGTCGGAATGGACAGTTTTGCATTGAAAGTCACCCATGGAGTTCTACCCTCCTGATAAAAACCATGGTGATTTGCACTACCAGGGCAAGGTACTACAAGGTAGTTTGGCACCCTAGGCAAGAGGTACAATCAGCGCCCCCCGACCCCCATTCTGTATGACCATTTCCCACCTATTCACTTTTTCTTAAATAAAGAAACCTTATAACACATTAATGAATCAAACTGTATGTGGGCCAGCCAGCCCCTAAACTGTAGCACCCAAAATATTGCTCCCAATCTGTACCTGTGCCAGCCAGTAGCACCCAAAAATATTGTCCCCAATCTGTATCTGTGCCAGCAGCACTCAAAATATTGCCCAAAATCTGTACCTGTGCCGACAGCATTGCCCTCTAAGTCTGTACCTGTGCCACCAGCATTGCCCCCAAGTCTGTACCCATGCCATCAGCCACGGCCCCCCAAGTCTGTACCTGTGCCACCAGCCATTGCCCCCAAGTCTGTACCTCTGCCACCAGCCATTGCGTCTCAAGCCTGTACCTCTGCCACCAGCCATTGCGTCTCAAGCCTGTACTTGTGCCACCAACTATTGCCCCCTAAGTCTGTACTTGTGCCACCAACCGTTGCCCCCTAAGTCTGTACTTGTGCCACCAGCCATTGCCCCCTGAGGCTGTTCTTGTGCCACCAGCTGGCCCCCTAAGTCTGTACCTGTGCCACAAGTCTGTACCAGCCATTGCCCCCCAAGTCTGTATCATCAGCCACTGCCCCCCAAGTCTGTACCTGTGCCACCAGCCTGTGCCAGAGCAGCAGCAAAAATATTGCCCCAGATCTGTGTTGGACTGAAGTAGAGCAGAACACTGCTGCTGGAGACAGGGTCGAAGTTAAAACCTAAAGAAAAAAAAAACAAAAGTGCTCCCCCCCTATGACTGCTTCCTAGGCGGCCGCCTACTCTGCCTACCCCTAGTTCTGGCCCTGTGCACTATACCTGTCAATGACCTTTTAGGTAAAGTGTGCAATTAAATATGCACATTGTAATGCAGGATTGGTTTAATTTCATGATAAGTGTTATAATTGTTTTTAATTCTCAGTGACTGGTTGTCAGATATTCAGTGGGTACTTTTGCCCTTATTTACCATTAGTACAGCATTAGGCTGCCAGTCCACATAGGGCAGACCAAATAACCAATTTATTTATTTTTAATGTGGCACACCCTAAATACAGTATATTGAGGAGATTTTGAATTGTGGGCTTTGGTCTTCGTGAGTCCAGGTGACCCAACCTGTTCCTCTGCCCAGCGTGCGTGAGTGGTGGCCTAGGATAGATGCCAGGAAGAGGGCCCTTTGTTTGCAGTCCTGGTGGACCACGGATGGCCCAGTCTGACCCTGCATATTGGCAGACCACCAGCACAATACCCTTTCCTTGTAGTAGAACCTACTGTTTAAAGTCAGTCAGTTGTATCACCAGTCAATTAACCTGCCAGTCAGGTTTTGGACAGTTGCAAGGACACCGGAATGCTGGAGGAATCCCACATAAGCACCTTCTCTCTCCAGTTATCTGTCTATCTACTTGTTTACAAATATACTGTATCTATCAGCAAAAGAGTAAGTTGTTCTGATTTTTTTTCCCTCCAAAGTGATAAGTGGTAAATGATGTGGGAGTGTGAAGACTATTTAGAGAATGAGAAAACTTAAAGAGGATATCTAAATATAACAATTTGCTGGGGCGTGCACTTTCATTTTTCATTTAATTGTAAGCATGTAAATTATCTTCTCGTTCTACTCCACCAAATAGCACCCAGATTCACACTCTCTGTTTCAACACATAGAGCTGTTTTCTGGGATTTATGAGACAGTGGAAATTACAGAGGTACAGTATTACTAGTATCGTTGAAGTACACAAGGTTTAATATAATTAATCTACTTATACCAAAGCTTATATCAATTGCACTTACAGGTGACAGAAAGGTAGTATTTTATAAATAGCCTTTGCCTGGACAACTCATTGCATAACAAGTCATAAGACTCTGGGGCAAATTCACTAAGCGTCGAAAATGCACTAGCGTTGGCATCGCCGACGTTCACCACACTTCGCCAGGCGTAGTTTCGCCAGCGCTACGCAAATTCACTAAAATGCAAAGTTGCGCTCATGGAGGCGAACAGTAGCGAAGTTGCGCTACCAATACTTTGTCAGGCAAAGTGCATTTACACCAGCGATGCTTAATTTTCATACGGCGCAAAGTTAAACGTATAATAGAAGTATATGTTACAGCCACTACATTCCACTACACAAGCCCAGGAAACCTTAAATAAATAAAATAAAGTTGTCCTAATGCTCTAAACATGTGCCCACTGTATAGTTTAATTGCCATATGTTAGGAAATGTGTGCTATTTTTCAGACTATCATCCTAAAAAAAAGTAAAAGACGCCAGTGTTTTCTTTGGAACTTTGCCAGGTCAGACAAGAAGTAGCGTTCGGTAAAATGGTCAACTTAGTGAATTAGCCTAGTTACGTCCCTTCGTCAGTGCGCAACTTTGTCTGGCATAAGGGTGCGAACTTGCGCTAATCTACTTTGCTTGCTAATTTTCACCAGAGACACTGTTAGTAAATTGGCGAAGTTGTGAAATGACGTCATGCTGGCCAATAAGCACTAGCATTAGACACTTTGCGCTTTAGTGAATTTGCCCCTCTATTTGAGTCTGCTTATTAAAGTGTAAAGACTCGAGCAGGGGTACTCAACATTTTTTTTAAAGAAAATAATATTAATACTTTTAATAATGGCTTAGGGGTCCGTTTACTAAAGTGCGGTAAAAATTTGCGCACAAAATACAGACAAATTTAACGCAGAATATGTTTTCGCGAGTTTATTAACCTGTGGTAAATATAAATTTGCGAATTTTCTTGCGCAAGAATATGTATTCGCCAGTTATCGCATCCGCTGAAAATAACGCTACGTACATATTAACGCATGGTTTACTAAGCAGCGAAATGTGTGAAAGACAAAATTAACGCCAGAATATTCGCAACATTTTACCGCCATCTATATAGTGGCGTTAACTTATTTTTTGCCCAGAAAATTCTCAATGGGAGTTTAATTCTCATTTAAACTGTGCATTTAAATGATACAAAGAGATAACTGGTATGATTTCTTGTTCATAGGATTCTATTGGCAGAAGGGTGTGTGCATGGATGGATGAAGTATGGGTTTATATGATACATACATGTTTGATTGGTGTCACTCTGTAATGCTGTTGGATGGTATAATCATCAGTCAATAAAGTTTATGAGTTTTGAAGATGCATTTCTGGCAATAAATGTCACAGTAAAAATTGCCATAATTAACGCCATTATTAACGCATAAAACAAGACTATTTTCTAGAATAAATATATTCAAATGTAAATTGTCGCCAGAAAGTTCGCAACTCGGTAAAATTACCGCTAACGTAAGCTGGTTCGCTAATGTAATTACCGCAAGTGATCGCAATGACTTCTGAGAACATCGCTGTTTAGTAAACTTAGTCGCTGCGAATATTCTGGCGGAAAAATATTCTCAGCGATAACATGCGGAAACTTAAGTTCAAATTTACTGCACTTTAGTAAACGGACCCCATAATGATTAAGAATGCATTCTGGAACCAAAGGTTTTTCTGGTGTATGCATGGCCCTGCCTGGCATGGACAAACTGCAAAAAATCAGTCAGCCATATTTCATTGCCCTTTACTCCCTTCCCTGCAGAATTGCAGAGACCTCCAATTGCCTCATGAGTACAGCACTGCCAGTGTTTGGTAGTGATTCATGGAGGGTGTTGGAGTGGAGAAATGCAGGCATTTACTTCCACCTTCCCGTGCTTGAGTTAAAGGAGAAGGAATGTAATGTTTACCTGGGGGTGTCAAAAGTTAGTCACCCCCAACTGATTGTATTTACTTACCTGAAATCTTGGGCCGGGACTTCAATCAGCAGAAAACTGCACCAACCAGAGGTTATTCCAGTGAGCACCACGGAGCAATCCTCTTCCTGCTTCTTCATTCTTCTCATGGTCATGCATGTGCAGTAGCAGTGCTGTACTCATGGGGCTACAATTCGGCAACAACAGGGAAGGGAGTAAAGTAAATAAAATATGGCTGACTGAGTATACTTCATCTGGTTGGACATGCAAGTTATCAGTCATCTTCTACCCTGGGTACAGATGACTCAACAATCCCAGTATTTTATATCTGAACTGCCTTAAAAATTGTCCAGTCAAAAACAGAAGCAGCTACTGGTTGTGTAGTTAAGCAAGTGGGGTCATTACCCCATTTACATGCTCACAATACAGGTATCTGCTTTTTTTTTTGGATCAGATGCTCTTACTGGCATGTGCAAAGACCAGCACTGACACCTGCACCTTTGACATCTTGATTTTTCTGGGCCTTAAAAGTGGCAAAAGATTTTTTTACATTTCAGGTAATAAAAGTCCTGTTTCTTTCAGAACAGTGTTGTTTTGTGCCTGAAGGAAGATTCTAATGCTACTGTGCCTTAACAACAATAGATGATTAGATTTCCCATACACAGAGAATATATATCTGTGACTTCATGTTTTTCCAGCTGCATTATATGATAATTAGATAGATTACTCCAGCCCAGAGGTAACCAATTGATTTTCATTGTATTTTGAATATATTAACATTTAAATAAATTCTTTCAGATCTTTCATTCTTTCCTGTTAGCAGGAGAATGCTCTGAACCACTCGAGGTACCAGTCAATGCAGGTGGCACTGACCTGTTTAATTGGCCATGCTAATTATTTACTGTATGATGATCATTGTTGTCAGAGTAGTTATGACCTCCTATCAATGTATTCCCTCTGGAAGGCTCTGCTGCTTTAGCCTGAGAATATTTATCATACAAGCTGTCAAGTATTTTAATGAACACCAGACTCTCAACATACACTGGCAAGAGTGTCTTTTAACTGTCAGTATCAATGCCATGAGATGTGAAAAATGTTCTTTCATAGCAGACAACTAAAGGTGCACATCAAAAATAAAACACAGCTAAACATTTAAACAAAGAAACTTTCCCATGTGCTAGGTTAATATATTCCTACAACTATCTGTTTAATAAAGACTAACTTTCCTAAACAAAAAACTAGGGTTTTTTGGTATTTTAGTTTTAAATGATATATAGGACAATATACATGTACATGTACAATAGGGCAGGGAGAAAGATAAAATATGGGTTGGAGAAGAAAGAACCCATTCTCCTCTGGGATGTCCAGCCAATAACAGTTTTAGAAATATAATGGTCCCACCATTTTTTGTTTCATAAACAAAATTGCTCTGTACTTTAATTTACTTTAGTAATCACACAAATTAGAATGCTGCCCTTTCCGGCACGTTCTCATGGAGAACGTCAACTCATATAACATTTTTTCTTATATTTCATGCGGCTTTAAAAGTGTTTTATTTCATCATGTATCTGCGTCTACATGCAAGTACCAAGCCTGTGATTTTCAGACAATTTGAGCACTACCCCCATTTATACACAAGACTGTGTCAATTTCTACTTAGTTCATTACAGAGGTGGCCATTGATGGTCAATAAAACTGCCAATCTGGTCAGCAGCTTATTACCAGGCAAAATGTTGTCTTACTGGATTTTGTGGTTTTTACACTTTCTCAAATCTTTTGAACTTTTTTTTTTTAAAAAAAGGGAAAACCACAAACCTCTACAGATTTGTGTAAAAAAAATTAAATTTGATTGTTAGTGAATGGGCCCCTTGGCCTCACCTTTAAAGCTAATCTACCAGTGTATGTCCACCTTTACAGATATACTACTAACTAATGACCTTTTAACAGCTAAAGCCAACAATAATTTCTCACTACTAATACTACTCGATCTCTCTGCTGCATTTGACACTGTAGATCACCCTCTCCTCCTCCAGTCCCTCCATTCACTAGGCCTTCGTGACTCGGCCCTGTCTGGGTTCTTTTCTTACCTCACTAATCATTCCTTCAGTGTCTCCTACAATGGAGTAGCATCTTCTACCCTACCTCTTTCTGTTGGGGTTCCTCAAGGCTCTGTCCTGGGACCCCTATTATTCTCCCTCTATACTTCCTCCCTCTGCAAATTAATCAACTCATATGGTTTCCACTACCACCTCTATGCTGACGATAAACCTCTCTAAAACAGAAATGGTTCTCTTTCCTCCAACTAACACCAGTAACATCCCTGAAGTATCCATCGTAGTTAACAATTCCATTATCACCCCATCTCCCCAGGCCCGGCGCCTTTTGGTTATTCTAGATTCTGCCCTGTCATAAATCATGTCACTTCCACCTAAAGAACTTATCAAAAATACGATCATTTCTCACCCAAAATTATTATTCACTCTCTTGTCATATCACGTCTAGGCTATTGTAACTCTCTTTTAATTGGCCTTTCACGCCCAAGACTGTCACCTCTCCAGTTCATAATGTACACCGCTGCGAGGCTCATATACCTCAGCAACCGCTCCTCCTCTGCCATGCCATTCTGCCAATCCCTGTACTGGCTTCCACTACCCTTCAGAATTAAATTCAAATGAATGACCCTGACATTCAAAGCACTTCCTAACTCTGCCCCTCCCCTACATCTCTGAACTCATCTCTATATACTCACCCAACCACTTACTATGCTCCTCTACTGACCTGCTACTCAACGCTTCTCTCATTACCTCCTCACATGTTCGGATTCAAGACCTTGCAAGAGCTGCACCCCTCCTCTGGAATTCTCTCACACGGTCTGTCCGACTTTCTCCCAACCTTTCTGCTTTCAAGAAATCTCTGAAAACGCACTTTTTTCGAGAAGCCTACCCTCACTCGTAACTACCAAATGCAACACTACATACAGTACCACATTTCTCACCCACTTAATTCGATCTTGCCCATTCCCAAACTATAGTAGTCTTTCTAAATAAAAAGAGGAAACACTTGTGTGTCATGCCCAAGGACATCAAGGGTAAAAAAAATAATCAAAGTTTGAGTTGCTTTTTTTCACAAAAAAATTTAAGTTTTCAAAGGTATTTTTATAGTACAAAAAGTAGTTTTTTCATGTTAGAAAATTAGTTTTTTTTTTTTACAAAAAACTATACTTTTCCAAGATTTATTATACTTTGGACCTAAAAAATAGCTTGAATCTAACATCATCTAAAACCTGTCTAGGTCATGTAGAAGTCAATGACAGAGGTCCTTTGGACCATTTGAAGATGTTAATAGCCTTCATGATCTTAATGTTTTTTTCAGTTGGTTTCAGCTTAATCAATTAGAGTGATGCAAGTTTTTTTGCAGAAAACTCGATCAATTCAAGTATTGAAGTTTTTCACCCCGACTACACTGATTCAAGTTTTTTCTTAAATTAGAAACCATAACAGTTGAGAGCTCATTCGAGTTCATGTGAGGTATAAAAAAGCAGACTCTAATCTAATCTAGTTGATAGAAGCTCTAAAATTCAACCTTTGATAAATAACCCCTTCAATTATAATTAATAATTAGTTCTTACCATCTTAAAGCTCAGTGGTTGCCTATATTTAGATGTGTGGGTTATACAGTATAGAATGTAAAAGAAAAAAATATATTTTTGACTCTTCTAAATCCAGAAAAAAATCTAGCATGCACAGTAATCTTCATACAGAACGTAAGCGGATAAACATTTCAAATGCACTTGAACACAAAGCAATCAAACGTTCATCCGCTTTCCATAGGGAGATCCCGCACTCCAGTGAACATGTCACACTGATTGGCAATGCAAACACTATTCCAGTTTTCTTGAAAGCACTCTATAACCTTACATACGGTGCGAAACACACAGGTCTAAATATCTATATTTAATGGAACTGAATAACAGTGCCAGCAGAAAGTTTAAAGTTTTAACTTCCTCATACAGTATTTTAACTTCAAACCGTGCAATCTGATGAGTATAATTTAGCCATTTATCTCAGCTTGAGAAATTCTGGTTTTCAATTGCTAGATGGTGGATAAAAGTAGATAGAATAAATTTCTTTTTTTGGGGGTTTGGTTATATTAAGTATTTTTCCTTATTTTCAGTTTCTATTGACTCTTTCTTTTTAGACAGATTCTGCTTAAGGGATTCACAGGTGGAATATTCCATTTTGGGACTCCTTGGGGCAACTAAACGGCACATTTTTGCCTCGGAAGTCTTCTCCATACTTCAATTTAATTACCATTAATTTGTAGCAAATGCACATAGTTATCAAAATGCAAAGTTTTGCGTCAGCAGAGGAATGTGAATTTTATCTATCTACTGTATTCCTAGTGAAACTGTTAACATACACTTACGTCAATTTAAATATGGGAGGTACATAAAGGTCATATATATGCCTTTATTAGTGAGTGTTGATGAATTGTTTAAAGTGGCTACTTAATATTAAAAATGTCCAAGGAAGGGTGGGCGGAGCTAGGATGTGAATCAGAGAAGACGTACTGTGCTGGAGCTCCTGATACAAAAAATATCCTGAGCCAATTTTCAAGACGCTAATTAACATTTATCGACCCGAATTGAACTGCCATGGTGTACCTTGCACCAAGGTACACCTTGATAGCTTTCAAAAACTATTTACAAAAGCAAACCCACAAGATGGTGTCGAGCCAACACCCAACGCTAAAGAGCCTTCACAGCTTAGACAATCAAAATCTCCACAGATGGACAACTCGGAGTCTAATGAAACTACTCTACAATCGCTAATGCTGGCGATATCCGACTCTAAATCTGCATTAACGACCCAGATCGCAGAAACTGCCACTACATTGACTTCCAAAATGGAGGAGATTACAGTGAATCTCTCCCTACTGCGTCATCATGTGCAGAAACTGTGGGAGCATACTGTCGAAGAAGAGCAGAGAATCGGAACCCTAGAAGACGACATTACACCGTTACAAAGGCAAGTACAACAACTCCAGAATGATCAGCATCTACTGCACAAAAGACAATCTCGAAAATCGTCAGTGCAGGTCTAATCTTCGTATAATTGGCCTACCAGAGGGATGCGAAGGAGCCCACATGGAAACCTTCATCGAGGCCTGGTTAAAAGACAAGCTCAGAGTGGACCAATTTTCACCGTACTTCGCTGTTGAGTGCGCCCATAGAGTTCAGACACGAAGACCTCCACCAGGCACTCCCCCAAGGCCTGTGATCCTAAAGAAGTTAAAGAAGTTACATTTTAAGGATAGACGCTGCTCGATGGGCCGCTAGACTCTAGGGAGAAATTACTATGGGTAATGCTAAAATTTCTATCTATCCGTACTTTTCTACCATGGTACAGAAGAAGCGAGGCTCCTTTACAGAAGTTCGGCGCCAGTTGAGGGCACTCAAATTCCAGTACGCAATGCTTTTTCCGGCAAAATTTCGCATTACTTCGGGTGATTCTACAGTTTTTTTTGATCAACCAGAGGCTGCTATACAGTTGATAGAAGCGTACAACAACAAAAACCAAACGTGGCATTCTCCAGCAGGGGATAGGAATGATCCCTGACCGTACCTACAAAAGATATACAATAGAATATGACACTTAAGCCAATATATTGGTAAAGTATAACTTTGACTCTATAAAGCTGCATATTAAGACTATCTACTTATCTAAACTAATGACTTAGACTAATAAGTTAATTATGGCGATCCTTGATGTTAGACACCGGGAAGATAGACAAGTAATGGCGGTTAAATGTTGCCTATAGTATCCAAAGATGTTATGTTTGGCAAAGAATTTCAAGGTTTGATTGGGAGATTTCACACATTACAAACTTAACCACTGTTATAGAAGTTTTGGGAAAAGGCTTATTCAACATGAATGAGCAGGGGTGGGAAAGGCAAGTTATGGGGAAAAGGGAGTTAATTGTTTATATGTTATTATTTGTTATACACCAAATAACAGTCTAAGATTGATGATCTACTGTTATGTTTTCCTGCCACATTCAATAACTGGTGGAAATGGCCACCCTAACAATTTGCTCATGGAACGTCAGGGGTTTAAACTCTAAATTTAAAAGAGCCCAACTTTTTCAATATGTCAAGTCCTTTACCCTTTCTATAGTGCTATTGCTAGAAACCCACTTAGTGGGGCAAAAAATACTTGCGTTAAAAAAGGCATGGGTGGCACATCACTACCAAGCCACATTTTCATCCCATGCTAGGGGGGTAGCGATACTTATCAGGAAACATATAATGTTTGAACTTTTGAAAATACATCTAGATCAATATGGGAAATATATAATTATGTTTTGCAAGCTGAATAATGTACCCCTGATCTTAGTAAATATATACATACCCCCTCCTATGTCAATAGACACGCTAAACCAAATCTTTAAGAAAATACTGGAATTGCATCCATGCCCAATCTGTATCATTGGTGATTTTAATTGCACCCTAAATCCCCAACTAGATAAATTATCTTCCCAAGGTAAAGCACCTACTCCTCTAGCTAACTGGGCAGTAACAATGGGTTTAACAGAAGTGTGGAGATGGAAAAATCCAAATATTAAACAATACTCATGCCATTCAGCCACATACACAACCTTATCAAGAATTGACTTGGCATTAGCCTCTTCTGAATTCCTACCCTGTGTAGTATCGGCCGAATATCTACCGCTAGCATTTTCTGATCACTCACCTCTACTACTAACTAGTGCAATTGGGGATAGATACAACCGACAGATTATGGAGACTTAGTCCCCTTTGGCTAAAAAACACAGAGGTGAAAGAATTAGTCACCCAGGAATACACAGAATACTGGGCCCTAAATAATAACTCTACATCTTTAGCAGTAAGTTGGGACACGTCCAAGGCAGTGGCAAGGGGGTCTTTAAGTATGGCCATCAACAAAGCAAGAAAAAATACTAAGCAAAGGGTGGAAGAAGCTAAGAAGGAAGTAGGTAATGCTGAAAGGGCTTTTACGGTGGATCCATCTGAAGTAAATCATATCCAGCTCTGCAAAGCCCAAAAGGAGTTGGAATTAGTTAATACTACCCTTATGCAGAAAAAACTCCTTTATAACTCTCAACAACTGTTTGACCAGGGAGATAAAGCAAGGAAGGCACTGGCCTACCTAAGCAAGGCTGCTATACCTAGTACGATAATTCCTAGAATTGCAAACAACAGGGGGGATATTGTAGAGAATCCATCAGCAATTGTTGAAGTGTTTGGGTAATTTCAGCAATTGTTGAAGTGTTTGGGTAATTTTACACAAATCCCAATTGTCTTGTTCCCTTGAAGAAATTAAGAGTTACCTTGACACTCTTCAGTGTCCAAAGCTAGATAGTCAGCAAAGAGAATTCCTTGAAAACTCAATCACAGTGCAAGAAATAACAGAAGCTATACATTCATTTCCTAATAACAAAACCCCTGGACCAGACGGACTCCCAGCCGAATGGTACAGACTTGTTGAGGAAGACTTTGTCCCAAATTTTCTAAAGATGCTTGAGGCTTCCAGGGAATCAGGTAAATTTCAGCCATCTCTGTATTCAGCAATAATTGTGTTAATGCATAAAGCTGGGAAAGATCCAGATCTTTGTGAGTCATATAGAACCATCTCCTTAATAAACTCGGACACTAAACAGATTACTAAAGGAAATTACTTCAGTAGTACACATTGACCAATCCGGCTTTATGCCTACTAAGTCCACCTCTGTTAACTTGCACAGACTGTATACCAATGTGCAAATTACTCATGATAATGCGGGCTCTCGGATAGTGGTGTCACTTGACTCAGCTAAAGCTTTTGACACAGTGGAGTGGCCATTTATTTGGGAGACCCTAAAGGCATATGAAGCCTGTGGGGAGAAATGGCTTGATGCATACCCTCTATAATGTGATGAGTAATTTACCCAAAAATGTTATATATGCAATGTATCAGTATCAATCTGCCAAGTTATTGCATTGTTACCACAAACGTATGTTACATGCATTTACTGTATTGTCAAATGTGTAATAAAAACTTAAAAAAAAAAAAAGAAAATGTCCAAGGAAGCAAAATAAAAACAAGAGAGATCCTCTATTGTCTTAGACATGAGCCCACCCTAAAGATCTTAGGAGAAATATTAGATTTATGGAAGCAGTAGCGTCAAAGGGATTCTATCACAGGAAAACTATCAAAAAATATCAGCTAATCATTATTTTCTTGCAGAATTCTGCACTAAAATCCATTTTTTTGTTTAAATTTATTTTTGAAATCTGACATGAGGCTAGAATTTTATTAGTTTTCCAGGTGCCTTTAGACATGTACTATAACTAGTGCTCTGATAAACTTCACTCACTCTTTACTGCTTAAAGGTCAGGGCTAAATGAAGCTCAGGGGAAGAAGTAGGAGGGAAAAAGGGAATTTTAGAGAGTAGTATTTACTTATAACGTTGTAGTGCCCAATTATCCCTTTAGTGCAGTTATCCTTTATGGGTCACCATGTGTGAATGTTTAGGTGGGTACTTACAAACGTTTTACTTCATTCAAATGTGGGGACCCATAAAGGATAACTGCACTAAAGGGATAATTGGGCCCATATGATTAAATATGGAAATACAACGTTATAAGTATATACTACACTATAAAATTCCCTTTTTCCTTTTTTCATCCTATTTCTTCCACTGAGTAGTGATGGGTGAATTTATTAGCCCATGACGAATTCCCACAATGTGGACGCCTGCGCACATTGCCAGCGTCCATTTTCCGAAAAGACAGTTTTTTAAAAAAAAAATGGACGTGCGCGTCCAAAATGAGACAGCGTTTTGCAAATTTTTTGCCGATTCGTCCATCACTACCATTGAGCTTCCTTTAGTTCTGACCTTTTTAACTTTGGATCTTTATTGCATTTACTCAAGGAGAAATGAGGACAGGTGGTTCCTTAAAGGGGAAAATCCAGAAACTTAATAATTTAAGTTTTTATACAGCACAAAATCTCACTACTGCTCTTTAAAAAAACTACACCATAAAAATCATGACAAAATCCATTTAACTATTAATCTAATACAACTTTATTAGGGGGAACTAAAGGAGCAAAGAGTTCTAATATTAAGAGACATTTTTCTACTTTCTCCTTATACATAGTAGTCTATTCTACCGAATATTATATAAAAACCACAGCTCATATTTCCTTTCTTTTGTCTAACTGCACTAGATTAACTAAAGCTATTTGTTGATTAGTTGCGATTTGTCTCCTTTTGTTATAAATGTAGAACTGTAGCAATAAACATTTAACAAGATGTTGAATAAAACTGACTGGTAAAGCGATTATGCAAAATTGTTCTTTGCTTTATTCAGTGTCAAAAACAAACAATTTCAAGTAATAACATGGTTACATTCTTCACATACGTAAATAAAATACGAAAAAAAAAAAACACAACTGTCAGTCCCAGATTGGTACATGGAAATTACATTCATAAATAACAGTGCCTCAGTTTGATTGAATAGGCATCACATGGATTTATAACACAGGCGTCCTTATCGTTTATTTTGATGGAATCCGAGGAAAATAAATATCAAATTGTCCTCTCTTTTCATTTCTGACAAATTTCTATTGTCAAAGAATCAAATAAAGTTTACAAGAAAGAGAAAAAAAGGAAACCTGGCATATTATTCTCCTCACAATACCACAATACAAAGTGTTCACATCAAAAACTTTGCCTTAATAACTGTAATTTTAAGAAGCCATTCAAGTTGAGAAAGAGAACAGATTTTTTTTTGTGGTTGTTTCTTCTGGAATCTAATGCAGTTCTGTAGTTCTGCAACCTATAAGAAAAGTCAAGACAATTTGCCATAGATGGAAATACTTTTCAAAACAAAGGGACTTAAAATGTACCACTAACTATTACTGTCAGGTTAAAACATACATGGATCCATCTACTGCTTTGGCCCTTCCTAAGGCAGTGGATCTTTCTGGTTCAAACCCTTGTTTGATGCTCAACATTTGTCTTGGCAGATGTAAGAAAACATGCCCATGCATTCAATATTTCCAAAATGATCAGGACAGCAAATAATACACCTCAATTGAGTTTGAACCTGGGCTTCTGAGACTATATTGGAGTACAAATAAGGCTCCTGCTGGCTTTATGAATGTCCCTACAGACACACACTCCAGTGCTCCTCCCATTGGAAGTCCTTTGGGCTGCAAGTAATGTTAAAAATGGGTCTTAGCATTCTGGAATGCAGCAACCACCTACTTTTTGTATTCTGCACATTGTGCTGTGCCTTCGTTGTATTGTTACAGGTACAGGATGAGGGATCTTTTGGTAATATGGATTGCCATACCTTAAGTCTACTTGAAAATATTTTAGCTATTCAATAAACCCAACAGGAATGTTTTGCCTCTAGCAAAGATGAACTGCAACTTGGTTAGGGTCAAGTACAAGGTATTGTTTTATTATAATAGAAAAAAAGTATTTCATTAAAAAAAAAGTTAGTTATTTGATTGAAATGGAGTCTGTGGGAGATGTCCTTCCTGTAATTCAGAGGTTTCTGGATAGTGGGTTTTCAAATAACGGATGCCATACCTGGGGGGCTCCCCAGAAGAATACAGTGCTGACTGCATTTATTAGTAAGTGATGTATTGGTGAGGACAAGCAGAGCCATTAAAGCATCTCTTATGATTGGACTGGGCCTTTAAACGGGAAAAAAACCCAGTGGGCCCTGCAGACCCAGACCCAATCTCCACATGAGACTATTGGTGCCCTCCCAGTCATCCACCAATTGTGTCCACATCTGAAAAGCATAAGGTATGCCTTACCTCATGACTGGGGAGGGGGGACATGAGGTAGCAGCACCAATGAGCCCAGTAAAATTAGTTCAGGTGTGCTTCAAAAGTGGACTCAGCTCCTTGCAGACCCAGGTGCAAGCTGTACCCCCTGCCAGGACAAACTCTGCATGTATCCAAATGAAACCAGCAGCACTTCGGTATTATTGAAAAAAGTTGAAAAACTTTACGTAGGATGAGTTAGGCAACGTTTCGGGCTACACAGGCCCTTTGTCAAGCCATTACTTAACAGTGTCCACATATGCTTAAAGGGGCTGTTCACCTTTGAGTTAACTTTTAGTATAACGTAGAGAATGATATTCTGAGATAATTTGCAATTGGTTTTCATTTTTTATTATTTGTGGTTTTTGAGTTATTTGGCTTTTTGTTCAGCAGCTCTCTAGTTAACAGTGTCAGTAATTTGGTTTCTAGGGTACAGATTACCCTAGCAACCCTGCATTGATTTGAATAAGAGACTGGAATATGAATAGGAGAGGGACTGAATAGAATGAGAAGTAATAAAAAGTGGCGATAACAATACATTTGTAGCCTTACAGAGCATTTGTTTTTAGATGGGGTCAGTGACCCCCCATTTGAAAGCTGCAAAGAAACAGAAGAAAATTGCAAATCATTAAAAAACTAGGAAAAATAAAAAGTGAAGACCAATTGAAAAGTTTCTTAGAATTGGCCCTTCTACAACATACTAAAAGTTAATTTGAAGGTGAACCACCCCTTTAATTACTCAAAAATGGGAGGAGTCACAATCTCTCATGAATCTGTGACTCCTCCCAGTTGTGAGTATTTAAGCACATGTGTACACTGTTAACTAATGGCTTGACAAAGGGCCTGTGTAGCCAGAAACTTTGCCTAAGTAAAGTTAAGTAAAGTTTTCCCCTTTTTCAATAATACAGGAGTGCTGCTGTTTTCATTTGGATACAAGCACCAATGACCCATTACAACTCAATCTGTGGTGGCATCTCCCTCCCGCCACCTAACCTTCCTCTAAATTGTGCGCCATTCAAACACACACTATAAGGAGTGGCAGCCTGCAACTGCACTCTGCTCCTGGCACTAGATTGAAAATATTAACCTCTGTGCTCCTGGGAAACTCTTACATTTATAAAGGACTCAACCTGAAAACAAAGCTTTGTCAATCTTTACTAATGAGCAGTACCATAATTACTGATCAATAACACAATAAATAATTAATAACAATAAATAAAATAAAAACATGGTAAATTAGCCCCTACATATTTGTTTTAACAACACTACTCCGCATTATTAAACATAAAAGTATTGTCAAACACAAACTATATTTTGGAGGAATGTGTCAAAAGGAGAAAAAAACCTTTAGAGACATGTTGCATTTACTGCAAATATTTATTTGCATGTTTATCTGATTAGTGTTTTTTTTTTAGAATTTTCAGAGCTTGCATGCATTTTGCTCTGGAATATCCCAGTCTAATTCTCAGTTTCTCATCTGCCAATCTAGAATCAAAGTGTAATAATTTTTTTTGTTTTGTTGTAACATTTGACATCATCTGGAAATACCCCGTTTCCTCTCAGGATAAATGAAAAAAAAAAATCTAAAACCTCAACCTCGCTTTGGTGTCAGCCAGACTTTCACTTCTGTTTTATTCATAAACCTGAGGAACTGTTTCCTTCCAATGTAAAGAGCAAGCTGAGTATGACTAAGCTGTTACTAATAGGATGATTATTTAAAGTCTAATAGTGAAAAACTATCATGAAAAGCAATATTTGTCTTTTGAATATTGTTTTAAATATGATGTTAACATTATTTTGCAATGTCCTATTATAAATGATCACAAATATGGGACCTGTTATACAGAATTCTTGGGACCTAGGGTTTTCCAGATAATGGATCTTTCCATAATTTTTATCTTTATAACTTAAGTCTACTAGAGAACCGTTTAAACATTTTAGGGTTATTTACTTAAATCCAAATTAATCAAATTTTTTTATTAAACAAAGCTCAACCAAACACCCACACACGATTTTGCCTTCGTTATCATTAAAACAACTCAAATAAATGAGATTGCAGAAAAACTCAATCAAATCAAGCGAAAACCCAAATCGTATGATTTTCATGGTCTTTTCTTTCTGAATAAGTCCCATTGACTTATACATGATCTTGACATGTCTGAAATGGTGGATTTTTGGATTTGGGCTTTTTGCAGCATCGAAGTATAATAAATTTGAAAAGAAAAATCCACGAACATTTTGAGTTTTTAACCAAAAAACTCCGACCAGAGTTTTTGGAAATAAGCCCTTAATAAACCCAAGAGGCTGGTTTTACTTCCAATAAATATTAATTATATCTTAGTATGGATCAAGTAAAAGCTACAGTTTTATTATTAGAGAGAAAAAGAAAATTGCATTTAATCTGGAAACATTTTTAAAAAATTGGATTTATTTGGATAAAATGAAGTTTTTTTAACAGTTTTCCGTATAACAGATCCCATAATGTATAAGTAAACTTTTCTTACACTATAAAAACACTGAGACTCAACCAGTGACATTTTTACCTATTGTTACATTAAAGATGAAGGCTGGACTTAGGATAAAGGCTGAAAGCTGGGTGTACCTTGTAGACACTCTTTATATCCCCTTCCCTGTGGGGACTTATACTGACTAGTGATGGGCGAATCTCCCCCGTTTCGCTTCGCCGAAAAATTAGCGAATTTCCAGCGAAATTCGCGAAACGAGCCGCGTTTTTGATGCGGGTCGCATCGTTTCCGTCGTCAAAAACGACGCGCAACTTGTTTTTTTTTCGGCGAATTTTTTTGGGCGAATTTTTGCTGCCGTTTCGTGAATTTATTTGCCAGCGGTGAATCGCGGGAATTCACTGCGAATTCGCCTCTGGCGAATAAATTTGCCCATCACTAATACTGACTAGTGATGGGCAAATAAATTTGCCAGGCATAGATCTGCAATGAATTTCCACATCTCTCCACCCGTGAATAAACTGTGGCAAAAATTGCTGGCAAAAATCCGCCTCGAAATTGGCACATGCATAAAAATTGTTGCGCATCAAAATCATTTGCACAACATAGTCGCGTAAGTAAAAATTGTCTCTCGTGTCAAAATTGTCGTTTGTCAAAATGATTTGACACCCATTGACTTTAATGTGCGTCGCTGATTATTCGATATTTCGTAAGCTTTTTCACCATTTCCTGAATTTTTCAGCGAAGCGAAATTGGAAATATTCATCCATCACTAATACTGGCAATTGCCACGCGTGAGTATATGCCTATACCCTGTTGTTTCATGTTCCTGCTCATCTTTATGTGAACTCCAATGTGGCTTATTCTATTTAATAAATACGTATGTTCTCTGTTTAAGTTGCAAGAACCCAATTACTGTGCACTACTGTATTACAGTTGTACTAGACCCTGCCTCCACTCAGCTGCTAGGGTTCAACCTCTAAGAATTAAAGTCTCATCTGAAGCAAATTATTGGGGTAAAGTTTATAGTTAGAGAACTGTAACACTCAATTTACTATAGTGATAAATTATTATGTATTAGTGTTAAAGATAACCTTAACATTCATCAGTTTAAGTCCACATCCCAACTGTGAAGACTAATGTCATTATATTAGATATGGGACTGCCCCAAAATGTCATTCTGTAAATAAAAAAGCCCAGGACCAAAACCACATTATTTCTGCATAAAGCAACTGATGTACATCTGACTACAAGGGGAAACTAAGACATTATGCTTCAAACTATTTTAGTTATATATAATGAGTAGGTTAAATTAGATCATCATCTACTCAATATTCTAAAAGGTTAAATAGGGGAAAAGGTCGAGTTCTTTGAATTATCCCACAAAGATTTTGTAGAAATGTTTAACTGAAAAAAGGTCCACAAGCTTTTGGAGATCTGCACTCCAGGCTCCAACTTCAGCAAGCCAATGATTAATTCCCAATTCTCACTTCTTGTGTTCAGGATCCTCTCATTTTCCTTGTAGTTTCCTTGAATCCAAAGTGCTTATCAGAAATACCAGTGTTGGGGATTTTCACTGTCACAAGCTGTAATTTCTGTAGCACATGATTTCTAGGGTTGTGGACCATGTCATCAATCATTCAGGTACCTAATTCGAATGTTGAAAACTGAATTATCTCCAGTCATCACAAAATATTGCCCCTTTCCTTTTCCTGTAAGCTATATGTGTAGATGGAAATCACATTTCATTAGGCCATAGGACTTATTTACAACTGCCCCCACAGTTGAGGCCATTCAAATATGGACACAGTTGTTGCCCAAATGTATGCCATTCATTAATATACTTTAAAAACTACTCTTATTTTCCTTTCACATAACTGTGCTTGGTAGAGTCCTGTGGAGGTCCAGTCAGACAGGCCTATGCCAACAATAAGGATTAATTATATCTTAGTTTGGAACATGTACAAGGTAATGCTTTATTATTACAGGGAAAAAGGAAATACTTTTTAAGATTGTGAATTATTTGGATAAAAAGAATTAGGAGGAAGTGGTTAATAATTCGCCAGTGTTGACGCCCGCAGGGACATCGGCAATTCACTAACATGTGCAGACAACAATTTACTAGCGAAAGACACCATCATTATTGTTCATTTGCACGCTATTTCCAGGCACCATTTTGCACTGGTGAAAGGTCAATACTCTGCAAATTCAGTAAAGTGCAGATTTTACTGAATGTTACCTCTTTTTCCAGAGTTGACTTCACCACCTCAGACCAGACTAAGTGCTAAAAAGAATATTACATTCCATATAAAGACACCAAGACAAGATTTCTTCATATGATCTGAGACTCTTGAAGGAAATTCCTTTTTCAGTGATGTTGCAGCTGATTTTTGGGCTGTTTCCCATTTCCTGTTCTTCTCAGTGATTGAACGTTCTCAAGAGAAGGAAACTCTCATTTGATTGCTCCCATTGGAGTTAGGCCCATGGACTGTTTTAGTTCACAACTGCGCGTTGGTACAGGTCTAATCCAATTATCCCTTGCCCTCCTAAGTGAGTATTAAAGAGGACTGTGGATTCGACTATAAAGGACTTAAATACTAATGTGTTTGAAATGTGGTCTTCTAATTTGTGCCTTTATTGTAGGTGTTTACTGATAAGTTTACATGCTTAATAATGAAAATGTTGCTTATGATATGATTCTTCCAGCTATGCCATTGTACCTGGGTACATTCTGGAGAGTGACCCCGAAGAGGTTATAAGGTAATGGTATAGTAATAAAATACATATAGCTAATATGCAATGTATGTGGTATTGAAAATGGTTTCTAGCATGATGTACTGGACCTGCTAGGTTACTTGCATGATGTGCCTTAACTGCTATATCTCAAAAATATTTCTTGCATGATGTGCTTTAACTGCTTATATTTCAGGTTATCCATGGTATCCCTAGTAGACCTATGGAGAGGCGACTGTAGGATATGGTAACTGTAATATTGATTGTTATACATATGTGCATTTTCAGTATTGGATTCTGAAAAGTTCCTTGCCAGGATGGAAGGAATTCACAGGGGGAGAATGTAGGGATGTGAAAATTAGACACTTTCACATATTTCTAACAGGCACATTCCTAATATTATGGACGCATAATTGGGTCGTAATGGGATCTAGTGCTTATGTAATCCCCTGTAGTTCTCACAGTGTACACTAGATGGCACTGTGTTAAAGTATAAAGGTCATGGGAACCATGCGGTCAGTGTTCATTGCTTTAGCCCAAACTTGCAGGCTGGAAGGGAATGGACGTGATCCCTAGGCGTAAAGGCCCTAGTAAAGTACAGCTATACTCTGTCATAGATCACTCTAGGAGTGATAGAAAGGTAGCTAGTTGAGCAGCTCACGCTCCAACAGGAGAAATAGACGGATTAAGATCCCGGGTACAAATAACCCAGAAGTAGGGACTAAGTGTACAGACCTAGGGATAGGATTTCCCCTCAGGTTCCACTTAGCCTAAAACCTGGTCCGTACCTTTCTGCATTCAAAGCTCAACTACTGCTGACATGACCCTTTGCCTGAAGGGATCCAGCCCATGTGTGGTGCTGTGAGTATATGCTCCTTTATGCTGTGTGCTCTGTACTGATACTCTTTACTCCTATGTGGCGACTGCTCTATTGCTCTACTGTTCAATAAATTCTATTTTGGTTAAGCATAAAGAATCACTGGCGCCCAACTTATTGTGCACTTGCACTTGGTTACAGTTCTACTATATCCTTCCTCCACCCCACTGCGAGGGCCCATCCCTGAGAAAGGAGGCTTTCATTTGAAGTGTAATACCATTTGAAAGTAGCTAAAACGGACACATGTCAAAGCAGTTTACTATAGCGCTACGTCTACAGTGAACCACATGCTTAGGCCTTCCAGTTTCCATTAAACTGTCACCCATATATACACACACATGTGTACATATATATATATATATATATATATATACACGCTAATAT
This sequence comes from Xenopus borealis, assembly GCA_024363595.1. NCBI lineage: Eukaryota > Metazoa > Chordata > Amphibia > Anura > Pipidae > Xenopus > Xenopus borealis. Next base: position 13,644,581 of record CM044433.1, read on the forward strand.
ATATATATATATACACACACACATACACATAACTGCTGAAAATAGGTTGATAAGTTGTGTAGCTGCTGGTTTGAAGTTTATCGAACCATGCCTCTTAAATCTCATTAACAATGGTCTTTGTATTTAAAATCTCTCTGTAGTCTGATTTTTTTTTTTATTTCTTGCATTGGAACACTTTTTTTTCAAAAGGAAAACATCATAATTAAATCTGCATTATCCCACAGTGAGAGTAGCTTTTTAAGGTTCTGAACACTGCAGCACGTTGTACTTTAAATTGATTTTTATGAGCATTGGATGGAGATTGATCAGAATAAAAGCTTTTGGAGGAAATATAATATTTCAAATACTCTACACTGTTTGCTGACTAAATCATATTTTTTCAGAATACAATAGGATAATTGCTTGAAATGGGTTTATATCTATATTTATAAGACTTAGCATGTGCAAAATTATTCAGGATAATGTAGAAGAATGGGCCATATTCAAATGTAAAATACTTTACACTTAAACACAAGGGCACATTATGGTATTTTTTCCATATTTTGTTGGAAATAATATTTGGTGCCCTGTTGTGCCACACAGATTAAAGGGGTGGTTCACCTTCAAGTTAACTTTTAGTTTATTGTAAAAGGGCCAATTCTAAGAAACTTTTCAATTGGTCTTCATTATTTATTTTTCATAGTTTTTTTATGATTTGCAATTTTCTTCTGTTTCTTTGCAGCTTTCAAATGGGGGTCACTGGCACCATCTAAAAACAAATGCTCTGTAAGGCTACAAATGTATTGTTATTGCCACTTTTTATTATTTATAATTCTATTCAGTCCATCTCCTATTCATATTCCAGTCTCTTATTCAAATCAATGCAGGGTTGCTAGGGTAATTTGTACCCTAGAAACCAAATTGCTGAGACTGCAAACTAGAGAACTTCTGAATAAAAAGCTAAATAACTATAAAACCACAAACAATAAAAAATGAAAACCAATTGCAAATTGTCTCAGAATATCACTCTCTACATTATACTAAAAGTTAACTCAAAGGTGAACAACCCCTTTAACTATTTAAAATGAACTTTTATCTTAAGAACATGACAATGTCAGATACACTTTCTGTTTAGTTTTTTAATAACCCTTTCAAGGAAGTCACTCCAAAATATGTGAGCAGAAAGTGCTCCTGTTAGGAGACCTTCAGCATTTGTCCATAAGCCAGCATTTGGAAATCAATCACTCTTGAATAGAGCACTACTGAATATAGGCAGTGAAATATTAAGCGGGGGAAACTTGTACCTGTTTGAATTTTCTCCTTGAAAATATTTTACCTAATACATAGTTACATAGTTACATAGTTACATAGTTACATAGTTACATAGTTAAATTGGGTTGAAAAAAGACCGAGTCCATCAAGTTCAACCCCTCCAAATTAAAAACCCAGCATTCATACACACACACACACACACACACATCTCCACTCTTTCAAACACAAACCATATACCTGTATGCCCATAGCTTTACTAACTGTAGATTTTAGTATCAAAATAACCTTTGATATTATGTCTGTCCAAAAAATCATCCAAACCCCTCTTAAAAGCATCAACAGAATGAGCATCACAACATCACCCGGCAGTGCATTCCACAACCTCACTGTCCTCACTGTGAAGAACCACCCACGCTGCTTCAAATGAAAGTCCTTTTCTTCTAGTCTGAAGGGGTGGCCTCTGGTGATCCTCTTTATGGGTAAAAAGGTCCCCTGATATTTGTCTATAATGTCCTCGAATATATTTGTAAAGTGTAATCATGTCCCTCGCAAGCGCCTTTTTTCCAGAGAAAACAACCCCAACCTGGACAGTCTCCCCTCATAATTTAAGTCTTCCATCCCCCTAACCAGTTTAGTTGCACTTAGTCTCTGCACTCTCTCCAGCTCATTTACATCCCTCCTAAGGACTGGAGTCCAAAACTGCACTGCATACTCCAGATGAGGCCTTACTAGGGATCTATAAAGAGGTATAATTATGTTTTCATCCCTTGAGTTTATGCCCTTTTTTATGCAAGACAGAACTTTATTTGCTTTAGTAGCTACAGAATGACACTGCCCAGAATTAGACAACTTGTTATCTATAAAAAACCCAAGATCTTCTCACTTAAGGAAACTCCCAACACACTGCCATTTAGTGTATAACTTGCATTTATATTATTTTTGCCAAAGTGCATAACCTGCATTTATCAACATTAAACCTCATTTTCCAGTTTGCTGCCCAGTTTCCCAACTTAGACAAATCACTCTGCAAAGTGGCAGCATCCTGCAAGGAACCTATAGTTCTGCACAATTTAGTATCATCTGCAAAAATAGAAACCGGACTTTCAATGCCCACTTAGTAAAATCTACATTTCCAGGTTCTGTTGTCTGTTCTGTTGTCATAGAATGATTATGTGATAATAGAGAATAAAACATTTTTTTTCATGGACATAATGCCTGACTAATAATAATGCAGGCAAATTAGGAAATGGTGTACACAGTTAGGTTCAACTGTCTCACTTTTCAGAAAGAAGATCTGGAACTCTGTACTGTTTCTGTAATTAATTATTGGAATCTGGCTCCTTGTTAACACTCCAGTTTGGAATCAGCTTACACCCAGCACCCCAACTCATAGGCTTTTGACAGGTTGTTATTATTATCAATGAGAATATGAATCAGTGAGAATTAGGTATTCTGTTTTTCAAAAAAATAATGGACAGTAAGTAAAAGACTCTCCTTTCTTTAGGTAAAGGAAGAGAGCCAAAATAAAGCCAGTTGATAGGAAAAGAACCAAGAGATAAAGAATAGGAAGGGTAACTGCCTTATTAGTTTTCATTTCTCCTGTAGACACAATAGTGGTTGATGCTAGATAGATGTCTGTAGGCACTAATTTGCCTGCGAATCGACAGTTGCTTTTCGGCAGAAAATAATAATATAATATTTTTATAAATAGTCTTCAACACGTCAGCCATGATTGTTAAGGAACTGAACTGCTTACATTTTTGAAATTTGTACTTTATACAAAATATTAATAAAAGGAAATGATCAGTTCATAGAGCTGAGCCAGTGGACCACGTATAAATAGGAATTTACTCAGGTCTCCCAGAATACAGGTCAGGCCACTGTATATTTTAAGTGTGTAGTGGACCTGCAAACTCTGAAGTGTACCCAGTAGAACAGCACATCTAAACTAAATTTTTCTTTTGGAATCAAGAAGGAATGTTCTCCTGTGTCAATGGAATGGCAATGGAATCTTTGATATCATTAAACCATACCCACAATGGCTTCACGTCTACACTGCTTACCATTGTAAGAATCTGAAATAAACAGAACATACCATCACTAATCTGAACCTAAACTTAAAATGAACTGCCTCTTCTAATGGAAAACTTGAATATTCTAAGTATGAGTCCCAGCAATGCTCAAGTTGAGCTGGGGAATTTCACAAAAGATTATTCATCAGCGTTCAGATGAATTATTCTGTTCAATATGGAAGGTTGGTGTATACCCTCTAGTGGTGACAAAGAATATAGGGCATCAGTAATAAGGTAAACATGAATTACCTGTTTATTCAATCAGTAGGCAAAAATTCAATAACTTTCAGAACATGTTCCTCTAGGATAGCAGGTGAAAGAACAAACTATTACTCTTATAATAATGCATTGTTGGTTGTTGTTGACTTCTTTGTTGGCAAATTAGAGACATCTTGAACCAGAGACAGAGATTCAATTTTAGTTACTGTTAGTACCTCAAACTAAAAATACAGTGTTGGTTGTGGGGATGTGTGACAAATGGGCAATATTCTTTTGTTCATAGTGATTATTAGTTTTGAGAACAAATAGGCACTCTCTCCTGCCAATGGAAAAGAGCTTAAAGGGAAACTGTCATGGGAAACCATGTTTTTTTCAAAACGCATCTGTTAATAGTGCTGTTCCAGCAGAATTCTGCCCTGAAATCCATTTCTCAAAAGAGCAAACAGATTTTGTTATATTCAGTTTTGAAATCTGACATGGGGCTAGCCATTTTGTCAATTTCCCAGCTGCCCCAGGTCATGTGACTTGTGCCAGCAGGAGGGAACTGCTTTCTGGCAGGCTGTTGTTTTTCCTTCTCAATGTAACTGAATAGTACGCAGTGGGACATAGCTTTTACTATTGAGTGCTGTTCTTAGATCTACCAGGCAGCTGTTATCTTGTTTTAGGGAGCTGTTATCTGGTTACCTTCCCATTGTTCTGTTGTTAGGCTGCTGGGTGGGGGAAAGGGAGGGTGTGATATCACTCCAACGTGCAGTACAGCAGTTAAGAGTGATTGAAGTTTATCAGAGCACAAGTCACATGACTTGGGGCAGCTGGGAAATTGACAAAATGTCTAGCCCCATGTCAGATTTCAAAACTGAATTTAAAAAAATCTGTTTGCTCTTTTGAGAAATGGATTTCAGTGCAGAATTCTTCTGGAACAGCACTATTAACTGATGCATTTTGAAAAAAAAAATGTTTTTCCCATGACAGGATCCCTTTAAGTGTTGCTGTTTCTGGCAGTGAGCTGCATATGTAATAAAATTCATTCTAAAAGTTTCTATTTCAGAACAAAAACAATGCTACGGGCATTAACAATTTACATTGCAACAAACTTCTTAATGAATCCTATTACAAGATGCATTTTGTGACCTTATTTTTGCTGAAATTCATTATCTTTGCTTTTTTTATTACATATTGCCCATACCTACAACTGGAGTAGACAAAAGTAAACAAAAGAGAGGATGATTAGAGGAGAAAGGACACCAGCTACAGCAGGAGTATGACAAGTTATTTCTTCCCAAGAGAGATGACGTATGGGCCATAGAACTGTGCTTTGCTTTATATGTAGCACTGCTTCAGTTCAGTGGCCCTGAATACAGAGCGGGTGGTTGGATTATGTGTTTTAATCTGTAAAATGGAGCAGAGCACAAGTTGCACAGACCAATGTCATGGAAGCAAGTGCTTCATGCATGGACCCTAATGGGAGGAACACTCAGCATCCTTTCCATTGGCAGTTTATAATGGCTATGTGTTCTTAAAACATATTTGTACCCCTTATTGCTCTAGCACTTGTGTTTGTGCCATTGATAAATGAACTGCATAATGTGGAAAGAGTTGGGACAATATGTAAGACATTCATTTATTCTCATCTATCTATCTATCTATCTATCTATCTATCTATCTATCCATCTATCTGTATGTCTAGCTATCATCTCTCTCTCTCATCATCTCACTGTCATCTCTCTGGCTATCTATCTATCTATCTATCTATCTATCTATCTATCTATCTATCTATCTATCTATCAATCTATGTACGGTATCTGTATTTTTTTAAATTTCAAACTGGCAGTCTATAGGTGTAATTAACAGCTGCAAGTGCAAATGCTTGCACACATTTCCCTGCAGTCATTTGCATGTCACACATCATTCACTAAAGTTACTTGCATCAAAATGCTCTATTTGCACTCAGGGTCAGACTGGGCTGTTGTGACACTGGGAAAACACCTGGTGGGCTCCGGCCCTCAGGGGCCCTCAAGGGCCCCCACCAGCCCATACCTGATCCCCCAATAAACTGCTGCCTAGAGATCTTGTGCCACTTTGGTAGCACAAGTGCATGGCGCTCTGATGTTTGTGCATGCGCGCAGTGCTCCTTTGTTAGCAATTGATCACAGTGCTTAGTTTTTATGGCATGTGTGGGCTGGGGGACCTCAGAAGTTATGAGGGGGCCCATGGTGACTGCTGTTTGTGTTGCAGTCCCGTTGGGCCTCCATTGGTCAAGTCTGAACTTGTTAGCACTTCCATATAGTTGTGCTTGACACCGTTCAGTCCTTCCTGCCTCTAGAAGTCTATTGATACAGAGGAACCCTGGAGCAACCACCCCCTCGGGACAAGGCAGTAGCTCCAGGGTTCCCTCAGTGACATGTGTCAATAGGTGCTGCACACTTACGTATAAATACATACTATACACATGAAATATAAAATTGACGCCAACCAAATATAGAAAATTGCACCTGATTTAAGGCAACATGTGAAGGCAATTATGTGTTGAGTGCAATGCAACGGCTGCAACGGTGATGACATTCTGGCTGAAAAGCTGCATTATGGGAATAAAAATAAATCAAGGCAGTTGCCCTCTTTGTAAGTTTATTCATTATATAATCCCAAAAAGTATTTTATGATGGGTATTTTCTCTATTGTCAAACAAGTATCACTTAACTTTATTCAATGCATCTGTGTTTCCAGTCCCAAGATAGAATTTCCCCTTTCTCCATTCAAAATGTTGTCGATTAGAGAAATCTGCAGAATGTAATTAAAATCAGTGACGTGCATCAGTAAATACTAATGTTCCCTTATTCCTTTGCAGTGGATTCTCAGCAGTAAAAAAAAAAAAAAAAAAAAAAAAAAAAAAAAAAAAAAAAAAAAAAAATCACAGTATAATAAACCTGAAACCAGCAGAGCACACTGTGAATATCTTTTTTTCTGTGAGGATGATAGGATCAAGGTTAGATGTGAAAGCCAGGCTTCTGCTGAAAACACGGTTCATTTTTCAAGCCAAAAATGTTGACATGCATTAAGAGATAAACATCCATTCCCTGAAAATGACACGCTAAAATTATCGTGCACTTTACAACACCTTAGCGGAAAACGAATGCTTCCATTTTATAAAATATGTACTTGTGCAATGTGAGGCATTCTTAAACTGCAGAAAGAAAACAATCATTAAAAACTTTGCAGAGTGGCATTCTGTGCTGTAAGGATGCCACTTTGCATAATGTGTAATATTTTCTGTTAGCTATACAGTTTTCCTATGCAATCTTATCCATCTATATAGAGACTGTGCTGGAATATTGGTTAATGTTGTTTCTTGGAAGATAATTTGAGTAAGTCATGGTTTGAAACGCTACTATAACACTTAGTCATTGCATATTTTGATTTTTAAAGGTGTTATAATTTTCACATACTTCCCAGCAGCATTATTACATGTCTGGGGACACATGGGTGTTTGTATATTGCAGTGTTGTTTTCTGTTTGGGGTATAATGGTTGTTCAAGGCGATATTATAGTTGGAAAAAGTGTTAGTGATTCAGTGTCATCATCAGAACAATTTGCATTAAAAGAAATTATTCATTCAATGGCTTGTTCTACTTGTTCTAAATGAAATGATATTAGATGGCTTCTTAATTTTATTTTATTGTGGATACCAACCTTTGCAGTCAGTAGGGGTTGTTAACATTAACCAATGAAGCAAGTGTTAGACCTCTAAATGGTTCAAGGCAGTGCTGGCATGTATCATTTCAATGCTGAAAGTAAATTGTTATAATTCATATTAAAATTTTTGTTACAAAGTTTTAACTAGTGGTAAAAATATTACAGCTTTCAAGCTTATCTTGTTTTAGCAAATATTATCAATCTATATATTGGTCTATCTATCAATCAATCTATTATCTATCATGATCTATCATCTATCTAGTCGGATCGCTACAACCGAACAGTTTGCTGTCTGCCTGGTGCCAGGGTTCGGAATATGGTTGATCGGGTAGACAAATTATTGGGTGGGGCTGGGCATGACCCAACGATCTTAGTACATATCCTTACTAATGACATGATAGATAGTAGGTGGAAGACCTTAAAGAGTGAGTTCAGGGATCTAGGCTCTATGATTAAGAGAATGTCTTCCATTGCCATGTGCAAATTTAGGAAGACAGTGGGAGCTTAGGGAGCTCAATGGGTGGCTCAGGTCTTGGTGTAGGAAGGAAGGGTTTGAGTTCCTAGATCACTTGGCTGATTTTTCCTTGGGGTACAACCTATACAGTCATGATTGATTGCACCTCAATGGAAGGGGGCCCACTGTGCTAGGGGAAAGAATGGCCAAGAGGTTGTAGGAGTGTATAAACTAGGCAAGTGGGGAGTGGATGAGAGAAAGCTGGTGTAGTGGGATTAGTAAGGGGTCATGGGGGAGGAGTGAGGGGGGGCATACAGTTTACCAGATAAGGAGGTCCCTCTGTTACAAGGAAAACAGACTAATACTAACTTAACATATAATTCCCCTCAAAGTAAAAGTAGTAACCTCCGCAGTATGCTGGCAAATGCACGAAGTAGATAAAATGGGAGACCTAGAATTAATTGCATGCTCTAAAAATATATATATATATATAAATAGATATAATTGGTATCACTGAGACCTGGTGGGATGAAACATGTGACTGGATTGTGAATTTAAATGGTTACACCCTTTTTAGGAGGGACAGAGGGATAGAAAAGGGGGGAGGAGTGTGTTTGTATGTAAAGCCTGAATGAAAGCCATGCACTAAAGAAATAACCATTGCTAGCACTGGTGAGGGTGTGGTGGATTCCCTCTGGGTAGAGACTTTGACTGAGCAAAAGGTTACAAAATTTTCATTGGTGTATGCTATAAACCACCTTGTATAAGTGACGAGTATGAAGCCCAGCTACTTTTACAAATAGAAGTGGCTTCACAACTAGGTCAAGTTATTATCATTATGGGTGACTTCAATTATCTGGACATTGACTGGGATGGTGGGGTTGCCAAGACAGATAAAGCTAGTAGGTTTGTAAATATGCTTAATGACAACTTTTTATCACAGCTCATTCAAGAACCTACTAGGAATAACTCTCTTTTGGATCTTGTAATAACTAATAATACTGAACTCATCTCTATCATTTGTGTGGGTGAGCATTTAGGAAATAGTGATCATAACATGATCTCCTTTGAGATTCTGATGCAGAGGCAATTCTATAAGGCAGTAACTATAACATTGAATTTCAGGAGTGCAAACTTTGACAGTATAAGGGCATCTCTGCAACATATTAAGTGGGAAATGCTTTTCACCGGGTTAAACACTAAACAAGAATGGGAAGTCTTTAAAATGCTGCTTAATAAATATACACATCAGTTTATTCTGTAACCAAGGAACTTTGTTGCAAAGGAAAACCTTTTTGGTTCAATAGACGTGTTGGTGTTGAGGTGGGTAAGAAAAATTCTGCTTTTAATGCTTTCAAATTAGCTGAGACAGCCTAATCATTTACAATGTACAAGGAGGCCAATAAATCAGGTAAGCTAAAATCGATATGGAAAAGGATATTGCATCAAGCAGTAAAAAGAATCCAAAATTATTTTATAAATATGTTAATAGTAAAAAAATAAGCAGGAAGGGGTAGGACCTTTATTATCAGAGGGGGGTCAGCTGGTTGATGAGAACAAGCTCAGATTCAGAACGCATACTTTTCGTCTGTCTACACAAATGATGAACCAGCTAATGAAGGTTTCCTTATTAATAGTCCAGAGTCATCCCAGGGTACTTTGTGAGCTTAGTTCTGTGATTTCCAAACCTCTCTACTTAATTTTTCAGGATTTAATGAGGTCTGGCATGGTGCCGAGAGACTGGCAAATTGCTAATGTGGTGCCGCTATTCAAAAAGGGATCCCGTTCTTAGCCTCAAAACTATAGGCCAGTTAGTCTGATGTCGGTGGTAAGAAAGCTTTTCTAAGGATTAATAAAGGAAAGTATACTGGACTTCATAGCAAATAACAATACTATGAGTTTGTGCCAGCATAGTTTTATGTGTAATAGATCTTGCCATACTAACTTAATTTCCTTTTATGAAAAGGTAAGCAGGGATGGCAGTGGATGTGATTTACTTAGACTTTGCTGAAACATTCGATACAGTGCCACATAGAAGGTTATTGGTTAAATTAAGGAATGTTGGCCTGGAACATAGTATTTGTACCTGGATAGAGAACTGGCTAAAAGATAGACTACAAAGAGTGGTGGTAAATGGAACATTTTCTAATTGGACCAGTGTTGTTAGTGGGGTACCGCAGGGCTCTGTACTGGGTCCCTTGCTTTTCACCTTGTTTATTAATGACCTGGATGTGGGCATTGAAAGTATAGTTTCTATTTTTGCAGATGATACTAAATTGTGCAGAATTATAGGTTCCATGCAGGATGCTGCCACTTTGCACAGTGATTTTTCTAAGTTGGGAAACTGGGCAGCAAACTGGAAAATGAGGTTCAATGTTGATAAATGTAAGGTTATGCACTTTGGCAAAAATAATATAAATGCAAGGTATACACTAAATGGCAGCATGTTGGGAGTTTGCTTAAATGAGAAGGATCTTGGATTTTTTATAGATAACAATTGTCTAATGCTGGGCAGTGTCATTCTGTAGCTATGAAAGCAAATAAAGTTCTGTGTTGCATAAAAAAGGGTATAAACTCAAGAGATGAAAACATAATTATTAGTGATGGGCGAATTTATTCACCAGACGTGAATTTGCGGCGAATTCCCGCAATTCACCGCCGGCTAATAAAAAACGAGACGTGCGCCGAAAATTAAGTGACGCGTCAAAAACGTGCCGCGACTCATTTTGGATTCCAGTCCTTAAGAGGTATATACATGAGCTGGAGAGAGTGCAGAGACGTGCAACTAAACTGGTTAGAGGGATGGAAGACAAATTATGAGGGGAGACTGTCCAGGTTGGGGTTGTTTTCTCTGGAAAAAAGGTGCTTGCGAGGGGACATGATAACACTTTACAAATACATTAGAGGACATTATAGACAAGTATCAGGGGACCTTTTTACCCATAAAGAGGATCACCAGAGGCCACCCCTTCAGACTAGAAGAAAAGGACTTTCATTTGAAGCAGTGTAGGTTGTTTTTCGCAGTGAGGCCAGTGAGGTTGTGGAATGCACTGCCGGGTGATGTTGTGATGCTGTTTCTGTTGATGCTTTTAAGAGGGTCTTGGATGATTTTTTGGACAGACATAATATCAAAGGCTATTTTGATACTAAACTCTACAGTTAGTATAGCTAAGGGCAAATACAGTTTGTGTGAAAGAGTGGAGATGGGTGTGTGTGTGTGTATGCTTGGTTTTAATTTAGAGGGCTTAAACTTGAAGGACTTTGTCATTTTCCAACCCAATTTAACTATGTAACTATATGTAGTATTTATCTGTCTGTCTGTCTATCTGTCATTATCTATCATCTGTCTATTATCTATCTATCTATCTATCTATCTATTTATCTATATATCTGTCTATCATCAATCTGTTTATCTACCTCTCAGATTTTTTTGTTTTACATGCTTTTTTATAAGTCAGTGGGGAAAAAAAACATGAGAAAAACACCCATTGACTCCAATGCATTTGGCACAAGAAAAAAACTGAAGCATAGAAGCTCCTATTATTTCCAAGAAAAAAAATTATTTGTCAAAAGTTTGCCATTTAGTGACTTTTTCCTTGGTTTTGCTAATTGTTTCGGTGATGCAAACAGTTTCTCCCCTTTCACTGGAAATAATGCCCCGATGAACTATAAAAGCTCAGAGATTAAAACAATAAAAACTGCCTATGAAGTTGTTTCCCATCTTTGTGATCTAGGCAGTGCTTCTCCACATGCTCATTATACTTTGAGTTCAGAAAGTTCAAGCTTTGATGATTTGTTGGCCTGAAAAACTTTGAAACATCTATAAATACGTATCTGAAAAAAACTAACTTTTTTTTTTTTTTATGAAACTGTTATAGACTAGTAAAAGACAGAGGTGTAAATGACTCATTGGAATAGGATAAAACCTAAATGACAAAATTAAGTTTGGAGAGATGGATGGATACAAAGAACAAGTGTAAAAAAATTAACTGTGTCTACTTCATACCCACAGGAATAACAGAAACGTCTATCAAACAGTATCTGATGCCTACTCTTAAAAAAGTAGTTTCTCAATGACTTTTTTGCTTATATCATATACAGTAACAAAGGAGACGCCTAATTGTGGGGGTTTATTTAATAAATTATCTGTTATATCTAGAAAAATAATAACATTGTTTTTAAAATGATATCCAATGCAACAGAGAGAAAGAAGCCTTTTGATTAAGTTTCAGTTTCAGCTATATTTACATTTTTCAGATAAAGAATAAAATATATCAGCAAAACAAAAGAAGCAAGTTAAACAAAGTAGCTCACTCATCTCTAACTGTAGGCAAGCCAAATGCTAGGGATTGTGGCACAATATCATAATGTTTAGCATGTTTGTTAATTGCTAATAAGGTCTGAAGTATGTTTATATCATGTGCTTGGGATTAAATGTATGGACAGCTATCAAAAAAACAAAATCAAAAAGACTACATGGCTAATTTCAGTTAGTTCAGCAGCATAGCTTATTACTGCTTTACAGTTGGAGGGGCTGAAAGTTTTCCTCAAAAATGACAATTTGTAAATCATGGAATACTTTATAGGCTGAAACTTCAGTAGGCATTGATTAGATCCCAACAGAACAATCTCACACTTGTTGGGGCTTATCGGTGTAGTGCAAGGTTTTAAGATGTAAAGCATGCAAAGTGATTTCTAGTGAACAGCACATATATTGTGACAGCAGGGAACCTAGGAAGGGAAGGAATCCACATTTCCCAAGTCCAGTTCTGTCTGGGCTGCTCTGCTGTCCTCCAGGAGAAAAAGTGAAAACATGACCAAAAAAAAAAAAAAAAGAACGAACACACCAGTTCCATGTATCAGCATGATTTTTCTAAGCATACAGTATGGTATAGTTGTTTTAAGAATGATGAACTGGCAAGCCTAGAAATGAATATGGTTAAAAATGCCATATATTATTTACTGACTTTATTGCACCAGCCTAGTTTCAGCTTCTCAAAAGTAGCAATGATCCAGAACATTAAATTTGTCACAGGGGGTCACCATCTTGGTAAGTGTATGTGATGCTTACATGCTCAGTGGGCTCTGAGCGGCTGTTGAGAAGCTAAGCTTAGGGGTCATCACAAATTATTAAACATAAATGTAACATAAGCTGATGCTAAAGGGCCAGTTATGAAATTCTCACGCTAGTTTCACTAGTTGCTGTGCTGCCATGTAGAAATTATCTGTATTAATTACTAATCAGCCTTACACTGTGACATTTCTATTCTATGTGTACTGTATATTGTGAATGGGTACCTAAGCTCATTAAAGGAAAACTATACCCCCCGAACAATGTAGTTCGTTATAGACAGATATTGTCTAAAACAACTCATATGTAAAACCCTGCTTCATGTAAATAAACCATTTTCATAATAATACAGTTTTTTAGTAGCATGTGCCATTGGGTAATCATAAATAGAAAATTGCCATTTTAAAAAATAAGGACAGCCTCCTGGGATCCTAGGATCCAACGGTGCACACAAACATACCAAAAGTGACCAAAGTTAGGTCACATGAGCCAATTAACAGACAGAGTTCTGTCTTTTGCTTCCACACTTCTTCCTGTTACAGTTAGAGTTGAAATATTTCTGGTCAGGTGATCTCTGAGGCAGCACACAGACCATCATGAAATGGTGGTTCAAGGCAAGAGATAATATTTACTTAAATATATATTCCAGTTTGGTAAGATTCTTTAATAAGTCACTTGATTTGATATAAACTATCTGTTGCTCAAAAATTAATTTTTGGGGTATAGTTTTCCTTTAAGTGACTGCAGCACAGAGCAGAAAAGAAGATGGGGAGCTACTGAGACATCTTTGGAGGCACAGATCTTTACTGTTAAAGGGCTGCAGTTGCCTTGGGCTGGTTCAGAAGCACACAACATAATGTTCATCATTTCTAACCTACCTACGTTTTACATCTCCTTTAAATTTACAGTTCCAGCACCACACCTTTATAATAAGCCAACGAAATCAACCCAAAAATACTTTAAAAACATGCTGTTATATATTAAAATAGTTCCAGAATAAATGGATATTCTGATCAGGCGTTCAGTTTTGAAGGTCCCATGTTCAACAAGAATTTCTCCAGTTGTAATTGAGTCCCAGTATATGTCCAACTTTACACAAGCTCCTTGGGAAGCCAAGAGAGCTACTGCAAATTGTTACCTACAGTTTTATACTTTACCTTATATCTGTTATATCATTCTTCTTGTGCTATGTGCACATTAACCTTGAAGAAGAAATGTGCATGGGTAATGATACACAAGAAAAATAAATGCAACTCAACCGAAGCTCAACAGAACGAATGGAACTGAACAGCAATTGACCTTGGTATTAATGCAGATGTCCCAAATTTCAAAGCAATCAAGTAAAAAGTAAAGCCATTCCTTCTTCGTTGGCTTCTTCCTTTTGTGGTGCATTGGGAAAACATTCAGAAGAGTTCAGAATAAAACAATAAAAATAAGAAATAATGCCATATGAGTAGAGGAAACTGTGGATCAAAAGATCGTAGCATTAATTTGAAATGTAAATGTGATAACTATTTACGTTATATAAAAGAAGTCACATGGAGGGACTCTCTTTACTGATTGAGTTACATTTGTAGATGAATTTCATGTCATGTGTTCATTAGATTTTATTGTAGAAACAATGAATTTCTGGCCTGGAAGTCTATAAAATATGTGCTCCAGTAAACATTTAGAATTGGTGGTTATTTGCACAGCACACCTTTTACTATTGACCCCTGAACTATGATGATTTCTAAAGCATTACCTAGCTTTTGCCTGCAGTTTGTGTTTCTCGTGTCTCTCTTTGTCATTAATATTAGGGTTTGCATCACAAAATACTAGAACAAAAGAATTACACCAGGATGAATGACACAGGGAATTACTTATTTTCATGTTCAGTTTTTTTTTACTGAAACTGGATGGAGTAAAGAAATCTTGAACAGAATAGATGAATTTTTTTTTAGTGATCACATTTTGTGAAGCTTGAATAATTTATTTGTATGAAAAAAATCAATTTCTAAAATGTATTGTACTCACTGAGATAAAACGTGACTTTGAAAATAGGGGGGCTGTTGAGAAAAAAACTCCCGCTGACTGCTACAGAAACCCATCAGGTTTAGCTAGTGATTTTTTTATGTTTGGATTTTTAAGAGTTCAAGATCTTTTGAAGATAAATCTTGAAAATGTTATTTTGGAAAAATTGTTTCACAATCGCATGTTTTTGCCTGAAAAAACTTTAAAAAAGTATCATAAAATTGCAATAGTCATTGAACATCAGAGTTTTATTTTATCTCGAATGAACCAAATGACTTTGAAACTCAAACAGTACATATTTAAGAAAAAACTTGAATGTCTAAAACTTGAATATTACAGACCTGAAAACTCAAATAAAATTTGACTGAATTTCACTTGAGTTTTTTCTCTGTCAGAAAGGTTATCAACATCTTCAAATGGGTCAATGGACCTCTGCCATTGACTTCTACATGAACTCTTTTAACCATAATAAATATGCCCCTTAATATTGATTTTGAGCCCCTGGTGCCTTCTGATAGCTATGCAGTACAATCATAAGTTCTGTCTCCCACTGAGCAAATCATGTTTTAATCTGGTAACCATGGAGACTGGGGGATAATTATCTTGGCATATCATATTTAGGAAGTCATCTATACACTATATGATGTAAAAATACATAAAGTGTAAGGAAATGAGCAACATTTGTCACTAATGACCATGATACACAAACCCACTGCTCACAAGTGCAAATTGTGTGCTCATTACACCAGGCTTGATTTTCTAGAGTAGTCCTGGGATTTTCAAATGGCAGCTGTAATAATAAAAATATCAGCTTTAGTATTTTTAAAGGCAACTGATTGTTGCACTGAAATAGATTCGATTCGATTTGACTTCTGGTCATCAAAGCATATTATGTTTTTAGGAAGAATTAAAGGGGGACCTGTCACACTAAGAAATAATTTCAAATTATTTTCTATCATGTTAGTTGAGCAAAATAAAATGTACTTACACTACATTTATCATTTACATTTTGTTTCCTTCAGTCTTGGAATTACACAATCACAGCAAGCAAGCAGGAGTCATTTTCTGGACACTGTTATTAAGACAAATTGTGTATCAACTCAAAATCTTATGAATGGACCAGAATGGGGGACCTAGAGCCCATACACTGTAACCTACTAAATTATAGAGTGTTAGTAGGGAGGGGGAATGTGTGGAGGGCAGTGACGTCTAGGAAGTGCTGAATGGAAAGTGAAAGTAACTGCCTGCCCCACCTCTATGCCTCAGACATAGAGGCGGGGCAGGTAATATTTGATTGACAGTTCAGATATTAAAACACCTTTATAACAGGCATGGATGCTTTAATGAAAAAAATATTTGAGTTCCATGTTAAATTTGCAAATTACTTTTATTATAAAGCATTTTATTTGTAGGTGACAGGTACACTTTAATTATGAAACACAAAACTGGCCCTAAAAATAAATATCACACAGGAAAAAATAAATAACCAAAAAAACAACACGCTATTTCATTACTAACCAAAGGTTTCTGTTGAAGGAAAAGTACTTTATTTTGTCATTCAGGCTGGCTGATATTTTTAGTGCAGAATCTATGTTGGCATTCAAACATGCTGAACAAGTGGAATATAAAAGCAAGCTCAACTGAATTACATTTCTTGTCTGAAGATGAAAAAGATCTAGTTAAGAATCGTATAACTTTATATTTTTAGGACTTGTGCAAGCAATCATATCCAGACTCCATTAAAATCCATTTTATAAGGTCATTACTGCATTACATTTCAGACTATGAGGTTTGCTCATTATCACTAACCTTTTGTGTTAATTATTAATTTATTGCAACCAGACTTGAAAGGGTTGTAGAGAAATCTGTAAAGTTGTTATAATATTCTTTCCATCTCAACTCATTGTACCCCAGCAGCACATTCAGGCAATGAAGTTCTACTTAAAAAAACTTAAGGGCTAATTTATCAAATACCAAAGATTGTTATGGAATGATTGATTCAGACTGATCCTTAATGTTGGGATACTTGAATCCAGTTGCTAGTGATGGGCGAATTTATTCGCCAGGGCCGAATTCGCGGCGAATTCCCGCGATTCGCCGCTGGCGAATAAATTCACGAATCACCTAAACCCTTGCACACATGAACTTCAGAAATCCCTCAGAGCACAGCAGATGTTCAACCCCTTGTTCTCTCTGGGTGCTACCATGTTAAATTTCTATGGTAGCCTATCAACCAGAGTACACACAAGTAGTGATGGGCGAAACGGCCGCGTTTCCAGAGAAATTCGCGAATTTTTCGCCATTTGGCGAAACGAGTCGCGCGTCGTTTTTGACGCGCGTCGTGTCGTTTTTTCACAATTTCTTTCGTGAAATGGAATGATCGGTATCCGACCGTACGAATTCATTGAGAAATCGTATTGCGAGCAAAATGATAGCCTAAAACAATTCGACAAGCATTCGATGGTCGAATGCTTATCAAATTGCGAATTTGGTCAAGTTAATTTCTGGGAATAATAGTAAATTTGCCCCTTAGTATCTTCTGAACTGAATCAAAATGACTTTTTTAGTGAGATAGTTTGAGTTGGTGAACTACTTTTTTAGGAGTGTGCTCTCTGGTTAGGCATTATACTCATCCATGGTATAGCAAGCAATGGCATTAACACTGGTTTGTCTACATGGATGGATATCTATGCTTTAGTAAATTATCTTGATGGTATAACAGAGTGTTTTGGCTTGTAGAAATAGCAGAAAGTTTAGACTTTATACCGTAGCTGGACTTCAAACATGAGCAGAAATAGTAGCCCCTTGTCATGTGATCTGGTTCTTACTAAGAGAGTCACTAATATTTCATCAGAGATGCTACTTATTCATTGTGAAATGATTGCAACTTTTAAACAGCAGAGCAAGGCTGGAACTGAGGGGTATATTTATCAAAGAGTGAAGTTAAGAGTGAAGTTCTGCTACTAGAGGGAAACTCCATTAATTTCTATGGGATTTTTATCACCCATTGATAAATAGGCCTTTCAAAATCCCATAGAAATTAATGGAAAGCAGCAGAATTTCCCTCTAGTGGAGGAACTTCACTCTTTGATAAATTCTAGGGTGGATTCACATAGGCTTCTATTGCAATTCGGTAGGTTCAATCTGGCGAAGTAGGCAGTGGAATAAAATGTCAAAAAGTCAAAGTACTTCGATCATCGAATGGTCGAATTATCGAATATTCAATCTATTCGATATGCTAAAATTTTGCGTATTCCATGATCGAAGTGGCCAAATTTGCATATTTGAATGTCCAATAAAATCGTACGATCGGAATTCGATCGAACTTCGAATTATTCACGTGAATTTTGTAAATCTGCCCCATACAGTATAATACAGTAACAAGGCATAAATATAACATTTTTGGCCAAAGCATGCAAGCTTATATTCACACCAAGACCAATGTTTAAGTCCTATGGCAGTCTATTTATGCTGCTAACTACTGTAATGCATTTAAAAACCTTTCACATTAATATGCATCAGATAAAGCATTATACAGTAGCTCATTAGTTCATGTGCAGCTGAAAGGGAATACCTGAATTAATGATGATTAATGATACGTAGAAAGGCAGCTGGAAACAATATTTAACCTCAAATTTCAGACTAAAAGGAGGAGAAAATGACAGAAGTCTTACCTTATCAGCTGTCAGACAACTGACACACACACAAATGGATAGATTTACAGGCCGACACTCTTCCACCTGTTATAGGATCAAACATGGGTACTGAGAGATGGGCCTCAGCATGACATGTGAACAGCAATTTCTCGGGTGCTTCTATTTTTTAACACTGTATTTGAATAGCTGATGCTCTACATATGTTCATTTCTGCCACTATGGCTGCTTAGAGATTTGGGGACAGATTTATTAAGGGTCGAAATGAAAATTTTAATTTGATTTTTCAACATTTTTTAAGATGAAAACTCTCAAATTCGAATTGTGAATAATCCAAACTCAATTCGAATTTTAATTCAAATAAAAATTTGGAGAGTTATCAAACCTTACTCCTTTAAAAAATTCAAATTCGACTATTCACCACCTAAAAGTTCATGAATAAGTCAATGGGAGAGGTCCAGTGACCAATTTGAAGAGGTTACTAGCCTTCCTGACATTCAAGATTTTTTCGAAGGATAAATAATCCCCCAATAGAATTTTGAATATTTTCAAAGATTGAAAAAAAAAAAAAGTTAAAATTTTTTCTAATTTCGAAAAAAACGCTGGCGTGTTTTATTTTTTTAAGGGTGATAGGCTGAAAAAGATCATAATTTTTTTTTAGGGTTACCTCCTTCCCCCCTACATTTCCTAACATATGGCAACCCAACTATGTAGGGGGCATATGTGTAGGGCAATAGAACAACTTTATTTGAGTTATTAAAGGTTTCCTGGGCTTGTATAGTGTAATGTAGTGGCTGTAGCATATACGTCTATTATACTTTAACTTTGCGCCATATGCAAATTAGGCATTGCTAGCGTAACTTTGCTTTGCCTTATGAAGTAACTGTTGTGCAACTTCGCTACCGTTCGCCTTCCTGAGCGCAACTTCGCATTTTAGTGAATTTGCATATCGTTGGCAAAACTATGCCTGGCGAAGTGCGGCAAATGCTAGCGAAGCCAACTCAGGACCAACTACACAAGTTTGCCCACAGGAGTGAAAGAAGAGTAGCTTGAACCTTTAAAAAGTTGTGCAGAGGGTTGGGAAAATTGATGTTTGCTACCAGTGTTGGAACTGAAGGGTGTTAAGTCAGAGTGAAGAATCAGTTGGAGTTCACCTTGGAGGGACTTCTACATTGTGGCTTGAACTCACAGGCTTAGTTTGTAATTATGTGTAGTGATGGGCGAAACGGCCGCGTTTCGCTTCGCCGAAAAATTCGCGAATTTCCAGAGAAATTCACGAATTTTTCGCCATTTTTCGCCATTCGCCATTTTTGACGCGCGTCGCGTCGATTCCGACGCATCGCGTCGTTTCCGACGTGCGTCGCGTCGTTTTCGGCGCGTCGCGTCAAAAACGACGCGCGACTCGTTTTGACGCGGCGAATTTTTGCCTGCGAATTTTTTGGGTCGTTTCGCGAATTTATTCGCCAGCGGCGAATCGCGGGAATTCGCCGCGAATTCGCCCATCGCTAATTATGTGTATGGGATTATCCAAAATGCTTGGGACCTGAGGTTTTCTGGATAAGGGATCTTTCTGTAATTTGGATCTCCATACTAAAATCATTTAAACATTAAATAAACCAAATAGGCTGGGGTTGCCTCCAATAAGTATTCATTCTATCTTAGTTTGGATCAAGTATCAAGTATCAAAGACTATTGTGATACTAAACTCTACAGTTAGTATAAATATGGGCATATATAATTATGGGAAAGTATAGTGGGATGTGTGTGTGTTGATGCTGGGTTTTCATTTGGAAGGGTTGAACTTGATGGACTTTGTCTTTTTTCAACCCAAATTAGCTATGTAACTGAAATAATTTTTAAAAATGTGGATCACTGTATTTGGATAAAATGTAGTCTATGGGAGAAGGCCTTCCCTTCATTCAGGCAAAAATGAAAAAATCAGAAGGCACACACGGCAGCTGTAGTGCAAACAAACTTTAAATGGTTTATTGGAGATCTCCACAACGTTTCGGAGGTACAACCTCCTTTCTCAAGTGCTCCTTAATTCAGAGCTTTTTGGATAACGGGTTTCTCGATAAAGGATCTCATACCTGTAATACAAAAATGCATTATAACATTTTGAAAGAAATTGATTGTTTGGCATCTGTAACTTGCTTGTTCCAGCTAATAAATTATTATGTTGTTTAAGAACCACTGATGCCCATATTATTGAGTGAACACAATACTGTTGGCCCCTCCTTCTTCCCCATCTGAGTAAAGGTTTCTGTGTTTGTCTAGAAGGTGGACAATTAACTTCTGGGTATCTTGGCTTTATTGTAGGGTTTGGACAGCTTATTTTGCAAAGATATTCTGATATAATATATAAATATAATGCATTGTTAATGTTCATGTGAAAAGGATCATTACAACACAACTTCAGCTAGAATGTATTTAGAATTTATTTTCTCTCTAATTACCAGTTTTTTGTAGAACCATATTGTACAGTATCTTAGAATATACCAGAATCTCAGTTTCTTATTTGTAAATCTCCTGTGAGAAGTTATTGTACCTAAGGCTGTGTTGGAAAATTCCATGTCAAGTTTTCCTGAGCTAAATGGATATTTCACATACGTTATTCTGAAACAAATTTGGGAATAACTATGGACCCATGTGTCATAAATAATATCTTTCTTACTCTCTGAAAATGATAAAAGATGTATGGCAAAAAATCCTTTATGCGTATCATGAAAGCTTCTGTTGGCAAATATTCATGTTTCAAATAAACTGTTTTATTGCTCATGGTTTAAATACTATATTTAATCGATTTCACCATGTTAGTTGAAAATCTTGGTATTTTCATCAGAAATCTCCCAAAATTAGAAGAGAAGTTAGTCTAAGTTCTCCCTAAAGTTGTATATACTTCTTATACTGTAGCTAGTTAACCTGGCATACACTTTGTTGATATCAGCTTGGGTTGGAAGCTTTGTGTTGGGAATATTTAAGGTCACAATTTATCTGTAAATCAAAGAGATCTCCAGTGTTTGGTGCACAATTCATCAGAGATTCATGCTAGATTATTGGGGGGTGAATTAGATTATTGGGGGGTGGTTTGAATTAGAATCTTTCCCGCCATTTGATTTTTTGTGTAACAATTCAAATTATATTTTCAAAAACTGGTAATGTTTAATATTTACATATTAAGCACCAAAAAACCTGCAAGTACATTTAGAAGTCAATGGGAGTGGTTCCAGGCAATTTTTTTTATTTTGAGATTTTTGAGGGATTCTTTTAAACTTTTAAAATCACAAGTTCGTGTTTTTTTGTGTTTATAAGCTTACAAATTCGAGGTAATTCATTTTTTCCACGATTGTATTCAATTGAGTTTTTGATATTCTGTTTTTTTTTTTATAAACCAGCAAGCATTCAAGTTTAAAAAAAAAAAAAGTTTATTTGAAGTAGAAAAAACCTCACAAAATAGATTTTTGATAAATATGCCCCTACGTATAAATAACATTACAAGGTATTAGAAAGTAAATAATGAGAAAGATAAGGCTGAAGACCAGTCATGGGTTGTACAGAATAGAGAGCTGATGAGATAATTGCTTCAGGATTATACTGATGGCAATTCTATTATTATTTATTATAGTCCTAATTGATTTGGGATAAACATGGTTTAGGTGTTTTGATGTATGGCTAAAATAAAACTGTTAAGGGTTCAGAGAATGAATCATGACAATTTACCACATGAGTTAATAGGTTAATAAGGAATCATGTAGATATGTAGCTAGCTTATGTTTCTTCCTCTTGGCATTTAAACACAATGCTCTACCCTCTCGAGCGCCCATGATGTAAATATTTATTGCTATCTTCAGTCATGAATATGGTGAATATATTAACCTTTTCCCACTAATATTATGATGATAAAATACTTGGTGCTACAGGAAATTAAATTATTTTATCACAGAATGTTTGTCAAATACTGATTCAGGGCTAAGCATATTTTTTTGTGCCTGTATATCAAAATTCTGCACATCTATTATGCTCTCATAGGTTACAGGAAAGTAAGGATACATTATATTTCCAGCAACAAAAGTAACAATGATCAGGTTTCTGAGAGGTGTTTGAAAGCTTGACCCTCAATCCAAGCTCTATAGTTTGATAGCCCAGCGCAATTTCATAACAATACGATAGAGAAAGAAAGGAAGTCAAATGGAAAGTATCATTTTTATAAATATCTGTTTCTGATGCTGTTGGCTTGTAGGTTTTTGAAAGGATGATATTTACATGTAATAACTTTTAGTAGTATTTTTTATTTGCTGTCAGAAAATGTTCTGTTCTAAGTGTGATAAAACATGAGAATAAATAGTCCTTTAATTTCATGTTCTTTAACCCTTTTTCTAATTGGAACTTTATAGTGAGGGAAACAGTAGAGTATTAAAAAATACTCCTGCGACCCTGCATGCTTCTCTTATCACCTCTTTGTGTCTCTTGGTGCATAAAAACATTTTGTATTGCATTTTTGGTTCTTTCTTTCTTGAAAAAGATCTTTCCAAGAAAGTTTGTTCATTTCAATACACAAGTGTAGAGCTTGAATCGTTAGATATACAGTACAGGTAGAAAAAATAGAATTCTACCTGTATCTGACGATTCAGCCCTAACAATGGCCGATGTGAAGGACGCCTTCAAAAGCATCCGATCAAAATTTTCCATCCAGCCCCATTGATGAGCCAACTGATATCTCTGTCATCTGCCGATATTAGTTGGCTCATTTCCCACCATATATGCATTGAATATTGTACGAAAATTAGTTTTGTACGATATCATCTGTGCGTCTATGGCCACCTTTTGCCTAAGCGAAATAGGGTGAATACATATTTTCTATTTTGCTAAATAATTTAAGGTGATGTGTTGGATATGTTGTGATTAGCTTTACATTTCTCTTTGAGGAACCAACCAGCAGATGCTGAGGTTGTCTTCTAGGAGAAGTATGTAGAGTTGAAGGCGAGTCTAGTGTCTACATGCCACCGGCCAGGTATAGTGTTTCCATTGCAAATTGCACTCAACTGAGATATATATACTTAAATGCCTATGGCCCTCCTGCATGGTAGAATGTTCCCAGATCCTATGGACCCTGATGGAATATAAGAAAACAAAGATGTTTGTTAACTGCAAACCAGCATCAAATGAAAGATCACTGTCATAGTGTCTCCCAAGAAACATTTTTCAAAAACAGCTTTGTGGCATAGAAGAAAGTTCGTCATTTTGCCTAGTTCAAATGGAATATCTGACAAATAAGGCACATGTCTCTGGGAAATCGCTGCAGATATTCAGTACAATTAAATAAAAGAATACATAAATGAATACAATAAAACAATAAAACAGCTATTTCGCAACAGGTGAAACATATCCCTGGACAAGTGTCCCGGGCCCGGGGCTGAAGGGGGGGCCGGCAGTGCTGCCTTTTTCCAAGAGCCGGGCCCCCCTTACCAGCGCCGAGCCGATGCGGAAGTGCCGAACAGACGCGAAGGAGCCGACACTTAAGTCATGAAGTCACGGAAATACCTGAAGTCATGAGGAGCCAGCACTAAAGAAAATACCTGAAGTCCAGCAAGTATGCTGAAGTCCTGAAGCCATGAGTTCAATTCTACCAACACCAATGTGGGGTTTTTTTTTTTAAATCCCCTGGCCTCTAATGTTTTCTTTTAATACTCTATAGGCCCCTGTCACCAATTTTTAAAAAAAAATATTTTATGGGGCTCCAATATATATTTTTTTAACTTGTTAACGGGGGCCCTGCCACCAATGTTTAAAAAAAATATTTTTGGGGCCCCAATTTTTTAAACTTGTAAGGGGGGCCCTGTCGCCAATGTTTTATTAAAAAAATATTTTTGGGGCCCCAATTTTTTTTAACTTGTATGAGGGGCTCTGGAACCAATGCTTTAAAAATGCTTTTATGGGAGGGGGGCTTGCACCAATTTTTTTTTAACTTATAAGGGACCCCTGGGGGGGGTTACTTTTTTAGCGCTGATGTCTGTGTGGTCTTTTTAACTTTGATGTGGATTCAGCGGGGCTTAGACGCCTGGGTGGGCGGAGCCCAGGGTGCCCCGACAATTTTGTTGTGCAGGGCCCCGTGATTTCTAATGGCGGCCCTGTTTGCCAGAATCCAGAGATTGCCAGTCTGGGCTTGTACAGAATGGACGGAGAATAGATAGAGTAGTCATGGAATGGGCTGGATTAGTACAAATCAGTACAGGATCAGGAACCAGATTGTAGTTGAGGTCACAGGCCAGGGTCAAACACACCAGTAGGGCAATACAACATCATGTTCTGAGAGAATGGTCAGAAAAAGGTAAGGGTCAGAAACAGGCAAGGGTCAGAAACAGCTTAAAAATTTCACAGTTTCACAAATATTCAGTGAAGTGAAACAGGTCAGAAACGCCCATCACTGGCTTGTAAATGAATCAGGAAGGGTCAATAACTAATAAAACCTTAACAAGCTTAAGCATAAACAGACTTGGTCAAGAGCCAGCTGGCAAAAAAATACTGTTTACACTAGAAGAAGGCACCACAACAGGAATTGACAGGTGCAGCAGACAATGGAAACTCCATAGCAGAAACCCAGATTGCATCTGCTGGCTAATTCCTTCAAGAAAAAAGTAAAGCTAGTGACTTATTTACCTGTTTAAACTGCATACAGTTGCATTTTCCAGAAGGTTTACCAGACCTGTCCTGGAGCAAACTACACACCTCAAATTCTTCATAAGAAAGAAATATGCATATGCCATAAGTCTGCAATCTGAAAAGGAGAAAGGAGTGCAAGAAAAGAATTCTTCATGGTTTAACTTAATTCAGTTACATTTGGTTCCCACTTCTGCTCCCCATGAAAAGTAAGAATACTCAGGCCTCATTTTTGTGCTCAACCACAGTTGTGGTCTGACTACAATGAACTATTACATGAATTGATGCCATCTATTAAAGGAGAACTAAAGCTTAACTAAATAAGTAGGCCAAAATGTTGTACATTATGTTTTTGACTTCTATACCAGCCCAAGGCAACTACATCCCTTTAGCAGTAAAGATCTCTGTCTCCAAAGATGTCCCAGTAGCTCCACATCTTCTTTTCAGAATTTAACAATCAGCCCTGTAGCATCAGCTTACAGTATATTACAGGCCAACCACATTTTCTAGCGATGACCCATAAGCTTAGCTTCTCAACAGCTGCTCAGAGTCCACTGAGCAGGTAAGTGTCAAAGACCCCCTGTGACAAGTCCTGGATCATTACTGCTATTAAGAAGCTGAAACTTTGTGCTAGTGCAGTTCAGCATAAAAAATTTGATAGTTTTCTTTTTAAGGGTTTAATTCTCCTTTAATGGTACTCCTTGCACTTCTCCATAACTAAAGCTTGGCACCAGTGCATCTGTCCTTCCTCCTGCACAAAAGTGAACCTATTCCCGCTTACACTTACAATGGATCTGCTGCACGAAGGACATAAATAAATATGGTTTAATTGATAAGCAAATTTTGCTCGGCGTTGGCTCAATGCCTTTTATTACAAAACTCTTTTGATGATTTCCCCAAAGTGTCTGAAATATGAATCTAGTTCTGTGATTTTTGGTACTTCCACTATTTCATTTATCTGCTCTCAGCTTTAATGTACAAGTTTAACAAGATCTCAACGAGAGATAGCTGGAAATGTTGGATTGGTTCCTTCCAGCTAATTAAGAACCGTGCATCTGCGCTACTGCTCATGCTTGGGCAGTAAATAAATGTGTCCTTCCCTTGTCTTATTAAAATTATAGGGAAGTGAACCACATGTACAACACAGTGCTCAGCCACTCAAGTGAACTGAAGCACGTCCTTTTAAACTTACACTGGCCATCAATAATGCACACACAAGTGAGCTGGCATTTGTACATCGACAATTCAGGCACAATAATATTATATGCGTCAGTTGTAATGTATAATGATGCCAGTGCTATAATATTGGGGCTGATACAGTACATCGCTGGCAATCATAGCTTCACATGGAACGGCCAACAACTGACATAAATGGCATGCAATGAAATAATTCTGTGATTCAGACACAGGCTTGTTATTTAGTTGGGTTTTCAGGTGTAAAAGTGATACATAGTAAATGTACCATGACAAGACAATAGCAGAGTGTCAGATGGCACCAAATATTCCCAACAGAATCATTACAGGAGTATGCTGGCTTGGTTTTACATTGCATTACATTGAGCAGATTAATTCCAGTCATGATTGTGTTATTTTTTGGGGGTTCAGCGTCATAATGATGCCTGTGCTTGATTCTTTGGGTGTAAGTCTGCTGCATCTTTTGACACTGGCAGCTGTGAAAATCCTGGAGCTGCGATGAGATGGATATAGTGGCATCAAACTAAACTATGCAGAAATGTAGAGAGCAGCCGTAACGTAGGATATACCAAACCCAGAGCTCCACAGACCTGGTCGTGGATCACACTTCTGCCCATAGCAGCCGCCTTTGGCTTCGGGTGGAGCCCTCTGCTACTCAAATTCTGCCAGGTCTTAGTGTGAGAGGACCAAGTTCTGGGCAAGCTGGGTAACAGAACATTCAAAGAGGACTGGGGAGCAGGCAGCAGGGATGTAGAAAAAAACAGGCAAAGAGGTGAAAATTCAGAGAACAGAAGTGAAATCAAGTCACATGCCGGGGTCAACACCAAATGGGCAAAGCAGTACCAAAGCAGAGAGCAAAAACAAAGTCAGCATCACAGGCTGAGGTCAACACCAAACAGTGGTACAAAATCAGGACCCAAAGAGCGGTCAAAACAGGCAATGGGCAGTACAGGCAAAGTCGAGTAACAAAATGTTGGCGTGGCTATATGTGTGTATAAATAAAACACAGAATTAAAGTGCTAGTACAGGAATTGTTTGTAATATACTACATACAGTATAAGTTTAGTGTAGGACTGGTTTAGTGTGATGACTTTGATGTATTTGGCCAGCTTAAATAAATTGCAATATATGGACAAACAATCCCTGTTTTGTTTAAAGGGTAAGACATTTTTTAGGAGCTGTATACACAAAATGTCTCAATGTCTTAAATATATTGATAATGGGTTGAGTGCAGAGGAGCTCTTGCATTTGTCTATACATACTGGTATATTTAACATCAAACAGGTATGGGACTAGTTATCCAGAATTCTCAGGACCTGGGGTGTTCTGGATAATGGATCTTTCCATAATTTGGATCTTCATGCCCTATGTCTACTAGAAAATCATGTAAACATTAAATAAACCCAATAGGCTGGTTTTGCTTCCAATAAGGATTCATTATATCTTAGTTTGGATTCATTACAGGGTACTATTTTATTACTACAGAGAAAAAGGAAATCTCTTAAATATTTGAATTATTTGTATTGAATGGAGCTTTCTGGATAGTGAATTTCTGGATAACAGATCCTATACCTGTACTAATAGCAGAAAAGCAAACACTAGAATTCAAAATGAAGAGTGTTGAATAACAACCTTGAATTGATTTCATGCTACAGCATTCAGGATTTCGCTTTTATATTAACTTGTAATGCTGTTAGAAGTGTATTGATTGTATTATTGTAATTATCTTTTGCAGACATCACAAAAGTACATTACAGCAACCACTGCAACTGTCTGTAAGGATCCAAGTGTGTCTAATAAACCCAAGATGAGACATTCCAATCAGTCGCAGTGATCTCGCTCCAACTGCATTCTAATAATGAAAGTGGAGTCGTTTAAACTGCCCAGTTTGTACAGTTTCTGGTAATCCGTAAGTTTAAAAAAAACTGAAAGTAGCTGTAATGTAAAAGAGGTGTGTCATTTAGCGGCCGTAACACATTTGCTGAGGTTTCTGTTTGATTCAGTGAACTGTTAAAGGGCCTTCCCCCTTGGCTTTAAAGAATAGATGTGTTTATTAGAAACAGAGGTTTCTGTGGTGGCAACACATTATACAAATCAGTCTCTTCAGTTGTGACTAAGCTTTTGTTCATAACTAAACTTCATCTGACCCCCCCCCCCTCGCAATCGAACAAAAGGAAAGCTTGTCCTCTTCTATAGGTATAAAGATAACGCACAATGCATTTTAGGCATAAAACTGTCTTGGCTACAGGTTACCATACTTCTCTTTTGTTCACACAGCCTTACAGGGTTTGTTCACCTTTAAAGGACAAGGAAAGTTAAACTAAAGAAGTAGCTAGACATGTTGTACATGATGTTTTGAGCTTGTGTCCCAGCCCAAGGCAACCACAGCCCTTTAGCAGTAAAGATCTGTGTCTCCCCAGTAGATGCCCCAGTAGCTCCTCATCTTCTTTTCTACTGATTCACTGATTCACATGCTCTGTGCTGCTGTCACTTACTGAGCTTAGGGACCCACTCACAGTTTACACCAGGGCCATGGGGTAGGCAGAGTAGGCATGTGCCTAGGGCGCAAAGCTGGAGGGGCGACAGACACGTAACTCCTCTGTCGCCTATCCCAGTCTGGTCCCCTCGCTTGCTGTCTCTCTGCGCTTTTGCTTTTTTTGTTTTTCAGACCTGCGCATGCTAGGGCGAGCACATGGACCTACTCAGTTCCGGAATCATCTTTAAAGTGGACTCGTCACCTAAAAAAAATATTCAAAATCATATTTTATCACATTAGTCAAGCAAAATGAACATTAATTACACTATATAAATTCTTTTAATCTTGTTTTCTTCAGTCTGGGAATTCATAATTATAGCAAGCAGGCAGGAGCCATATCTTCCCCGCCTCTATGCCTAAGGCATAGAGGAGTGGCAGACAATAATTGATTGACAGCTGAGATTTTTAAATGAGCTTAAGACAGTTATGAATGCTTCAATAAAAATATGAAAATGAATTTCATGTTTAATTTGAAAAGGACTTTTATTATACAGATTTTTGTGTCTAGGTGACGGGTCCACTTTAAAAATATATAATATTTGATTAAATTGAAGTCTTTGAGAGATGATCTTGCTGTAATGCTGATCTTTTTTGATCATGGGTTTCTAGATCCCATATCTTCCTAAATGTATATATAGTAACAACATCCAGGGTCTCATAGAGCTTGGATCTTGTGAACCCCAGCAACCCAAGTCTGCTCCCGACTCCAAACTGTGGGCACTCCAACGCCACCCCTGATCGGGGGTGAACAGAAGAATTAAAAGTTATGTGGTGCATGTGTTTAAGGGTTTGGAGTTTTTGCTGGTGGCAGGTTGTTAGTCACTGGGGAGTAGAGAAGTTAGTGACTGTAATAGGGGGCCCTAAGTTGACAGCCCCTGTGGAACCTGGACACCCCCAGCCCAACACTGACTTTAGCCCTTACCATAGTGTGCATTTAATTTAATTGTGAGGTTCCCTGTTGGACCCTAAGAGGATAGTTAAACGGTGATCATAGTAAGAATCAACTACTCTGCTCCACCATCCACCATTTCTATACACAATCAATACGCTTGCAAGGGAATGCAAAAAAAAAACCTGCCTTTAAGGGCTAGGCCAGACGGGGAGATTCGGGGGCATTTTATCGCCTGGCGACTTCTCGCCGCGACTTGTAGCCCCCGAACCCACCCCGTTGCTTGAAATCGCCGGCGCGTATCCACACGGAGCGGCGCGCTTTTTAAAATTGCTCCAAATTGCCTGGCGAGGCAATTTGGAGCAATTTTAAAAAGCGCGCCGCTCCGTGTGGATACGCGCTGGCGTTTTCAAGCAACGCCGGTGCGCTTAGTGAAGTGGCTATTCGGGGAGGTTCGGGGGCTACAAGTCGCGGCGAGAAGTCGCCAGGCGATAAAATGCCCCCGAATCTCCCCGTCTGGCCTTAGCCTAAAAAGTCTCTGCATGTACAATATTACTGAAAAAATATGTGCAACACTGTAAAATGTTGATTTCTTAAACGGAGATGAGATCATTACATATCATAAAAACATAATGACTTTTCAATGAATATTCTGCTTATTACTAAAATATTACAAGACTGTAGCTAATCAGCATTATAGCTTTACATTCTAATAGCTTCTTAAGGACTTGTTATTTGGAGAAAACAAAAGCTAATAATGAAAAACTGCTCAGTGTGTAGAAATAAATATCGTTTTAAAATCTACTTTGTTTTTTAATGCTTTCCCTCTCTTTCTGCTGTTCTTTTGTTTAACCTCTGTGTAGGAAAGCAAAACAGAGACTGTTGCTAATGTTCCAAATGCTTCACTGTGATACAATAGTCACATACAATTACATCACACTTATGTTAATATGTGTTACATAAGAAAAGAGCACATTTAACTATTGGGCTAAGCTATAGGAACCAATGAACATGTTAAATGTACATCTGATCTGGTTGCCATGGGTTACTAGACCTGGCAAACATGCTAGACCAATTTCCGGTGCACTTTTGAAGATTCACCTAAGAGCATAGTTGCAATTATGATGTAATTATGGGGGAAATGTTTCATTATGGGTAAGTAAATTGAAAATTTGTCTCTGAAATTGGAATTTCCATGCTGCAGAGCCTTTTTTCCCCAGACTTCCAGCATCACTGCAGTCGCAAGGGGTTGGTGCAATTGCACTGTGCCAACTGAAATTCTTTTGGCACAACTTAACGGATGAATTTGATGCAGGGCCCTGAGAAACCCCAGAGATACTGCCTGGTTTGGAGGTTTGGAGGTGGAGGCAGCTACAAGTTTCCTCTGCATCAATAGTTCAATTCTGAACAGAAGGCCGGAAGGACTGAGCAGTCTTGGGCACTATTCCGAAGTGCAATTAGCACATTTTGGCCCTAGGAGGACCTTTAATTGCAGATGTTTTATGTGCAACTGACTTCTGGAAAATTGCAGGAACCTTAAATGCACTTGCATGTGCCTTCATAAGCAGACGCAGAGAGAACCCCCCCTTGACCGAAAGAAATGAGCAGTGCAGATGGGCCAGTATCGCACCTGCTTTTCAATAGTTCTGATCAGATTTAGCAGTGTATTGGAGAATATTAATGATGAAATACTTCTTTCATACCTCCAATATGAAGTAAAGTGGCTGAAGTGGATGAAAAAGTGTGTTTACTAGAAGTATGAAGGCAGTGTATCCAAAGGAAACATTTAGGTTAAAGTTTAATTTATGGGCAAAGATTTACAAGCTAAATCTTAAAAAGTCATCCATCTTTACAAGTTTATTCTGTAACACATAGGTCCTGAAATTTCATAACACTTTTCTGATAACTACTACTACTGTAAGCCTTATCAGCTCTTTAATTCAGTTCCAACTGCCATTTATGTTAACATAAGGTTTTGTGGGTATATGCAGGGTCGTCTCATGGTATGACTTAAATAGCAACAGCTCCAAATGAAGAATTGCTTTGATGACTCATAGTTAAGATTGTTGTCAGCAGGTATTCTAAACGAAGGCTCATTTCAGTCCAAATCCCTTGATCTTTTATATTAATACCAAAGAAGCCAACTTGTAGGATCCTTTATGAATCATGTGCTAATTATCTATTGGATTCCTTGTTGTACATGTCTATATTAAATCTGTGTTTTAGAGACAACCGAATGCAGAATCTATTTTGACTTTACCTTTGTTTCCTATTTAAAATCCCCTTTAGCCTCATATATGGAAGAAGTTTGATTCATTCAATGTATCAATTACAGATTATAGGAATACCTGTTCCATTATAGAGTGACAAATTGCTTGGTATTCTGAAAGTTCATCTGTTTTACCTTCAAAGAGTCTTCATCATTTTCAAATATTCCTATTCCATTTTTTGGGGATAACCAACACATCTTCCAAAGGGACTTAATTTGCTACATTATACCTACTGTATATGCATATTATCTTTCATAAAACTGTAAAATTTTGATTGCTGGTTTTGTGAAACTGTGAAGATTTCGTTGGGGTTCAGCTAATGCCTTTGCTCATGATATGACACTGCTTCCAGTGCAATGCAGGTTTCTTCTCTGTATATCTATATGTATATCTATGTACTGAATATCTACAGACTCTCTATAACTTTACTTTTACCTTAAAGGTAAACTGTCATGGGAAAACATGTTTTTTTTTTAAATGCATCATTTAATAGTGCTGCTCCAATAGACTTCTACACTGAAATCCATTTCTCAAAAGAGCAAACAGATTTTTTTATATTCAGTTTTGAAATCTGACATGGGGCTAGCCATTTTGTCACTTTCCCAGCTGCCCCAGTTATGTGACTTGTGTCAGCACTTCAGGAGGGAACTGCTTTCTGGCAGGCTGTTGTTTTTCCTTCTCAATGTAACTGAATAGTACGCAGTGGGACATGGGTTTTACTATTGAGTGCTGTTCTTAGATCTACCAGGCAGCTGTTATCTTGTTTTAGGGAGCTGTTTTAGGGAGCTGTTACCTTCCCATTGTTCTGTTGTTAGGCTGCTGGGTGGGGGAAAGGGAAGGCGTGATTTCACTCCAACTTGCAGTACAGCAGTAAAGACTGATTGAAGTTTATCAGAGCACAAGTCCCATGACTTGGGGCAGCTGGGAAATTAACAATATGTCTAGCCCCATGTCAGATTTCAAAATGAAATATAAAAAAATCTGTTTGCTCTTTTGAGAAATGGATTTAAATGCAGAATTCTTCTGGAACAGCACTATTAACTGATGCATTTTGAAAAAAAAATTTTCCCATGACAGTATCCCTTTAATATTGTTTCTACCTGTCCCAAACTGACCTTTTGCAAGAAGATTGAGGCTGTTCAAGAAAATCACTGACTGTTAAGAATGAAGCCTCTGACCTACTTATCAACAGCTTCATATTCTTTCTCAGACTTGGAAGGAACCACATCTCATTTGTTTCATGTTTTGTCTTGAAACACAATAAATCTTATTTATTGTCAGGAGAGTTCTGTCTACACTTACTGAACAAGCAGTCTACATGCAGATATACATCAGGTGTTGCATGCCTATATTCTTGCAGTATGTCATGAATGCACACATGATACTTCAAGTACTGCACATACAAAATGCACAAATTAGTCTTTCCTGGCATATGGAGCATGCACATTTTCTTTAATTTGATGCCAAGGTTTGTGCATCTTTCTACAGTAATCTGTGCCTTTGATGAAGCTTCTAAGACTGCTATTCCTAAATGATTCTCCATTGCCCATGCTTGCCTTTTTGACTTTCCACCATATGTCTGGCTCTTCATCACAGGTCTATGTTATTACTGAAAATCTTGGCTTCCAGTTCTGGCCTTGGCCCATCCACTGAATTTGCTGCTATCAACTTAAACTGTACTGAAGGAGCTTATTTCAGCTGTAAGCACACCAGGCACTCCTCCACAAAGTCCAGACCTGTATCCAACCCCAGGTACTGTTTATCTATTGGGAGGTTTAGGTTAGTTATTCCTCATATTAAAATCAAGATCTTGACCCTGGCAGTTTTTTGTGCAGCTTTTTTTTTCATGGGAAGGCCCAGCCCACACTATTACCCAAAGCACAGCTGGTCAGAATGTACTTCTTGGGATAGACAAAAGTCCCTCCTTTCACTCTCACATGTTGACAACTGAAGTGGCTGAAGGCTGAAATGTCCCTCTCTTTCACTCGGTCAAGATCAAAACAATGAAGCTGGGGCAGCCCATATTGCCTAGATTTTTTGGAGGGAAACTTATGAATAGAAAATACTTTTGTATCTGTGTTGCCCAATTATAACTTAAGGGGCTGTTTAAGTAGCTCAATATCAAAGGTGCATGGCCAAAATCTCACAGTCTAAAATGTGGCTTCTGAAAGCACATGCCCCAGATCTATAGCTCAAGGTGGAGGTATTCAACGACAGAAGAAAGGAGAGGTACTCACAAATCCCGCACAAAGGCAAGTTAAAAAAACTGCAGATTTTGTTTCAAGGAAAGGGGCAGATTCACTAAGGGGCAAAGTAACTAAAGCTAGTGACAATTTAATTACTTCACCATTTTACCAATGGGTGCAGGCAGCACATCTCTAGTGAAGGAGATTTTTACTCAGGCAAATTTTTGCTCTGGCAAATGGACGTAACTCCGCAAAATCACAAAGATGCGGATTTTACTAAAAGTTACCTCTATCACTAGACTTGCCTTCACCAGCTCAGACCTGGCATTGGAGTGCATAGAACATCCTCAATCTTCAGTTACTTACATCACTTACAAACTTACATTTAACAGTGGGCTTATGTGTAATGCTTTAAAACAACTCTATTTACTTTATTAAGGTTCCCTTGGCATGTCTAGTTATCAGTGTCAATATAATGTATTAGATGCATCATGTAACATAAATAGCTCCCTTCTTTTAAATTTCACGCTGTATGCAAATTAGCCTGAGCGTAAGAACTCTAGCGAAATTAAACTAGGCAGAATTGAACACTAGCTGAGCTTCAGTTTGATTTGCTCGCTCTGCCAAAGTAATGCTAGAGATCAGATGCCAGTGTTCAGAACCCTGGACGCAACTTCGCACTTTAGTGAATTAGTGTTGTCCCAGCGAATTTAAGTGTTGTAAAATTGCCCAAAGAGTGGACAAAAACACAGCCTTATGCGTTTTGTGCACTCAGACACTTAATCATTAGCTTGTTGTTTCTTCCATGGTTGCAAAGTATAACAGGCTACAGAATGGTGACCTGTAAAACGATAAAAAGGTCTCCCACTGCTTTAGATTTGACTAAACTCACAAATTTTTGGACATGTTGCTCCTTTTTGACTTTCTATTAGCCTCAACAGGAGCCAGATTTATTCTGCACTTCCCCTTTTATTATATGAGTTCCAAACAACATTTCAGGGGATACTCGCATTTAAGCCTGTTGTAATCATCTTTATAGTTTATATAATGAGCCTCGGCAGACGGACTGAATGCATTTAGATGCAAAGGTGCGAGCTAGTCACTCTACGTCGCTTCCTCCTCTAACCTCTGCCATCTAATGTGCTTTTATTATTCTTTATAAGTTCCAAGCAGGTGTTCCCATTCTGTTAAACTATTGTGGAATAATCCTGGCATGTCTGCAACAAATTGCCTGTTTTTCTCTGCACGAGAGAACAGCACCTACAGGACACAGCTGTTAAATCGAAGCTGCCGTACTTCATTTTCCTTTGTGTTTTATTTCTGTTTTTTTTTTCATCCTTTCATAAATACAGGAGAAACAAGAATAATCTCATCTGCGTGAACTAACGTTAGAGTGACACACATGAAATATCTAATCAGCCACCTGCCTGCTTAACATCAACCCCCAAAAAAGAAATAAAGAAAAGGTGTTTTTTTCTCAGTACACAAGAATGCCCTTATAAATGGCATGGCTCCACCATTAAAATGGGACTTGACAGGATTAAAACTTTTAAAGTAGATCAGAACCGAACAGATGCAAGCCAATAGGAGCTGTTGTCCAGGGAACTAGCAGCAAACACACTTTTTCTTTGATTTGATGCATCTGTTTTACGTGTAAAAATTATCCAGGTCCCTCTGCCAGATTTTACCGGCCCATTTGGTATTGATATTTAATATTTTACATGGCTAAAAAGGATTGAAACAATTATTTCCTATTTCTGTACATTGTTGTTGTATTTTAGGCTTTGTATGGTCTTTTTTAATTTTGGGGGTGGCATGATTGTCAGGGTGTTTAGCTGCCTTTCTGGTAGCTAACTTTAACAAAGACTTATAATATATCAAAGATGAGGTCACATCTCCAAAGCAGGAAAACAAAGAAAAGGCAGACAATGGGAATCCTGAACTCAAATGTAATAAAAAAAAACAAGAGATGCAGATTCTGCACTATCCTTCCAAAGGTTGTGGCTCACAGGTGTACAGGAAGAAATATTAGTGGCTTAGTGATGTGCAGGTTGGCATAGAACAGGCAGATTTTGGCAGACTTCTGCACACATTGCTGGATTGTGAATGGGTTTATGTTGAGCTCTTCCTTTCACTCTCCCCACCTGCAACCTTTGCTGTGCTGGCTTCAAAACTCCAGTGTGCATTTTTATACACTCACCCCTGTGTGTCACTGCCCCTTCTGTGACATCATAGTGGAGTAGGCATGGGGCTATAATTGCCAGTTTAGGGTTGGGTGTGGTTTTGGTATGGATATACTTTTTTGAACTAACATTGGGGAGTGTATGTGGTGGGAAGATTTACTTACCACGGGGATGGTGGGTGTTGGAAAAGGGGTAGCTGGTCAGTGGGCAGGCCAGTCAAGCTCAACTCACCCTGTGGGTCCAAGGCTACCCAGTCTGACACTGCATATACCTAATACTTTAAAGGAACCATATCCCCTAATAGAAACACTGGGAATGCCAAACAGCAAGACATAGGTCAGAAAGGCACAATAGAATGGCTTAAAATCTGATAACAATTTTAACATTACAACAAAGAATCTTAGAATAGATTCAGATATACAGGGGATGAGGGCATACATCTGGTTCCTCACCCAACTGGGAAGTAGAGATATTGAGGGACCATAAAAAACACCATCAGCTTCTAGGCAAAGAGTGTCCATATTGGTGACGTAAGCCAGACGCCTTTGGATTGTGTACTTTAATCACCCTTAATTAATAGAAAGGCTGTCATATAATTTATATTCCAATGGATTTATTTTGGGACAAGACTTCAAGAATATACTCTCATAAAGTCCAAAAATCCCCCAGGATTGGCATGCAATCCTAAAAAACTAATTCATTTTTATGTTTAGTCCTCCAGAACTGGAGCTGCTCTCTAATTACAACACTACAACCTTTATTTATTCAATACCCACATTGTGGGTGTTTTTAACATAGGCCATGGTTCTTAATATTCCCTAGACTGTCTTTTGTTTTAAAGTGTGAAACAAACTGTGCCCAGGGTTATTATTGCCCATTTGGGAACAATAATGAACAACAAGCAACACTTAAGTGAATATTGGTAGGATTTACTAACCCCTTTCACTGTATAAAAACAAAACAATATATACAATATATCATTGAGTTTGTGTCTTCTGTAAGGTATGTCAAAACACTAGTCTACAGCCTTCCATGCTATGAGTCGATGGTATATGCCAAATAGAATAAGGAACGATGAAGAATAATACCAGCCAGGAGCTTATTTGTCTAGGAAAAGTGTACAATTCTATTTCTTGAAGTTGTAATCTAATTTAACGGAGAATGCATTAT
This sequence comes from Xenopus borealis, assembly GCA_024363595.1. Lineage (NCBI taxonomy): Eukaryota > Metazoa > Chordata > Amphibia > Anura > Pipidae > Xenopus > Xenopus borealis. The sequence goes on from CM044433.1 coordinate 13,682,089, forward strand.
AAATAACAGTCAACCCTAAGATAAGGCAGGAACATGATAGCTGTATCCTCTACATTAGACACAATTGATTGTTAAGCACTTCAGGGAAACTCTCTACCGCCAAACTTCTTTCTGAAGCTTTCCTCTGATACTGAACAGCCCATATTGATCTTTGACGCACATGATGGGAAGTAAACGCATTGGTCTCAGTGCAAAGAACAGCAGGATAGAGATGCTCCTGTGAACGGGCGGCTTGAGTACAATACTGTACTTTCACATTAAGATTCCTGATCGGGTTCTGCAGGGAAAGTGCATTAAGGGTTGAAAAAAAGCCATTTACTCTAAAAGTCTAAAAACTTTAGATTGAAATTGCCTTCAAACTTGTAGTCTTTTTTTTTTTTATAATTCAGATGAATTAAAGTAAAAGCAAGGACACAAAACAAGGCACTTTCAAACAATCCATTACTCCACAAAGTTGGCTTTTTACTGTGAAGTGCCACATTCTTGTCATTTCTATTTTTATTTGAACGCAAAACCATCTACAAATGTAATCATCCTCTATTGGGAAAGTATAATGGTCGATGTTGGCATTCATCAGGTTGGTCCTTAAGAAGAATGCTTTGAACTTAAAAGGCTACTATGCAGTGAAATGGCCCAGCTATATTGTGATTAGTGAAGGTGAAGGATATTTGTTGCCATAGTTTTGTGTGATGCCTCTCTTCAGGCAGTGCTTAATAGCTTCTTAGAAACTAGAAGTGAAATAATGATGCATTGCTATTCTAATGACTAATTTTAGATGAATACAGGTCCATTATCTGGAAACCTATTATCCATTATTTTCCAAAATACGGAAAAGCCTTCTCCCATATATTCCATTTGATCAAAATAAGCCAAATTTTTAAAATTATTTATTTTTTCTCTGTAATAATAAAATAGTTCCTTGTACTTGATCCAACTAATAATTTATCCTTATTGGAAGCAAGGTCAGTCTATGGGTTTATTTAATATTTACATGATTCTCTAGTAGGCCCAAGATATTAAGGAAAAATCCATTATACCGAAACCCCAGATCATGAACATTCCGGATAACAGGTCTCATGCCTGTAGAAATTGAAAGGGCATAAAAAATTTGCTATGGAATGGTATTGGTAGAGACACAAGAGGTCAGTTATGACAATCCACCATGTTATTTGCACTTTTCATCTTGCCTTGCACCTTAAAATATTGCTGCAAGTCCCATTGGGCATATTGATCTTACTTTAAAGGGATGGTTCACCTTTAAGTTTACTTTTAGTATGTTATAGAATGGCCAATTGCTAAATTTTTCTAGTTTTTGAAGTATTTTCCTTCTTCTGATTCTTTCCAGCTTTCAAATGGGGGTCACTGACCCCACTAAAGAAAACAAATGCTCTGTAAGGCTACAAATGTATTGTTATTGCTACTTTTTTTCTATTTTTTCTATTATTCATATTTCTATTCAGGCTTCTCCTATTCATATTCCAGGCTCTTATTCAAATCAATGCATGGTTGCTAGGGTCATTTGGACCATAGCTACAAAAGTGCTGACATTGAAAATGGAGAGCTGCTAAATATAAAGCTAAATAACACATAACTAAATTAAAACCAATTGCAACTCATATGACTGATTGAGGGTTTATGTTTTTGATTGGAGTGTTAAGGTTCCCAAAGTATGTTCATTGTACCAGATACTGATACTTTTTGAAAAGTGTTAGTTTTCCTTTATTTTTTAGGTGTGATGCTAGCCCCCTTTTTTCTATAACAATAAAAGTGCAAACCTTATGGGAAGTACAAAGGCTTATGTGCAATAACTAAATCATTTCAAGTCACATCGCTCTATTGGCATTTGGCTCTACAAAACCAATTACGTCTCTCACGTTGACTCAGCAAGAAACTGACTCAAATACATTCTTGATTAATAAAGTTATTTGTTTTTCTTAACAAGCCTTATTGAGACCTGAACTCCTATTACTCAATTGCTTTTTAACATTCAATCCATTGCCTGTAAATATTTATTAAACTGTGGCACTTTCTCGATTAACAGGATATTAAGAAATCATTAGTATCATTTCTAGACATCCAACACATTCTACTAATGTAACACAAACACACACTGCTTATGGAATAGTTTAAAGGGGATCTAAACATGTCATAAAACATTTCCAGAGGACTAAAACCATAATTGCAGACGCAAGAAAATTGAACTCTCAAAGGATTCAATGGCCTGGGAACATACTGTCAAGCAGCTTCCAACATACTGTATTCTTTGATAATATATGAAAGTGTGCTAGGATTTGTAGTACAGGTTTGGGACTGATTATACAGAATGCTCAAAACCTGGGGTTTCCCAGATAATGAATTTCTCAGTAACTTTGTTCTTCATACTTCTAGTCTACTAGAAAATTATTTAAAAATTAAATAAATCCAGTAGGCTGGTTCTACTTCCAATAAGGATTAATTATATCTTAGCTGGGATCCAGTACAAGCTACTGTTTTATTATTACAGAGAAAAGAAAAATTATTTAAAAATATGGAGTCTACTGGAGAAGATCTTCCTTTAAGTCTGAGCTTTCTAGATAATGAGTTTCCAAATAATGGATTCCATACCTGCATAAATATATATACTGTAGCAACTACAGCCAGGGCCATTTCTGGATAAAGAGTTCCGGATAATGAATCCCATACCTGTACAGCAGTAATTGAGCATAGTGTGGATGAGCATAGTTGTTTAGAACCTCAAGGAACAAGGGTAACAAAAGAAGAGAAACAAATGGCTCTGGTCTGGCAAATGGTAGATAATATCTTACATTAGCAACTAGTGAGGTGCAAATATTTTCACCAGGCATGGAATGGCGGTGAATTTCTGCATTTCACTGCCTACAAATATTTTCGCTAAATGGCCATTTTTTCTTGAGTTTCACAAATGTTTTGGTGAAGCGATATGCAGATTCACTATTCACATTCACTATTAGCAAATGTCAAGTACCTTTTGCAAAATACTTTTTTAAGGTTTTGAAGCTTTGATGGTAAGGAGAAATTCTACCAAGATGAAGCTAGGTATCCAGCGTGGAGGCAAAACAATCACCAAAGACATAATTTGTGTTGAACAGTACATACACGTATGTTTTTAGATATATAAAAAAAAAAATATATATATATATATATATATATATATATATATGCACTGGGAGTAAGTTGAAGGGCTTAAATTTATCTTTACATTTACATTTATCTTTTTCATCCCAAAATAACTGCAACTATTTAGATCAAACTTTAGAGTGATATGAGCTTTTTTAGACCTCAAATGAACTCACACCTCGAATGGTTTCTAATTTAAAAAAACACTTGAATGTTAAATGTTAATGAATTTGGGGTTAACAATCCAAAAACGACAGAAAAAAACTGGAGCATCATGAAGGCTACTAACATCAAGGGACCTCTGCCGACTTCATGATTTCAACAGGTTTTAGCCGGAGTGTTTTCAAATTGCAACATTTTCTAGGGTCATGGTATAATAAATCTCAAAACAATTCTAGTTTTTTTTTTAAAAACAAAAATCAAAAATACCCTTGAAAACTCAAATTTTTAATGGAAAAAACAACTTAACCATTAATACATCTGCCCCAAAGTGTGATGGTAAATGACACTTTTATATTAGTAGCCATGAGCTATTGTACTTATAATAAATACTGTTTTTCAATAGGATACGATTGTTCCTATAATGAAAAAATTCCGCCAAAGTGAATCAGACAGACAAAGTGAAAGCAGACCATGGAATTGCCACTGCAGGACAATAGTGCACCTCAAACAGCTGCTAGTGGGAAGAGATGAATCCCTTGCATAACTCAACTAGGAAAGCGAGGGTCCCTCCTTGTTCATTCCCAGAGTAACACACTGACTAGTACTCAATTTTTCAGCCTGGCTATAAGGAACATTTTGTGTCCTATTAGCAGCTGTTGAATGGATTCCATGGGGCTGAAAATCCATCCACAGCCTCATTGTTGCTTCTGCTTTGTAGCAGAGGAGGCATTTTTGTCTTAAGGATACCAGTGTAATTTTTATAACATCTGGAACATCTGAACTGCTGAGAATTGTAACTACCATGTGGAAATATTTTGTGGATTTCTCTGGCAGATGATGCATTTCGTTTATCTGTATAAGGAAGAGGATCAGCTTCTTTTAACATGTAAACATCATCCGCGTGACAAATTGTTTAATAATAATTGCAAATGAAATTCATTTTTTATTTAAAAACATGACATGAAATTACTTCCTGAACTTGTTTGATAATATTCCTATTCTTTGAAAAGCAATTCTTATGACCTTCTCCCATTCTCCATATGTAAGGGATGGGGTGAACTTTATGCATATCTCATGCAATTTATTCAATTTCACAAACACTGTTTAGATGCTTTCCATCTCAGTTTCCATTCAGACCTTTAAATGGATACTCATTCGGAGAAACGTCAATCCTTTTATCTTAAGCTCCATACCCTGACTTATTAGGTTGTCTCCATTTCTGCAAAAAGGCTTTTATATGAAAAGCAATACTAACTAGTCATTTATTTGAAGACATTGTTTTAATCCCTTATTTGTAAGTTCTTCATTTTTTTTTTTATTTCTTAGCTTTATGGGTTTGTAGACATAAAAGCTTTTCTTTCTCTAAAGGAGGTTGAAAGACTTTCGGCCCTGAGGCTGGAGAAAAAGTAAGAGCTAAAGATGACTTAAATGTTTGCTCATTTCATGAAAGCTAGCTGCCAAGTGAATTAGCACTAATGTAAGTGTTGCAGGCAATGCTTTTTAATTTCTGGTAATGCTCATAATTAATATATAATGAATCTGAAATGAGAGGGAAAATTTTTAAATGCTTCAAAGGAGATTTTTTTTTTCTCCCTGTACGAAGTGCCAGAACTTCACATCTAAATGAAACTAGGTTGACTTTGTACGTATGAATCCTAATTTACTGTCTTCTATCACAGCACAACATTGATCAGTTAATTTGGAGAATATGTTCCTTTTGTATGCAAAAGATGTTTAGAGTGGCTTTCTTGCAAGTTTTGAGTCTTATTAATAGGTTAATGATTACTTCACCAAATGGGGCCTGTTTTAGTGGAAAACTTGTCTGTGGATGAGATACATTGTTATTTTAATCTATTTTGCTGTGTATCAATCTACATATAGGCAGACTGTCTGGACACCTGCCTGTCCAACATCCCAATCTACAACAGCGTTTACTCTTCTGGGAAGGTGTTCAACTATTTCAGTGATCCCCCACTAGTGCCTCATGAGTAATGCTCATGAGTAACATGTTGCTTACCAACCCCTTGTATGTTGCTCCTAGTGGCCTCAAGTGTTGGTTACAGAAACACCAGGTGCACTTCCAAATAGAGCCTCCTTTAGGCTGTAAGTCCACATAGGGGATACCAAATAGCCCTTATTTTGCACCCCTGGGATTTTTTTTATTGGTTGTGTTGCTCTCCAACTTTATTACTGGTACCCCTGCTCTGGTCAAACATTCTCTTTACACCTTAAAGTGGCACTCCAGAAGCTTTTTTCATGCTTGTGTAGCTCCCCAGCTCTTTTTACATTTGAATGTTGCCAAAGGGTAAAAAAGGTTGCGGACTGCACTAGATATTGGAACATTGTTGGTGGGATTTGCTTCCATTAAGTCAGAGGAGCATTACTGATGAATCAGACCTGGCTTGCATTCTGTATTTAAGCTCAACCCACAGGTATTTAGTTGGGTTGTGGTCAGGGCCTGTCAAGTTCTTCTTCCACCTAAGTTCTTCTTCCACCTAATTCCTTGCTTTGTGCACGGGGAGTGTATTGTGCTGAAAAAAAATAAATAAATGGCCTTCTCCATGGACATATCCAAAACATAATATCTTCCTGTAAGCTTTTGCTACCACTGAAACCAGGGGCCCTAGCCCAAAACAAAGAAAAGCTGCTCAGACCATTATTCTTCATTCACAAAATTTTACAGTTGTTATTATGCAGGTATGTAGCATTTGTTAGGTATCCATACAATCCAGATCCATCAAGAGTGTAAAATGGTGAACCATGGTTTCTCACTTTGGCGAATGTCCTCATTGCTACAAAGTCCAATGGCAGTACCCTCAACACCTCTTTTGCTAATGTTTAACATTGTGAATGCTGGTATTAGGTTTATGTGTGGTTTGCCTTCCCATGAATAACCCATGACCATGATGAATAATTCTTGTTGTCTCTTCCAAACAGATTGGATATTTCAGTTGAGGACATGCAATTTTAGGAACAATATCCAGGTATTACTGGCCAAAAATGTGCCTGGATTCAAACAATCACATACTTTAAACACATTTACCCAAAACAGAAGCATGCAAACCTTGTATTAATAACCCATTTAATATAACCTGTACACTCCTACTGATCCACAACATTTTCACACCAAATTCAGCTGCAAATTGAAGATATATCTACTGTGAAATATAGGGGAGACTTTAATGGCATGTAAATAAAAAATGTATTGTGTAGCCTATACTTTTTGGTTATTTAGTCTTCTAATATTCTCATTTCTTTCACAAGAAAGTGCACAACTGATATGTGAATTTCTGCTTTGTAAAGGACCTTTTAAAGTGCTAATATTACATTAACCTCAGGATCGTTATTTTCTGTATCTTATTCTTCTTCCTTGCAAAGCAAAAGAAAGACATAAAAGCATCATCAGAGTAGTAACAAACTTACACAGATGTGGGGGCTGTGCCTTTTTCCTAAGTTGCAAAAATCAAAGCAAAAAGACAAAGGTTTTGATGTTCATTGCAATCAATGTCTACAGATAATGTGTCAGCTGATGTAGGCAATATTGCTTCTCAAACTCAAAAGCAGATACCAGATAGCATTACTGGAATAACTCCAAAGAGCTAATTTTATAATAGTTAATTTTATAATAGCTAAGTACATAACTGGGTGCCAAAATGGGTGCCCGTTATAATGCAATACATAAAGGGGCATGCACCTACTTGTGCACACCACTGGCTGCCATCATTGCACAGCTTACTGATTTAAATGTTTTCTCCTCTGATCACCAGTGAAGAATTATCTAGGGTTCATTTAATTGCAATAGACATCATTTGCTACTTTCATTTCTGAACACAATTGGCATGTTTCTAACCCACAATACTGTGCATTTGCAGAGAATGCCAGCTTTGTCACCATGTGGTGGGGTTGTGTTTGAGGCCATTAAGTTTGCTGCTCAAAATTGTGGCAGTTACTACCAGAATTGGACACAGTGCAATTTCTGGCCTTTGGCGTGACACAAGTGCAACCTATTCTTCTGGTCCATCTGGTTCAGAGCTGGTGGTAGCTCCAGAGTATTCTTACTTCAATAGCAGCAGCTAGGTTTGCTACCTGTCTGGTTTCCCAAATTAGGAAGACCTATTGCCAATCACCAATCACTACTTAAGCCCATCCCCACAGCATCATCTGCCAACTTCCACAACACCATCGGACCCCCCTGTGACATTGTTGGTCAGCCACACGGAGTCATTGCCCCATCCCCCTGCCTGAACCATGATGCATCAAAAGGTGGAAGCCATAGAAGCATCACTTGATACCAAACAGAAAGCAGATGGAAGGCAGTGTTGCCAAGTGCAACTCTACAGAATTGTAAGGGGTGCATTTTGACGCAAGGGGTTTTAAAATTTAAGATCACTGAAACAATATATAAACCCCATAGGATTGTTTTGCCTCCAATATGGATTCATGTAGCTTAAACCATCAAATACAAGGTACTGTTTTATTTTTACAGGGTTGAGACTTGTTATCCAGAATGCTTGGGATTGGGGGTTCTCCTGATAAGGGGTCTTTTCAGAATTGTAAGGGGTGCATTTTGATACAAGGGGTTTTAAAATTTAAAATCACTAAAACAATATATAAACCCCATAGGACTGTTTTGCCTCCAATATGGATTCATGTAGCTTGTAGGGTTGTAGGGCTCGTTATCCAGAATGCTTGGGACTGGGGGTTCTCCTGATAAGGGGTATTTTCATAATTTGACCTTCATACCTTAAGGGGTCTATTTATCATGCTGTGTAAAAATCGATGATGTTGACCAGAGCAACTAATTTGATTTTAACAGTTAGAAAACAAAAGCTAAGATCTGATCGGTTGCTATGAGCAACATCACAAGTAATGTTTGACTCAACTTTTTTCACAGCAGAATAAATAGACCCCTAAGTTTACCAATAAATGAATAGGATTTTTTGGCTTCAATAAGGATAATTATAGTTTAGCTGGGATTAAGAACTTTATTATTATAGAGAAAAATTTAAAAATTTTTCTTGTTAATTTGAAATATTTGATTTAAAAATTTAGAATTATTTGCTTAATATAATCTGAGGAAGATGGCCTTCTTTTAATTTGAAGTTTTCTGAACAATATATTTAATATCTGTACTTGGTGCTGTTGACAAAAAACTTGTTTCCTCAGTTTTTAATGAAGAAAAAAGATCTAAAAATCCATATCACTTAAACTATGAAATACATTGTTTTTATATTAATCCCATGTGTGTAACTTAACTATTTTCAAGAAAATGGAAGCCAAGCCTGTCCCCGGTATTCTAAATGCCCTTTCCCAAGTCACCTTAAAAAAAATACCTTTTTTTTGTAACCGTGTTAATCCCATCGTTATATGTGAGTGCCGCAGTCAAATCACTACTCTTACTTTTCTCTTCTTAGAACTACATGTAAAAGGGACATGATTATTATGGTGTAGTTTTCATTTCTAAATTACACTGTTTACACTGCAAACAATTGCTCTACCATAGAACATTTCATTGCTGATCCAACATTTTTTTTTAGTTGTAATATTGGTGTGTAGGTGTCATGTCATGTGCTTTCAAAATAGTCAGTGCTACACTATGGAACTGCTTTCTGGCAGGCTATTGTTTCTCCTACTCAATATAACTGAAGGTGTTGCATGGGACATGGATTTTTTCTATTGAGTGCTGTTATCAACCAGGGAGCTGTTATCTGGATACCTTCCCATTGTTCTGATGATGGGAGGCAAAGGAGGGGGGTTGATATCTGCAGTACAACAGTAAAGAATGACTTCAGTTTATCAAAGAACAAGTCACATGACTGGGAGCACCTCGAAAAGTGACAATGTGTCTAGCCCCATGTCAGATTTCATAATAAAATATAAAAAAATGTGTTTGTTCTTTTGAAAAAATGGATTTCAGTGCAGAAGGATCAGCACTATTATCTGATGCATTTTGAAAAAAAAAAAGTTTTCCCATTACAGTATCCCATGCATGCTTCTTATTTAGATCATTCATCTCAGTTGTCCTTCTCTGAAATGACTGGGCCTCCAAATTTAATATCAATATGTCATGTTGCTGTATAACCTCCCTTGTTCTGCTTACTAGCTCTCTATATAGTCTAGTACAAGAACTGTATCATTATTATAGCAAAAAAAAGCAAATTGCAATTGAGGCTGTATCCTGAATGAGGATTTATGTGCTCTACTTGCAGTATTTTACATTTTCTCTTGTTAAATCTCCATTTTCTCTCTCATCATTTCTATACATTCTAAAACAGTGCAATTTGTCCTCTCATAATAATTACAAAGCAGTTAATCTAAATCTTGATCTGCTGATACAAGAGGCTCAAATCAATTTCTGGGTTTCTTCTCAGATTCATAGGCTTCAGCCTCTACTGATCCATAAAATATGATATCAAGTGATTCAAAGCAAGCTGCCCATTAATGGCCCATTAAATCATCATAACAAAGATGATCCTGCTAATGGTAGCCGAAAAGGATTTTATTACCTGTAATGTTTGACTGGTAGCAACTATGACTGAATTTTATTCCAGCCAGGGCATTATCTGTAAGGAGTCTTTATGTACATAGTTAAATTGGGTTGAAAAAAGTTCATCAAGTTCAACTCCTCCAAATTTAACCCAGCTTCCATGCTGAATCTGAATAAATACAGGTATGGGGCCATTTATCCATAATGCTCAGGACCTGGGGCTTTCCGGATAATGGATTTTTCTGTAATTTGGATCACCACACCCTGTCTACTAAAAAAAAATTGAAAAAATTAAATACCTAGGAGACTAGTTTCACTTCCAATAAGGATTAATTATATCTTAGTTTGGATCAAGTACAAGGTACTGTTTTATTATTACAGGGAAAAAATAAATAATAATGGAGTCTACCATCGTTGGACTGGGAGGCCCAATGGGCTGCTATCTCAGGGGCCCTCACATACCCCAGGGCACCTACCTCAATCTTGGTGTCTTTCACACTCGTATGGTGCTAGCTCCCTCCCCACCCACATACTTTGTTTTTTCCTTGTGACCACAATTGGGAGGAGGTAAGGTAGAGCAGCAGAGAGTGGGTCTGGGTTGGCAGGGCCCAAAAGAGTTAGGGCTCACTGGGTTTTTTCCCAGTGTTAGGGCTCATGGTCACCTAGTTATGCCCCTGGGAGTCTATGGAGGTGGCCTTCTCATAGTCTGGATCTTTCTTAACGGATAACAGATCCCATAGCTGTACAAAGAGAAATATAAGGAATAATTTATGCATGTGCCTGATACTGTTGGTCCTTTCAAATGGACAATGTCTATTGATGGCAGTTCATTTAGGGAACTTGTTTACAAACATTGCCAATGCCTCTTCTGATGAATGGTGTGTAACTGTGCCTATTGCCATTGAGGAACAGTTTAATTTTTAAATCTGACATGGGGCTAGACATATTATCAATTTCCCAGCTGCCCCAAGTCATGTGACTTGTGCTCTGATGAACTTCAATCACTCTTTACTGCTGTACTGCAACTTGGAGTGATATCACCCCCCCCCCAGCAGCCTAACAACAGAACAATGGGAAGGTAACCAGATAACAGCTCCCTAACACAAGATAACAGCTGCCTGGTAGATCTAAGAACAGCACTGAATAGTAAAAACCCATGTCCCACTGCGTACTATTCAGTTACATTGAGAAGGAAAAACAACAGCCTGCCAGAAAGTAGTTCCCTCCTAAAGTGCTGGCACAAGTCACATGGCTGGGGCAGGTAAGAAAATGACAAAATGGCTAGCCCCATGTTAGATTTCAAAACTGAATATAATAAAATCTGTTTGCTCTTCTGAGAAATGGATTTCAGTGCAGAAGTCTACTGGAGCAGCACCATTAACGGATGAGTTTTGAAAAAAACACGTTTTCCCATGACAGGATCCCTTTAAGTCTACTAGAAAATCATATAAACATTAAATAAACCCAATAGGCTGGTTTTGCTTCCAATAAGGATCCATCTTGATCCATCTTATTTTGGATTGTGTACTTGGTTTGTTTTATTATTACAGAAAAAAAGGAAATCTATGGTAGACAGGCTTTCTGTAATTTCTGGATTACAGGTTTACGGATAACGAATACCATTCCTGTATTATAAAAATGTGCAACGATATTTATACAAAAGTGTTATATAAATAAAGCTATAGCACATACTGTATAAACATATCTTAAGAGTTAACAGCCACCAACCCTATGAGAATGAATCGACCACTGCAGAATATCTGGGCAATGCAGAAAGGTGAGCATTTGTAATCTGATATACACGGTGATAGCAATGGATGAAATTTACTCGCCATAATCATTTCTTTTTCTGGCAGGAGAGATAATTGTGCCATGTGGATTTAGGGGGCTGAATCTTTAGGAACTTGCTATAACTTATCTCTCAAATCCCCGTCCAACCTAATACTTGCAGGCTGAGTTGCTGAAGTGAGAAGCCTGTGCAATTGCAGAATCGATAGCACAAGATTACCTGGAATGGAATCACTTCTGCATGTAACGCTATTCAGTTCCTTCAACAAGGAAATATCACAAGATGGAATGACAAAAGAAGGCTTCTTAACTGCAAATAGATGACTGCTGTATAATTCTAAAATCTGATTCACAGCTATAGCTGCAGAAACATCACATCTTTAGCATATATATATATATATATATATATATATATATATATATATATATATATATATATACACACATATATATATATATATATGTATGTACAGTATTTATATAAAAGTGTATAATATATATTCTAGCAATTGTATGAATTTCAGTGTTGTCCAGCAGGGGGCAGAAGAACAACATACTTTCATATGCTCAATGTTTTGCAGCTATTGACTGAGGGAGAGCATGGTTTAGTCAAAAATCATTATTTCAATAAGGCAGCCTACAAGAACACATGATTACTGCATGCATTAACCACTACTCATATATACGCTGCACGCTGACTTGATATTCTGTATCACATTTCCTCCCACTTTAAAAAGAAAAAAAAGGGAGAATGCCAAGAAACAATAATGAAAGTATTTTAACCTTATTTTTTTTAAAGTTGGATTAACTTCAATTTGCTGCAGAGAAACTAAATAAAGTGCATTCAGTATACAAAGAGAGCTTCTTCATTAGTATGATATTCACAGTTTAAGCAGCTATAAATTCCTTGCATTATCATATCAATGCTCATTCTGTGAGTAATACAAAGGGCAGAGCAATTACGTGAAAGAATACAGCAGTGATGTATGGGCTGTGACATAGCATATTTTACAATTCAAAAAAAAAAAAAAAAAAAA
>CM044433.1:13694772-13934810 GCA_024363595.1 Xenopus borealis
AAAAAAAAAAAAAAAAAACAGGGCGGCATATATATGTTGTGTTTATTTGTTACACATCAAATAAGTACCATTGGCTTTTTTACCAATAGCTAGAAAAATATTTTTAGTTGAAATAAAGAGGCTGCATCCAAGATGAACGAATTATATATAATTTCTTCTTACAATATTACACAAACCATCAGCTGTTTCCCAATTTCCAGTAGTCTTCATGGGATGTGTGAATGGAGTGCAACTACAGATGGAGCAAAAGGAGTTTTAAGTATTCATTGGATGTCTAGAAGGTTCCTCTACTTAATAAGCAAGAATCTACAGTAATAGTACAACAAGTGATGAACTGATAAAAAGAACCTTTTGTAAACACAGGTATGGGATCTGGAAACCAGTTACCCAGGAAGCTCTAAATTAAGCAAAGGCTATCTTCCTTGGTGGCAAATTCACCAAATTCACTACATTTCACCTGTTAAGGCTTAGCCCCACTTCGTGTCACTTCAAGAGAAAATTGTCTACGACTACGTTAATTCACTAAAATGAGAAGTTGCATCTTGGCAGCCAAACAATGGCAACATTTACATGGTTACCTATTTGGAGAGCAACATAAGCATGCAAAAAGTTCCTTGGGGTACCAAATATAGGGTTGTTATTGGCTATTGGTAACACCTATATGGATTGTCACTCTGCAGAAGTTTCTATTTGGCAGTATACATGGTTTTTAAGCAACCAAACAACTCACAGTATCAGCACTCTCCTTTCCTTCAAGTAAAGAGTTGTGGTGCACAGCCGTTGGGGAGGATTACCGAGTCTCTCCTCCTCGTCATATAGAGAAACACAAAAATAGGCAGCACTCACTTGTATCAAAAAAGTGTATTAAGAATAAAAGATCATGTTACGTTTCGGACATGCATCGTGTCCTTTGTCAAGCCAACAAAAGTATACAAATCAACATGGTCATGTGATTTATAAAGGCCACACACAGGAAATGACATCATTGTTACATGTACAATTTGAATAACTGTTTGCAATATATTCCAATATATGCTATTATGATAACTGCCTCTTATGCTAACTACTCTATATTCCCTTATTGGGCATTCATAGAAAAAGATATAGGTCATAATCCCTATTTAAACCTTCGGGCATTAGAGAACGAAGTTTGTGAATCCACCACACTTCCCTTTGTTTCAAACAGAGTTCCCTATCTCCTCCGTTTTTAAGAGGGGGAACCATTTCCAGGACCATAAATCTGAGTTGGTCAGCACTGTGTACTTTTTCTATATATAGAATATAGAGTAGTTAGCATAAGAGGCAATTATCATGCTAGCATATATTGGAATATATTGCAAACAGTTATTCAAATTGTACATGTAACAATGATGTCATTTCCTGTGTGTGGCCTTTATAAATCACATGACCATGTTGATTTATATACTTTTGTTGGCTTGACAAAGGACACAATGCATGTCCGAAACGTAGCATGATATTTTATTCTTAATACACTTTTTTAATACAAGTGAGTGCTGCCTATTTTTGTTTCTCTCTCTCTCTCTCTCTATATATATATATATATATATATATATATTTATTTATATATTTATTGCCCCCAACAGTAGCTGCATTAGAATAAAATACTGAAACCCTTTTAAGTCTCTTTAAAATCAAAAACTTACCCTTTAAACTAGCATGAATTGTGTGCTTTGTGTGCACCGTATACTCCAATATGGTTTGCTTGATCTGAGTATTATTCATCTACTTAAGTCTAGTGTACCTAAATGGTAAATGAGGCCCAAAATGAAGTTGGCTACTTTAATTTACCCTCTCTTGGTGCACATGCAACGTTCTTCCTCAATTCTTCAACAGGAGCTCTTTGGAACTGCTGGCCAGGGAATATGCCACAGTAGACTTATACAGGTGTAAAATCAATAGAAAGAAGCCTACTTATTACTCTATATTAAATAAACAATGTGCTTAAATAACATTTTATTATTCTAGACAGTTCCACAGCACTGTGCCTTCCAACATTGTATTTTCAATCAGCGGTATAAATTATAGGGATATTATATTTTCTTTAAAATAAGTTAATTTTCCAAATGTGATTTTGCCACAACTGCAAATCAGCTCCCAGTGAGTCTCAGCACGCCAAGAACAGCTTTTTCTTCATAAATTCCCAAGAACATCATCAAGATTACATGCTTATCAATTTGCATTACTTTGGAAGCTACTAAAAGGCATTAAGTGATTTTGAGGTGAATGCAAATTAAATATTTGATTTTATTTAATAGGTTGTATTAATATATTTCACTCGTTATTGCTAATATGGGTAATGGGTCACCGTATGCATAATAATGTTGGAACTAATTCTGGAACATTATGTATTTGATTGCACTCATCAAGCCACATTTCATTCCAAATTTCTCTAGTTCTGTAGCATCACTTTACTGAAGATTGCACTAATACAAAATGTAACTGTGACATATTGATTTAGTTTAGAAAATATTGTTGTAATTTGCCTACATGGCAGCCTAATACGAACAGCTTTGAACCCAGTTATGACCATTTGGCTAATTATGGTCATTTGGCTAGTGATCCCTGAACTGAGTTAATGCATTTATTAGCTGAAAATGTACCAAAACGGATCAGAATCTGCTCAATTCCAGGCCAACAATAGGAATAAGCCACAGAAGAACCTGCCTAAAGTCAAAGCATTTTGAGGAAAGGGTGGGGTGCAATTCCAGAAAATGTTTATTGTGGTTTACTGTAGCAACAGCTGCTTCTCCTCTCCCTTCCTGTTTCATTGATTCTGTCTTCCAGTAATTCTGCTAGGCAATTAGTGTGGTAGTGGTGTGGTAGCTCTACAGGAGACACACAGATTGGCCTTTCCACCCTAGATGCCAAACATTTTTGGCCTGGGTCTACTAAATTCTAAGAAGAATTTTATAAGAATTCAGTAGATCCAGGCCAAGGATATTTGACCCTGAAGTTGAATCGGCCAATCTGTGACAAGTGTTAGCCATTTTTGTCCGGAGTTCAACTGTTAGTAAGTACAAAGATTTAGACCTACCAAATCTGTGCCATGATCACTTTCACATAGGCATAAATGCAAACTTTATTAGTTCTATTAATATTGCCATATCAACAGCCACTATCGTGATCAAATAACATTTTTCAAAAAAGTAAAACAAGAGTTGCTAAAGCCAAGAAAACATTTCAGCTTCCTTATGACAACCTTTTCACTAGAGACAAAGCGAAATGGTAGATTATTCCATTTGCCCATTATATGAGGAACCATAAAAGATGACATCTCAGACACTTGGGGCCTGCAATGATAATGAATCTTGAAGTTCCAGCCAACTTAATATATGGAGTCTATGACTGCTCAGAACCTATTCCCTTACATTGTTCCTCATCAATAATTCTCTCTGTATCTTTTAATGTAAAGCAGTGACAAATAGTTCTGGGTTGTGCCTGACTAACAGCTTGAATCCTTCTCACACCTCTCCTCCCATGTGGAATCAAAATCACCAAATATACCTTCTTTGGATAGAATTACCTACATTAGTATGATTTATATGTAATCTTATGCAAACGTATGAGCAGGCATCTCCACAGAATATGAAAGCTATACTGTTATACATTATTTATTACATTTACTATTAGGCAAAGCAGCCTGGTAATACTGAATAATTTCCACAAGACTTACAATAATGACCTGCAATTTGCAAAATGACCTTCTTCGCTAATCGTTTGCGGCTGATCTGATATAAAAAGAATTACTAATTGATTAATACATCAAATTCAAATGAATTATTTGTTGTTTAATGATCTGGAAGAACTGGGCAAGAATAAAATAAACTTCAACCTCTTAATAAATCTAGGACTATAACCATGAGGTTTTCTTACTAATTATTTAATGTCACTTCGACCAATTGCAGTCCTTCTTGTTTTCCAACCTAAACGTGTTTGTTTTGTAACCTACTGGATATAATAAATGTTTCATTGGAAAAATATAATTATTCAGTTCTATATAAAATTGTTGAGGGAGCAAAAACAGAAAAAAAGTCATTGCTTGATAGATGGAAACATCAAATCACTTAACACTTGCACAAAGATAACTGGGATACTGTTTCACCAAGAAAATCACCTTTGTTTTGTGCATGCAAATTTTTCTCCAACCATGGGAAACTGGCTAAAACTGGATCATCACCAGTATGGCACATCTTCATAACTGTCATCTGAAAATGTGGCTTTCCGGCAACTTCTGTAAAGGTGCCCAACCTATGGTGATTCCAAAACATTGCAGAAGAAGTCTGGGGAACACACTCCAGTTTTTGGGCAGAGGGTAAC
This sequence comes from Xenopus borealis, assembly GCA_024363595.1. Lineage (NCBI taxonomy): Eukaryota > Metazoa > Chordata > Amphibia > Anura > Pipidae > Xenopus > Xenopus borealis. The sequence goes on from CM044433.1 coordinate 13,699,111, forward strand.
TGCAATTTGTCCATGAAATTGCATGAAATCATATAAGGCAGGGTTCTGTTTGTGGGCTCAGTGAGGAGCACTTCTGCATTGCAGTTCTGGGGTTTTAAGCTCAATTCCTACCTGGAAGGTGTTTTTATGGTCTTCCTGCTTGGGTTTCCTCCTGGTACTCCAGTTTCCTCCTAATAAAAAAACCTTAGTTGGCTTCTGATTAAATTGACCCTAGTGGGTGTGAATGTGATAGATTGAATGATGTACAATCTCTTGAACAGGTTGCAGAAATGTGTTGGTGCTATATAATACAACATAATAATAGCAGGTAGAATTGAGCACATTAGTGGTTTAGCAGGTCTTCGCATCCCATGAACTTATAAAAGCATTTTAATGACCCCTACTGCTTGTTAAATTGACTGATTTCCATTATTTCCTAAATCAGTTGTAGAAGCCAAACAAAAAATAGTCCTATATTTTAACAGATATGACATGCTCAAAAAAAAAAATAACATGATGCATCATACATCAGTAAGACTGTAAAATTAAAGTTAACTGCCTGGTTCCAGAGTGAATCAGCTTGTCCACCAGGCTTATCCTTTTTATACTATATACTATATAATCACTGGCAGGTTTCAGGTGATAAGATGACACTGCTGAGAGTGCCTGGCTGTGAGTTGATAATTGTGGCTTATATTTAGAGTCTAATCTGTTCATCATACCCATCAATACACCACCACTGCCTATAGTAAGAATAATATTTGAGCTGTCCCACAGTAATTAAGTGTGGAGCTTGCCTATCTCTCAGGTTTTAAGTTTAATGGATATTTGGGGGCACTACCACATTTCTTGCTGATACAGAATTCCTGGGATTAACAGAATATAAATATTGGGTTTATGCAGGAAAAGAAGGAAAAGGGGATAGACATTAGAGCTGATAGCCATGAATGGACCAGATGTTTTGAGATGGCCACAAAGAACTGATTATGAAAAAAAAAAGATTTTCTTTCTTTTTTAAGAGTTGGTAGCAAAACAAAAAACCTAGGACTACAATCTGACATGATATTTGTAACTCTTTGTATGACCTTTTTTAAAATGGAATAATATATAAATTCCAAGCATTGGCACATTTACAATTAGCTTCCAAATACTGCCACCTGGCAGCCATTTTTGTATTCCTTGGAAGCTTCTGCCATGTTGGGTGTGAATGTTATTAGTAATGAGCAAATTAAAAAATTAAAATTTCGAAGTACTATCTGTTTAAAAAACTTTGACACTTCACCACCTTAAATTTGCTGAATTGCCATTGTAACCTATGGGGAACCTCCAGGAAGCATTCCTGAAAATCTAAGTTTTTTAAAAAAATATCATTCGAATCGAACTATGCAATCGAATGATTCAAATGATTTTTATTCAATCGAAAACAGACTGATTTGATCGAAATATGTAAATTGTATATCGAAAATGCCCCCCCCAAAAAATTTGATGGTCGAATTTCAAATTTCTTTCTATTCAAAATCCAACCATTAGTAAATCTGCCCTCAACAGTCTAAGGAAGAATATTACATTGCAATATGTGATTTTTTTTATTCTTATTTGTGCATATTGTTTTTCTCCTTGCTAGTTTTATTACATTTCCCATTTTGTGTTTTGCAATAGCGTTGCATTTGTAAAGTAAAAGCATGAGAAGAAATAATATATTTCTATATGAGGGTATTATTCATGTTAGTGTTGGGACTTTTAGGGGCAGATTTATCAAAGGGTTCAAACGTTTTTGGAGGGTATTTTTTAAGTTAAAACTCAAATTTTAGGGTTAAGAAAAAACTTAAATTTTTTTAGAAACATTTTTTAAAATTTATTATACCCTGAAGCTGGAAATAACTTAAATCCAAAAATACTCTAAAACCTGTTAAGGTCATGTAGAATTCAATGGCAGAGGTCCCTTTCAACCAATTGAAAATGCTAATAGCCTTAATGATTTTTGGGTGCATTTGAGTGATTTGAGTTTTTTAGATTGAGTATTTGGGTTTTTCACCCTAATTTTGCCGATTTGTGTTTTTTACATAAGAGTTAGAAAACATTTGAGTTGTGAGTTCATCTGAGGTATAAAAAAACCTCACAAAGTTTCTAAACTCGACCTTTGATAAACAACTCCCTTAATGTATCTGCAAAGCAGTGGGCTCAGTTATCATTCCTGTCATAGGCAGCAAGCTCATATAAATTCTAAATGTTGTGGGATTTTTATTCCTTTCTTTTGCTTGCTTAAGGCTCACTACAGTATCACCAATAATATTAAACCTCTCCAATAACAGCAATGTACGTAACTGTGATCTTTCCACTGACCTTATGTCCAGCTTCAACGTTAAATGGTAATTGTCCTAGTGCCTCACAGATTCTTCAAAAATACAATGCAGTGACTCATGTCCTGGGGAAGGGACATATATGTGTGCTATTGCATGTTTGTACCATACATGCTGTACTGTGATTCCATGGAATAGAAAATGCACTCTAATATATTGCTTGGTTACTATTATCATGCTAAAGAAAAATTCAGATATTGGATATTTATCAGTTCCTTTATTCTCATACCATCATGTACATAAAGAAGCATATTTATAAAAAATGCAGCCATTGCTGAAATTAAACACTGTACAGAATCATGTGTATTTATAAATCTATGATTTAATTCCTGAATTTTTGGAAATTACTTTTATGGGTTTCTCCATGTGTGTAGTGTGTGTGTATGTGTATGAGTGGAATTGGGGTATACCTGAGCAGGGTCAGACTGGGGGGCCCAGGACCCACTGGGTCTGATGTCTCAGGGCCCCCTCCACCCCCCCCACATCATGGGTGAGGTTTTGTCAGGCTGTCAGTCATGGCAGGAAGAAGCACAGGGTGCGGAACTGGGCCGCTAGGGCCCACAAGAGCCAGGGGCACACCGAGTTTTTTCCCATTGTCCCTCTGGCCCAATACAACCTTGTACCTGAGGTTTTACCATATATCCTGGCACTGCTTCAGGCATTCATGTGCCTTGGACTATATGCACCTTGCATGCAATCACCTGTCATTCAACAGAGCATGCTGAACTGGTGCATGGAAGTTCAGCACAAGTGCTAAGCATCACATATAATGTTTTATTTACAAAAAAAACAGGACTGAATTGACCTCCCAGATCTCCACATGGGCCCTGGCACTAGTTCCCAAAATTCATCCCTTGTTATATACACAGTAACACCTATACGATTTAGTTCTGTCTCTGTTTCATTATTTTGACAGTGAGCCCAGTAAGTTGGACATGGTCAACTGGGCCACTGGGAAAAAAACTGGCAGGCCCCAGCCCTCAGATCCAATCCCTGCCAGGAACTGTGGACGCTCCCTTCACCACAAAATGTTAAAAGGAATATAGGGGAGGGTAGAGGCTCACACAACTGGAGCAGGTGGGAGCGACTGGGGAGGGGGGAATGCTGAGTAGCCACCAGTCATCTGACATTGATGTCAGGTTCTCTGTTGGGCACTAATGGGCTCTGTCTGACACTAAAAGGGCTCATTACAGTACAAAAAAGTTGGCAACTGATCTAATTTTTTTTAAAAAATAAAAAAAGCTGCTTTCAAACATCTATAAATTTGCCTCCCCATGTTGTTTTAAAGTTTATCTCTTGGGGGTTTGGATGAATGTGTATGTGTCTTTATGCGAGTGAGAAGGAGAGCTTTGGAATTGACCTGAAGCATTTTGAGTTTGGAAATATGGTTTCTCTGATGGCGTTCTATTTGAGTGCTTATGCTAACAGTTTACTGCATTTAGTGCTATGGCTGTAGCATTGTCCTTTCAGTGAAAAGGATGTTCTATCAGTGTCTGCTTGTATAAGGGTAATAAGCTCTTGCCAAGCTTGTGTTAAATTTATTACATCTTGAGTCGCTCCATAGAGTTTATGAGCAGTTTGAGGCTTTTGGAATCTGTCTAGTCATTCTTTTCTTTTCTTCAATTTGTACTTTCTTTTAATCTGCCAGCCTAGTTGGATTAATATCCCCTTATAAAACATGTGCACGTTCCCAGTACTTTTTTGTGCTATTGATATATTGATATTGGAATACTAATTTTATTACTGATGGAAAACTTAAAATTTACCTAGTACAAGTATGGGACCTTTTTTCCAGAATTCTCAGACCTAGGGTTTTTTGAATAACATCTTTTCATAATCTGAATCTTCATACTTTAAGTATGAATCCAATAGGCTTGCTTTGCCTCCAATAAGGATGAATTAATTTTAGTTTGGATCAAGTACAATACACTGTTTTGTTAATACAGAAAAAGTAATTTGTTTAAAAAAAATTGGATTATTTGATTACAATGGAGTCGATGGGAGATGGCCTTTCATTAATTCATAGCTTTCTGTATGATGGATTGACACATAACAAATCCCATATTTGTAATTCTAATTTGCTTTAAATTAAATGAATGATCAAGTGTGTTGGCCCATGTTAGTATGTTAGTTATGGTATCTTTAGTTGTTGGAAATGAAAATACAAGGGCTTGTTTATTATGTCATAGGCACAAGTAGTTATGGATAATAAAATGTGCTTGATATTTGTTCTTGTTTTGAAGCACAGTTGACACAAGGCACATAATGAACTACCTTGAGCTCATGTTTGCCACAGGGCTGTGGATGTCCTTTGTACAGTATATCAGGGAGCTTGATGTCATCACCTAGACAAAGAAGTGGAAAGAAGAAGAATGGTAATGAGAATCACCACTAACATTGAGAGCTCAAGACAAAATTTTCAATCGCCATTTCTAGACACACATCATTGGCCACCATTCCAGAACCTTAAAAATTTGTGTCTATTTTTTCTCTTTTTCATATGCCAGATACCTAAGGAAGAACTACATCTATGTATCAATCCAAGCATTACTGTTTTGGCTAATGAAGTATAATCCCTAATTTGTAAACTTCTTGCCATGGAAAATGTTTCCTTTTGACCCATTCAACGACTTTCTCACTGTTTTCTTGAAAGTGAGACTATATCATTGAACACTCTCCAGTGTCAGACTGGGACACCAGTGGCCCACCCAAAAACCTTAGACCAGAGGCCCACCATAAAACCTTAGACCAAGGGCCCACTCTCAGTACTAATATTCTTCATCTCCTCAATCAACCTCTATTCACCTAGTTTGTTTTCTTTACATACTATAATCAATTATTCAATCTATTTAGCCTCTTTGTTCTCATCGAAATAGGGAATGGCCATGAAATAGGCCAAAAGTTTAGCAGCATGAGGGCCCACTGACACCTTGGCCCAGTGGGAGCTTTCCTGGTATTCTGGTGGGCCAGCCTGACACTGACACTCTTCCTTCCTTGACTGGCTTGTGGTTGGCAATTTGCATGTGCTCATGATTCACAGAGTGATACTTTGTAGCTTTAGGTCAGGGGTGTCCAAACTTGGCCCTCCAGCTGTTAAGGAACTACAAGTCCCACAATGCATTTGCCTGACTGTGGCTGTCAGACTCCTTCATTGCATTGTGGGACTTGTAGTTCCTCAACAGCTGGAGGGCCAAGTTTGGACACCCCTGCTTTAGGTGATAACTTCTCACAGTATTCCAAGTAGGTTCATTCCACAGAGTAATGGCTCCGTCAGTCCATCAAATTTTCAAGAATCAGCAATAAAGTTCACTCTGGAGAACTAACATATTCAGTGTTGCTTTATTTTACGCACAACATGGTTTGAATCAAACAGATCCTTCATCAGGTGAAATAGGCACATGTCAAAACATGTTTACGTAAAATAAAGCAACACTGAATATGTTGGTTCTACAGAGTGAACTTTATTGCTGATTCACAGAGTGATATTCTGAGTTTATTTGCAATTGGTTTTATTCAGCAGCTCTCCAGTTTTAAATGTCAGCAATCTGGTTGCTAGGGCCCAAATTACCCGAGCACCCATGCATTGATTTGAATTCAAGACTGGAATATAAAAGGAGAGGCCCGAATAGAAAGATGATTAGTAAAAAGTAGCAACAACAATACATTTGTATCCTTACAGAGCATTTGTTTATTTACCTGGGTTAGTAACCCCCATTTGAAAGCTGGTAAGAGTCAGAAGAAATAATTTAAATAATTTTAAAACTATAAAAAAGAAAAAAATGAAGGCAGATTGAAAAGTTCCTCACAATTCGCCATTCCATAACATACTAAGGGGCAGATTTACTAAATCTGTGTGAATGATTAGAAAATTCCAGTCTAGTCTAGTTTGCCAGATTAAACCTATCGAATTGCTGTATATCCCTATGGGAAGCTCCCATAGGGTTTTTCTAGCTTTTTTTAATCGAATAAAAAAAATTCAATCGAATGGTTAAAATATTTTGAATTGTTTGAATGAAACGATTTTGTCGATCGATCGATTTATCGAATATCGTTAAAACCCTTCGAATTCGACTATATCGAATTGGAAGGGTTAAAATTCGATAAAAATTTGATTGTCGAATTCGAGGGTTTTTTAACCCTTAAATTTGACCCTTAGTAAATCTGCCCCTAAAAGTCAACTTAACGGTGAACCACCCCTTTACTAGTAGAGTGTTGTACCGTGTTAGCCATAGATCAAAACTATTACCTACTCTATAGTGTATTTTCCACCCCTTTAAAACTTACAGTTTTCAGGAGACCAGACAAAAATGTTGTAAAATCTAGGAAAGTGAATAGTTGTAGCTTTATATGTCTAACTAATTACCAGAAGCTGTTGCATAGAACTACACACATATTTTTTTTTGTACTGAGTGCAGCAATAACATATAATAAGATCCTTTTTTGGTACAGGTATGGGATCTGTAATCCCAAAATACGTTATCCAGAATTTTCTGAATTACTGCAAAGCCATAGACTCCATTTCATCCAAATAATCCACATTTTTAAAAATGATGTCCTTTTTCTCTGTAATAATAAAATAGTAGCTTGTACTTGATCCCAGCTAAAATGAATTCTTATTGGAGGCAAAACCAGCCTTTTGGTTAATTTAAATTTCACAAGATTTTCTAGTAGACTTAAGATCCAAATTATGGAAAGATCCATTATCTGGAAAACCCCAGGTCCCAAGCATTCTGGATAACAGGTTCCATATCTGTATTAAGCTAAAGTATTTACAGGACACACCACTTCAACTCCACACTTGATCTTTTTGCTATTTAATGTTTGGAAGGGCCCCCTCCTTTTTCACTCCTCATTGTTTTTAAGGTTGGGGAAGAATCTTTTTAACTTGGAATCTTGGATATGACTAGTTATGTTTTAAATGAATTTTGGAAGTGATACTATTGTTATTTCTATATGATAAGGTGAGACTAAGTCAGTTTATAGTAATAGAATATTAGAAGTCAGCTAACATTCCCATCAGGGTTTTGTGAGGTACTGAGGCACATTTATTGTATTTGTTCATGCCTCGTGTCAGCAATCTATCAATTAATCTTCTGCATTGGTCTAACTAATGGAAGCATCAGTGGCTTTATAACTAAGTTGCTTGATACAGAAGATCTTGAAATTACATGCATATTACATGCATGGTTTCTCAGTTATTTCTTCTTCCTGAGTTCCTGCTGGTACCTGGCCTTGTTCCTAGTTCTCCTTTGGTGGCTGGTGGAGTTCGAACCTTGTCCCTTTGTTCCAGTACATAATCTTTGCCCATTTACTAGTTAAAAAAAAAATCTAGATGTGGTTAATAAAATTGTGTCAGTACCCCAAGATTTTCATGATTTTGGACTCCTTCTGCAGTGTTTCATCTGATTTTTGCCTTTTTGCTGGACTTCACTGAGTCTGCATTGACTACTATGAATGGTTACTTTTCCTCCCTGCTTCAACATACCTTATGAACATTGTCCATTTTGATGAAATTGTATAAATATAAGTAGTTTTTTTTCTCTTATTTTTCAAACAATGCATTAGTCTTCAGCCAAGGCCAAATAAAAGTTCAATACAAAAGACTAACTTTTTAATGAAAAATAAAAAACATTTGCGAGCTAGCAAGAGGTACAGAATAACAGTTCATGTTTTATGTTCAGGATAATGTGAAGAGTGCATGAGAAAATTAAGTATAAAAATACATTTATCCATGTTTGCCTTATGAGGTTTGTCAATATGTGCTGAAGTTGAAATCAAATAAAATGCTTTTATTTATTAATGGTTTTAGACAATAAGTGCATAAAATGTCATCTCACTGACCACTGGAAGATATAATGATATGGTAGCATTAAGGACAGCATAAATAGCTTCTGGGTTATTGGAGATGAAAGGAAAGGAAAACAAAAAAGGTCTGGCAAAGATTTTAGCTTAGCTACACGTATTTCGAGGTGAATTTTAATACACTACTGACAACTGGGATTTATATTAATTATCAGAGTTAAAATAAATAGTATAGACTGATTAGCCTGGAGGAGGAAGGGATCCTAGGAGAACTGCTATTATTAATATCCAGTAGAAAATACAGACTTCCTAGAGATCTAATTATATTAACCTTTATGGTGACAAGGAATTTCTGGAAGGGTTACATGTATAATGAGAAGAGCACACAATTTAGCAATGTATATATTAAAGTAGGAATGTATTACTTGATAATCCAATAAACAAATAACAGTCTGTGGCTAGCAGAGGTGTATGGTTAGACATTATTATAATCTCAAAGGGGAACACAATTCTGTACCTGCTTTTTTCAAATTTGATACAATCAGAATGTCCATACATTCATTTGTTAACCAAAACCTATGATTGCACTGTATCATTTTGAGGAGACAATACTCTGCTATATTCTTGAGGCATATTCTCTTCTTGGACACCTCTACAACTTACAGTACGTCTACAAGGCACCTCAATAACACATGCCCGGTATCTTCATCCAAGAAGAAAGACAATGCGCACATGTACCTGGACATTACAACCTCCAGTGTACAAGCTTGGAATGCCAACTACAGTAGGTAAAGCAGGAGCAGGCACTGATGACACCCAACACACTGATAAGGTGGGGGTCCCCAATCTTTTTTTACATGTAAGCCAAATTCAAATGTAAAAAGAGTTGGGGATCAACACAAACAGTTCCAGGTGGGTGCCAAATAAGGACTGTGTTTGTAGCCCCTATGTAGGTTGGCAGCCTATAGAAGACTCTGTTTGGCAGTACACCTGGTTTTTATGCAACCAAAACTTTCCTCCAAGCCAGAAAATGAAAAATGTTGCTCATAAGCCACTGGTTGGGCAACACTTCTCAGTCAAATAATTCAGCACAGATTCCCAGCATGCAATGTCACAAAAAAAGTATAAAATCTGCCAGGGAATCAAAAAGAAGATAGTTGCATCAAAATCTTCCAGTAATTCCAGACATAAAAATACATAGAAATAGCTGTCAGATGTTGATATCATCTTGTGCTTTTAGGCCAATTGGTAATCCAATATTGAGTGGTCTTATGCAGTTGCTGTTGGGATGAAGCCAGAAATGGAAATGCCATATGTATGCAACCACAGGAGCAACCATAGGAGAAGCAAATTATTATTGACCCATGGGGGCATATTTACTAACCAGCAAAAATTCACCAGCATCTGCTTCGTTCCCCTTTGCAACACTTCGACAGGAGAAAATTTGCTGGGACACTAAAGTGCGAAGTTTCATTCTGGCTGACGGATGCCGGCAAATTTTCACTAGCCTTACTTCAACAATGCAAGCAAATCAAAGTGAAGATGCACTAGTGTTCATTTCTGCCGAGCGCAAATTAGTCTTGCACTCAGGTTAATTTGCATTCGGCAGAAAATTTAAAGTTGAATGGACGTGTTTATGTTACATGTTGCATCAAATGCATTACATTTACACTGATAAGTAGACATGTTCAGGGAACCATAATAAAGTCAATAGTTTTAAAATATATAGTATAATGCCCTATGCATGAGCCAACTGTAAAATAATGTTCCATATGTTAGAAAATGTATGGGGGAAACCGGTTACCCCCAAAAAAATTTAAGACTTTTGCAGTCTATCATCCTGAAAAAAGGAAAAGTCGCTAGCATTTTTGAACTTTGATGCATTTGCCAATCTGAGAATATGATGTAAGTGACAGAAGATTGAGGAAGATCTATACACTCCAATTGCACTTTGCCTGGTCTGAGCTGGCAAAGGCAAGCCTGGTGATAGAGGTAACCTTCAGTAAAATCAAGCACCTGGAGATAGAGTGTGAATCACCACCAGCATCTATCTCTTTCCCTGGACTGGAATGTCAGGGGCCCACTAGAAAATATTAGACCATGGGCAATTTTCCAAACTAATTCTCACTCAAACTTTTTACTTTATAAGAAGTTTTCTTTACATGATATACTCTATTTTCCATCTATTTAGCCCCTTAGTTTCCATAAAGAATTAAGAAATGAATATGAAATAGCTACAAATGTTTAGAAGCAGGAGAGCCCCCTAACACCTGGGCCCACAGGAGCTTTCCTGGTATCCTGGTGGGCCAGTCCGACACTGGAAATGGGCAGCGTAAAAGAACAAAGGACTGCCCATGAACAAATGGAGATTAGAGTGAAGAAATAAAGTGAGGTAAGGCCAGGTGAAGAACTATAAAAGTTGAGAAAATAGTTCTATTTTCATATTTTTTATTATTATTATTATTATTATTATTATTATTATATTTTATTGCATGTGCCTGCTTTTTTAAGCAAAGTAATTAGGGTTTACTTGAAAATATAAAACTTTTTGTCTTGTAACACATTTACATGCATTTTTTTCTTCTTGAAACATCACCACCAGCAAAGTGAATTTTAACAGAATAAAATGCTGAAAGTATTCAAGCAAATAAGGACAACTCACTTACAAGGTTGTTTCAAGTCTTCTAAGTGTTCTGCATTTAAAATGCTTTGCATAACTTAATTTGAATCTAAGTCTACTGGAACAATATTTAATATTTATCATTTTATTAATTGCTCAACCACCCATGTAGTCTATTTGTTGGAATGCCCTTGTGTCATTCATTTTAGTGGCAATTCAGAAACTCTATTAAGCTTTGCAGAATATTTGAGGAGTGTTTCAAGTCAGTACGTATAAAAACTTGAAAGAACACAAAAGCAATGTACTGGGTTATAGGAACATTAATACAAAAATACTCCATTGTATGAACAATATATGCTGGAATCTGTGAAAATTCACTGTATTTAATTGTTTACATCAATGCAGTATTTGAACACACACACATGATATATATATATATATATATATAGCTATATATATAGCTATATATTGTAAGTGGTAAAACATGCAGGCATTTATTTAGGAAATCCAAAGGTTCCAAGCTCGAACCCCAGTAGACCCTTAAAAAGTTAAAGTTGAGTTTAAGGCTTTATGCAGTCCAGTCAAGTGTTTCCTCTCCCTTCACAGCAAAATGATTGCATGAAAATAGGAATCACAAAATTGTCAAAAAATGTGTATTATATAGTGTCACCTGTGTTGGTGGATGGATGTCATTGAAAATCCAATTCCAATAAACATAAGGGGTATCTGGTACTATTGACCATGTAGTGTAGCTTAAAGGGAAACTGTCATGGGAAAACGTGTTTTTTTTTTTTTTTTTAAATGCATCAGTTAATAGTGCTGCTCCAGTAGACTTCTGCACTGAAATCCATTTCTCAAAAGAGCAAACAGATTTTTTAATATTCAGTTTTGAAATCTGATATGGGGCTAGCCATTTTGTCAATTTCCCAGCTGCCTCATGTCATGTGACTTGTGCCAGCACTTTAGGATGGAACTGCTTTCTGGCAGGCTGTTGTTTTTCCTTCTCAATGTAACTGAATAGTACGCAGTGGGGCATGGGTTTTACTATTGGGTGCTGTTCTTAGATCTACCAGGCAGCTGTTATCTTGTGTTAGGGAACTGTTATCTGGTTACCTTCCCATTGTTCTGTTGTTAGGCTGCTGGGTGGCGGAAAGGAAGGGTGTGATATCACTCCAACTTGCAGTACAGCAGTAAAGAGTGATTGAAGTTTATCAGAACACAAGTCACATGACTTGGGGCAGCTGGGAAATTGACAAAATGTCAAGCCCCATGTCAGATTCACAAAATCAAATATTAAAAAATCTGTTTGCTCTTTTGAGAAGTGGATTTCAGTGCAGAATTCTTCTGGAACAGCACTATTAACTGATGCATTTTGAAAAAAAAATTCCCATGACAAGATAATACAGATAATACTTTCTGAATTAAACTGTCCCTTTTCTGCTTTACAAACTGAAAAAAAAACTCAAAATCAATGTTTTTTAATTGTTCATCTCTATTTGCATTGATTGCATAATTCTGCATATTGGTTCATAAAATGATGACCTGGAAATTTTATCTCAACTTCATTAATTTTTTCCTTATTTGTAAATCAACACAAAGACATTGTTATATAACGATTACTGTAACTTCAATCTATTTTAAAGGTTTTTTCTCTATTCAGTTTTCAAACATCTTGCATTTTTAAATAGACATATTGATTCTGATCAGTCAGGTTGGCCTCAATTTGAAAGAAATGTACTAGGGAAAGGTGAAATATATTAACACGTGCAATCATTAATTCTCTTTTACACATAGATCAAAGAACTCATTTTCAGAATTTTGTAATAAATGTTTCAAAAGTATTCTTTGATACGCTTAGATCACTTAACTATATTACTTTGTTGTACTAATAAAATCATCAGCCTTTTAATTTTGCAAAATAGCATCTAATGCAGTACAGATGAAGGTGATTTCTCTCCATTGAAACTAATGGTGAGCATTGGAACCTGTTTGCACCATTTGCACCAATAAAATCAGCTCATATTGTTATGACTTTACTATCAAGGTTTGTCTCTCCCTCCATTGTAGCCAAATGCTGAAAACTCTCACCCAGATACCAATACAAGTGGATTTTAAGTATATTTAGCCTTCTCTCTCAGTGGTGTGAGTGGGTTGCAAAAATATTAATGTTTGGGTGATCTACTGATCAGTTGCATTATAAAACAGCAATACAAAGTAAGCAAGCCATTTGTCTGAATGATGACTTAGAGAAAAAAATCATGGTGGTCAGACTTTCAGATTTTATTTGGCATTTTAATATATTTCCAATGGCCATGTATAAAACAACAGGGAAAGACAAATTATCAGTTTGTGCAGACAAGCCTGTGATCCTATTGCTGCTGCCAATGGAATACTAGTGATGTTTTAGCAACTAAGGGGCACATTTACTAAAATTCACCCAAAATTAGTGATGGGCGAATTTATTCGCCAGGGGCGAATTCGCGGCGAATTCCCGTGATTCGCGAAACGGCAGGAAAAATTCACTGCCAAAAATTCGCCGCCAAAAACGAGTTGCGCGTCGTTTTTGACGCGACGCGCCGAAAACGACGCGACGCGCGCCAAAAACGACGCGCGACTCGTTTCGCAAATTTTTCGGCGAAGCAAAACATGGCCGTTTCGCCCATCACTACCCAAAATCCATTGGATCTATTTGAAATTCGATAAGCATTCGACTATTGAATGCTTATTGAATAGTTCTAGGCTATCTTTTTGCTCGATATTCGATTTCTCGATTAAATAGTATGATCGAATACCGATCATTCAATTTCACGAAAAATTCGTACTTTTTCCTTCGAGCCTCCGAAAAATTCGTACCATTCAAAAGATCGAGGTGTTCGATTGTACAAATAGTATTCGAGCAAGTCTTTGCAAAAGAATACAAAAAAAAAAAAAAAAAAAAAAAAAAAAAAAAAAAAAAAGGGTTGTGGGTGCACTCCTAAGGCCATATAAAAAAATAATTAAGTACAATAATCCCCTGTCTAAGTATTCCAATGAATTTGCACGTGCATATATTTAAAAAGGAAAAACAGGGTTTTTTGTTACAAAGTTGTGATCATAAAGTTGATAAGCCACCATACCACGTCAAGGTAAACCCCACACGGTGGTCCCTAACTTGTTTACCTGTGGTTGAAATATAAACGGTCAAATACCGGTCTGCTTAACAGCACCCACAACCCCTTTTTTTTGTCTTTGCAAAAGAAGCCTATGGTGGAGAGTTCCCATAGGCTACTATTAGTATTCGGTAGGTTCAATCTGGCGAAGCAGGCAGTTGAATAAATTTTAAATTTAAAATCCTTCGATCATCCAATGATCAAATGATTGAATATTTGATCATTTGATAATTTGAATATTCGGTATTCGATGATCAAAGATGCCAAATTTGCATATTCAATCCTCCGAAAAAATCGTATGATCGGAATTCGATCGAACTTCGATCTCTTCACACAAATTTTGTACATTTGCCCCTAAGTGTGAGGAAGACTCACATTAACATTATTCATATTTGTCCCAAAATGTATAGACACTGTAGATACTGTATATATAAAATTTAAAAATGTAGTGGGTACATATCCCAGAGTCATATTTGAACAGTAGTTCATTTAAGAAACAGTTATTGCCTATGCAGGTAGCACTTGTAGGGTGCGGATTATCCTCTACACCTTTATAAATTAACAAGGTACAAAGTTCAACATTCCCAGGCTCCGAAGAACCTCATACTTAATGCTAGCCATAAGCAGGTGCTAAGTAGAGGCTTCCCCAGTACTTGTGCTCTCCAGTTTCATTATCAGAATGACACACACAAGCTACAGTATATCACTGCCATATGAAGGCAAAACTGCATAAAAAAAGGATTGTGCCCCAGAAAGTCCTGGATTTTTGGGAAGGGCACAAAGGCCCAGGCCTAAGATGGCAAACCACCAGTTGACACCATTTGCAGTGGGGAATGGGCAACATTTTACAAACTGTTTGACTCTCCTACACACTGACTCTCCACCTGGAGCTATGATGTGATCAAGTCCAAAGGTGGAGGATGGAAGCTTGGTGGTGTGTGGAGATGGGAGTAGATGAGCACACTTACTGACCTACAGTAGGGATTCACAATGGTTACATTTGCCCCTGGCCTAAGGGAGCTACTTATGGGCATTTTGCACCCATTTGTGGACTTGCCATATTGCCCCACACATTATAACTAAAGCCCAGTACCTTGAACAGTTTAAACTAGCATGAATTTAAGTTTTTTTGCAAAACAATTCCACTAGGTTTAAATAAATAATGTACCCCATTCCCCACACATTTCACATAATAGATCCTGTACCTGAATAAAACACAGCAATATAACAATATTTTAACAGCAATTTTATGATGCAGAACTCATTGGTTTGCTTCTGTTTCCCAATGTCCGACATACAAGCTATGATTCCGGAGTCCAGTCATTGACTGCAGAGCTTTCAGAATAAATTACAGAGCCTTGACTCAGACCCTGCAGCCCTAATAAAGTAAATAAAAGCACAGTCTGCAGCACAACATTCTTCTGTTACTGGTACAGGGGAAATTAGATTTAAAGTCTGCAAAATAGGAGACAAACCAGAAACGGATACATTTCAGTAACTCAAATAAAATCAATTCCCCATTCTCTCCATTGTTCATGTTGATAATTATAATCTGTTCCTGTGTTCCCACTTGTACAGTTTTTCATCCAGAAGCCCTAATAAATTATATTTACTTTTCCATACTGTTATTATTTTCTACAGATTGCTTTATATACAATCTTCAGTTGTGTACTTAATTATGATTACAGTTTTCCACTGCTTGATTTAATCCTAAAACACACAGCAATGCTTTCAATTTACTCATTATTTTTAAAACATCTGTATTCCTTTTTCATTTAAATGAAGGAGTACTCCCTTAAAGTGAAAGAGTATAACCCCTGAACATTGCAGGCTTCAGTAATATTATATCACTTGAAACAGTCCACTCACGAACTAAGGACACAGTTACATAGTAAATATAGGTTGATAAAAGAAAAAAGGCTATTAAGTTCCAAACCTACAAATAAGCCCGAGAACACATTTTAGTTCCCTCAGTTGTATGAAGGTTTTACTTGTTTAGCTTGCAATTTTTGTCTTTGTATATGGGTTTTCCTTAAGGCTGATCACATGCTTAGTAGCCATTACTTCTAGCCATTGGCATTACCTATAGACAACCTTCATTGTTATTATTAATTAGGGATGCATCAAATCCAGGATTTGTCCTGGATTTGGCCTTTTTCATTCGGTAGGTTCAATATGGCGATTGAATTTAAAATTTATTCGAATGCCTACTTCAGCCGGATTCAGATTCAGATTAGGCCTGAATCCGAATCTTAATTTGTATATTTAAATTGGGATAGGAAGTGAAATCACATTACTTTTTCGTCACAAAACAAGCAAGTAAAAAGTTTTTTTTCCACTTTTCCTTTCCAGCCACTCATTTGCATATTAAAATTAGGATTTGGATTTGGTTCAGTATTCGGCCAAATCTTTCATGAAGGATTTGTGTATTTGGCCAAATCTGAAATAGTGGATTTGGTGCACCCCTATTACTTATAGCCAGCAGACAATATAGCATAAGCAGTTTAAAAAAAAGATGGCGTAGCTACAACATATGTATGAGAACTCAGCCTGGTGGTCCAGTGGGGGTGAGATGGGGACTCCCGTTGCACCCACGATTAGGACAACCACAACGGAGCTGATGCGCAAAGTAAAGGGCTGACAAATCCGGAGGTGAGCAGTGCAGGTAACATCATCGCGCATGCAAGGAAAAATCAGATACTTAAAGCAGCAGGTGTCTCATGGTAATTACCCATTATAAAGCTTCCGATCATGTTCTGGGTGCTTTCTAGTCTGATTTCTATTATATTTCATGTATTGACCCTTGCCCATCCCTGATATTTCTTATTGCGGCCTAAACTGACCCCTGCCTGGCTTGATGACTCTCCTGTTTGATACTCCGTTGATTCCTATTTGTGTATGACCTTGGCCTGCGACCACAACCTTGCTCTAGTTACCGGTATTGTACTGCAAACCATTTTGGTTGATCCGGCCTGTTCTTTGACTCCGCTTTCAGCTCCTTTGACCTATCAGTATACGCTCAGATCCCATGCTCTCCCAGAACTCTCTTCTTGGTTCCCCGCGTATTAAGACATGGCGGCATTTGCGTAGCCAAAAGCCAAAAGCCAAAGCCAAAGTTGGCTGCTACAGGCAGAAGAGTGGGCTTAAACCTTTGAAGGGGGCAGTGACATGTAGAAGTTTAAAAAGGGACCCACTATACTGAAGACGAACAAAGAGCTATGGGGAGAAACAAAGATGAAGCAATAGGAACAATAATATTCTACATCAGCATTTAAGGAGTGGTGGTACGTGCAAATAATATGATCAAATTACATAGAAGTGTTTTTCAATCTCCTTTAAAACCCTGAATACATTGAGCAATTAAATAGTTTTGGGGGGACGTTGTGTGCTTGCGTACAAAAATTCCTTCCTTTCACATACAGCAGCTCAGCCTTGATTTATGGCTAGTTCTAACCCTCTTTAAAACAGAACAGACTACTGTGGGCAAAGTGAACACTGATTATATTGACATGTTTTAGCTCTAATGGGCAAGGACAAAATGTTTTATATTGTATAGTTTCCTGCAGGTGATTATTGCTTGAAATAGTGTCACTCAGTAAATGGTCTTGTGTTGGAGCAGAATTTAGAAATGTCCCAACAATTTGAAAAAAAAAAAAGTTTTAAAAAATATATATTTTTTAAATTGGTATATATTTGTTCTTTTTCATCAGGCTCCCTTTTTTTAAATTTTAGTTATATACAGAAGCCAAAGCAAATAAAGACCTGCATTCTAAATACAGGTATCTGTTATCCAGAAACCCATTAACCAGAAAGCTCTGAATTACTGAATGGTCGTCTCCCATAGACTACATTATAATAAAATAATCCAATTTCT
The DNA here is from genome assembly GCA_024363595.1 of Xenopus borealis. Classification (NCBI taxonomy): domain Eukaryota; kingdom Metazoa; phylum Chordata; class Amphibia; order Anura; family Pipidae; genus Xenopus; species Xenopus borealis. Next base: position 13,716,895 of record CM044433.1, read on the forward strand.
TTTTCCTTTTTCTCTGTTCTAATAAAACTTTACCCTGTACTTGATGCAAACTAAGATATAATCTTTATTGGAAGCAAAAACTTCCTATTGGGTTTATTTAATGTTTACATGATCTTGTGATAGTGTTAAGATAGGAAGATCCTAATTACAGAAAGATCTGTTATCCAAAAAACCTCAGGTCCTGAGCATTCTGGATAGCAGGTCCCATACCGGTAATTCTAAAAAGAAATAAATATTAAATGTAACAGGTATATCTGTCTGAGTGCAGAATTTCAAAATGTCCCAAACAATTAGCAAAATAATGTTTTTTTTTTTTAGAAAAAATAAATTTAACAAAATTTACTATATAAATTTACTATATATTTTTGTCAGGCATGCTATTTCAAGATCAACATTCCAAATAATAATAACTTAGAACTCAGATATAGTGGGAGTACGAGAGTCTATGAGCAGAATTTCAAAGTGTCCTCAACAATTAGAAAAAAAAAATAGAAAATATAAATGTAATATTGCATTTAGAAAATCAGAAAGAAATCAAAACATTTAAAAAAATACATCTAATGAAATACTTCTAAACGAAAACATCTATTCCATACAATGTATCTACATCATATACTTCCGAAAAAGATTGTTGGACATGAAACAGTATATCAAAAAATAAGTGCATTTCTAAAACCCTAATGAATCATGAAAATCACTGCTATTATCTTTTTGAACAAGCAATGATCCATTCATGGGATGATTGTACTTGCTGGATCTACTTAATCTATGAACAGTATCTGAGTTGAAATAATGACATGCAATCTTTTAACAGTTTTTCATGTGATATGAGTCCAAAAGCCATAAAGTAAAAGTATAAAAAATTAAAGCATTCTTGACCTACTATAGCTCTCATTATACAGGGTAACCAGTGAAACATTCAAAAAGAAAGATCTAGCTACACACATCTTACTGGTGTCACTTTAATAATGGATATTGAATACTGCAGGTGACAATTTGGAAGCCATTTAATATAATGAAGAATGCCAACAAATTTTGTGAAAGGAGAAAGGTTAAAACCTTATCTAACAAGTCCCTTTGGGAGCAATTATAACTAGCCAGGTATGTACAATTGTGCTCATAAGTTTACATACCCTGGCAGAATTTATGATTTCTTAACCATTTTTCAGACAATATGAATGATAACACAAAAACTTTTTATTCACTCATGGTTAGTGGTTGGCTGAAGCCATTTATTGTCAAAGAACTGTTTTTATTCTTTTTAAATCATAATCACTACATAACTACTCAAATGACCCTGATCAAAAATGTACGTACCCCAGTTCTTAATACTGTGCATTGCCCCCTTTAAAATCAATGACAGCTTGAAGTCTTTTGTGGTAGTTGTGGATGAGGCTCTTTATCTTCTCAGATGGTAAAGCTGCCCATTCTTCCAAGTCTAAGTACGTCCCATGCAAAGCTTCTGGGCTGATGAGTGTAAATTTTTCTCCAATATTTCTTGATAATTTACTGCATTCATTTTGCCATCAATTCTGACCAAATTTTCTGTGCCTTTGTAGCTCACACATCCCCAAAACATCACTGATCCACCACCATGTTTCACAGTAGGAATGGTGCACCTTTCATCGTAGGCCTTGTTCACTCCACGCTAAGGGGCAGATTTACTAAATGCTGAATTTTAGAAGTAAAAAAGCTTTGAAATTCAACCCTCAAAGTTTTTTAAAGGGTTTTTTTCTAATAGAATTTTAGGCTATTCAATAGTCGAAGTAGCCCAAAATTGCTTTAAAATTCGATTTAAAAAATTATATAATGGAAAAAAGGAAACCCCAAGAAATATATTCTTTTTCTGTATGTTGTCTCCTCTTTGTCTCTCTGCTAATTCATGTGCAAGTGCACTTAAAGCATTTGCAAAACTCTGGAGTTACCACCACATTAAATGATGAGGGTTCCTCCAGCAGGTTGCATCAGTCAGCTCAGCAGAATTTGAGCAAATAATCACATGCTAATGCCATTTAAATGGCATGTGCCACCTGATGAAACCACTACTCCGCAACTGGGTTTCTGGTAAAAATGTACCCCCATTCTATATGACCAGTCAGATTTCTCCTGAACTTCAATCTGCCATCTGTTTACTCCAGGGACGGGGACCCTAGGCAACCTGGCCTGGCTTGCTGACCCTCCACCTTTGCACGTGTTTGTGTACATACGTGAGCATTCAGATGAGAATGCATGTGTGGACAACACATGTAAACAGATGCTCATTCATGCATTGTGTTGGAGAGTGGAACCTGCTCAGCGAGACTAAGGGGCTAATTTACTAGGGGGCAGATTTACTAAGGGTTGAATCTTAGAAGTAAAAAAACTTTCCATTCTCCTTCGAATAAAAAAATTGTTCGAACAATTCAAACAACTTCCCAAAATCCTTCGATTTCTCAGAACTTAGAAATAATTTCAGGACAAGCTCTGTGAGGTCCGCCACAGGCTAAAATGCCAATGTCGTATAGTGAAGGTTTCTTAAAGGGCCAGTACTTCAAAATTCAAAAATTCAAATTTTTTTAAAGTCAAATCAAATTTTGGGCTATTCGATAGTCTAAGTAGCCCATAATTACTTTGAAATTCAAATTAAAAAAATTAAAATTTTATTAAAATTTTCACTTCGACCTTTAGTAAATCAGTCCCTAAGGGTCGAAGTGAAAATTCAAATAAAAGTTTTGATTTTAAAATTTGAATTTCTAAGTAATTTTGGGCTACTTAGACTATCGAATAGCCCAAAATTCTATTCAAATTGAAAAAATTTGAATATTCAAATTTTCGAATTTCTAAGTACTTGCCCTTTAAAAATCCTTCGACTTCAACTATTCTCCAGCTTTAAGCTGCCGAATTGCCATTTTAGTCTATGGTGGACCTCACAGATCTGATCAGTTGAAGGTTTTTGATGAAATCGTTCGAAATGTTCGATCAGATAAAAAAAAGCCCTTCAAAAATACTTTGTGGGTTGAATTTTGAAGTTTTTGTTACTTCTGAAATTCAACCCTTAGTAAATCTGCCCCTAGGTGTAGGCAACAGGGAAGGTGCCTAGTGCCATTCAAGCTACCCCTAGTTCGAGACCTGGTTTCCTCTCAACTCACACACCAGTGGTAATTAGTGATGGTCAAATTTACACTGTATTTGCCAGGCACAGATTCACGAAATTTGCTGCAATAAAAAATTGCATATGTAAAAATTGTTGCATATCAAAATAAATTTGACACCCATTGACTTCAGTGCATTTGGACAAAAGAGTCGCATGCATAAAAATTGTTGCCCATCAAAATTATTTTGTCACCCATTGACTTCAATGCTTTTCACAAATTTTTGCTGTTTTGCAAATTTTTTTGTGAGTTTTGCACATTTTTCGGTGAAGTGAAATGGGACAGATTTTGCCATTGCTAGTGGTCATCTTACCAATCCAAAAACACTATTTTCTAGAACTGGAGAATTTGGTTTGCCCACCTACCAACTTGCCCAAAGACATGACGGCTTTCATATTCAATTGTGCTGAAAATTTTCCAGTTACTGTTATTTATGGCATTCAGGCCCATTCATTTGGTGCATCTGCCTATTAATGGAGACCTCTGTGAGAACCCTGAAGCTACTGCGTGATTCAGAGGTGGTGTTAGCTCAAGTGTCAATGTTGCTTGCATTGCTTAATGGGTATAAAGAGGACTAGAGTTAACAGGTGGAAATATATTTTTACAGCAATATTTGTATTACATACAGTTTGTACTAAAGTTTGTTTCTCATCAAGTCATTTGTCAGCATGTCAGCCTGTATAAAGTCAAAGTTAAACATAGACTTGCATGATGTGCTTGCTGATACATTAAATTAAGTAGACATTACCTCATAGGCTACAGTGGCATTTACACAGACAACATTAATTATTTGTTGCCTCTTTTATTCGAGATATCTATTAAAGTTAGAGATCTGTAAATGCTTCCACTATGAGTATTTGGAGATTGCTAAGGTATAATTCAACTGTTCCTCTTTCATAACAGTATTTTTATAGTTATCACAAGAGATTTCTTATTTAATGTAACTGCTCATGCTTAACATCTTTCCATTTCTCTTCGGAATCTCCGAAGTGTAACTAAAGAAAATACATGTTTAATTTTAATACATTTAAACTCTATAGTTTAATCGTCAAAAATCACAGTAGTTTTGGACATGCGTCACTACACACCTTTCTTGTCTGACAGAGGGAAGTAATTTGCCCAGTCTGTCCATATCTTTGATTTGCATTTTATTTTAAATGGAAAAAAAAGATATTCTTCGGATCATTTGTACATTTTAACAAACGCAGCAAATTGGAACTAAAGATTGAAGCTGCAAACAGTAAGATGTGATTATCATTTACCATTTCCAGGGATGCTATTTAACTCAGAGTAAAGGTAACTGGTCATTGAATAGCTTATGTGTAACATGTTATCACTCAAACTCACAAACTAGAGTATTCCCATTGAAAATGTTCTTCCATGTTCTTAAATTGGTGCTGCAGAATTTTGTAAAATTTGTATTTATTTAAAAAAATCGAACTTTACAGGTAGAAATCTTGGTATGCATTGAACATTTTTGGATTGTTTTAAAGTTTTTTAAGCCCTCTTGCCTGTGCCCAACATGATGGGCACAGACAAATGGGCTTAAGAGTTTTTACTTGGCATAATTAATAGTGAAGGGCGAATTTATTTGCCTGCCGCAAATTCGTGGCAATTCCGCAATTTGCCACAGGCTAATAAATTCGTGAAGCGCCAGAAAAATTTTGCCTGGAAAAAATTCGCCGGCGTATCGTTTTGGACGCGGTCGACCATATTTGGATGCTGCAATCCATTTTTGGACACCGGCAATGGGTGCGTCCACCCAGAAATGGACACCCGCGGCGTTTCAAAAATGTTTTGCCATTTCTAAACTCCCCAGAATCGTCCATCACTAATACCTAACCTTGTTAATTATGCCAAGCAGAACCATTCCATTGGTTGAGAACCACATTGAGCCAAGGTGTGTACTCCTTAGCCGTTAGGTCTCTATGACCCTCTGTGTTGACTAGTCTTTGGCTTTGAGTTTGTTTTGATTTTCTTTCTAACAAAACAGATTTTCATATTTCCTATTATTATACCAGCATTATGCTGTGGTGTAATGTTGTAATGGCCCAGGAATATAAGGTTTAAGTCCTAAAATGACCTAGTCCAACTAAGAATCTATGATACAAGTTTCATTCAACCAACCTGAACAACAAGAAGAAAATAAATAATTATCATATCTGATACATAATATATGTACCCCAGAAGAAACTTTACTTTCAAATGTGGTTCTACTATAAAATGTCTGCCTTTTGTTTCATTAACTTTTTTCAACTAAATATATTTTAATTCCAAGTTGTAACAACAACAAAATGAGGAAAAGCCCAGTGCTCAAGAGTTTTATTATAAACTATTCACTGACAGGTATAGCAGAATAACCATAAATCTTTTTTCAGATACAAGAAGTACAAATGATAACCTTACACATTTCATGACTAAAATCAAGGCTAAAATAAGCCCATGATCAAGTGGTTTATCACAAAACCCATTAGGCTCAAATAAGAATCAGAAAATAAACCATCTCAAACCTGTTTAGGTCATGTGGAAATCAATGGAAGATTGACACAGTGATCTGCGCTGGATTATCCAAAAAAAGTTTGAATTTTCATCCAATCGAGTTTTTGCAATTGAGTTTTAGGCATGTAAATGGTGTGATACAAATTGACTCTCAATTTTTTTTTCAAAGTTTTGTCCTTCTGATTTATTTAGGAAAATTATTGATAAAAGAGGCGATAGTGGGAGATAGGAGTGGTTGTTTTTGTTGAGATTAAAGTAAATCAACCTCTAAATCATTGGAATATCCCGTGTTCTACTTGTATTTGAATAAAGATCTACAGTTATTTTACTATGTCTGTTTGTGAGTTTCCGTGTGTGCTTGCCAACAATTTCTTGACAATATTATAGACTACAATTCTTAGCAGTGGAAAATGTGATATGTGAAATAAGACATCAATATTTTGCATAGACATAATTTACTACATTTTGGTGTGCACATTCACAAACAAAATGTATAGCTTATAACCCTCATTTCTGACTTCAATACGCTTCTGAATTCAATGCACAAACAAGAATAACTATTATGCATTTTTACATAATTGGTTTAAAGCCAGGTAAGCATATCTGATTGCCAGAAAGGAATATCTAATAAGTGAGCTAAACAAAACAATTCAATGTTTTCCCTTCATTATGTTTTCTATGATTGAAGCAATAAGAAACAACAGGTCCTATCTTTAAAAACTGCATGATGAATTTAAAATTGTTGTCCATATGGAAACAGTTGATCTGTACTCTCTTTATATTGTGTGCTTCTTTGAACTATTATGTTATGGGAATTGGCAATACAGGTTACCTCTAGAAAGAATATCATCTGAAAGTTAGAATTTATATACTGTATTATGATGAATGCATAATTGGTTAATCTACTGCATATAAAAACATTTATGATAGTTTAGAGCACAGTCAGAGGAATTTAGCTTGCTTGTGGTTCTGTCAGTTTGTTGCATCTCTTAGAAAACTAACATACAAGTGACAAAAATGTCCTTTTAATACGGAGTATATAACAATTAGTTAAATTATGTTCTTTATTCATATTTTGTCAGATACATTTCAAGGCAAATATGTATTTTGCAACATATTTTTTTTATTAGAAAAGTAGAGCTACAGATAGATGCTTATATTTGTATTTTATGTGATTTTTTAGTCTCAACAAGGATAGATAGAACTATTTTGGTGACAGCTCTACCACAGTAGGCAACATTATGCAAGCTAGATAATGAGTGCTTTGTTTCTAAAAATATTTCTTGCTAAGGTGTGTTACAAAGGCTTTTCAAGAGGATTGTTTGGTGAGTAGGTATGTGACGTAAAAATTGGCCCATGCCTATAGTAAAAAGAATTATAGTAGAAGGAAAAGCACCAGTTAACATTGTATCTGTTGCTGCACAAAAGCTCAAAAGTACAAAGTATTATGAATCATTGGAATCTTGTATAATTGGTTTGGTTTGATAACAGAGAAAAAGAACATTTTGGCCTGCTAAATAGTCAACAAAAAATAAGCTCGACAAAGCAAGACAATCCTTCCTTAATTATGACAACTACAAAAAAGCCTTTATCTCAAGCTACAGAATACTGAATTGTTAATCTGTGGCCTTGAAGTCCCTTTGTACTCTGTTCATGCCGTGATCTGTTTTGGCAATTAAGAATATATTCAGAGGAACAGTTTTTTGTATGTTATGGGGATGTACAAAGTAAAAAAGGTGATAAAATGTTTGCACATGAATTGCCTCTTTTATTAAGCCTAGAATTAATTTTTTTTTAATTCTACTATAAGGAGAGATGAGAGGAGCAGAAAAGCAGTTAATGTCTAACTGCTGTGAAACTGCTGGATTCTCTAGTTTGTTATTTGATACATTTGTCCTGTCCTGTTGATCTAAATCTGTACACTTAATTTGCAGGACATGACATTCAAAATGAAACAGTTTGTTGCTGGGAATTGCAGTGGAGTGGCTGTTTTGTTCATGGTCCTGTTATGCTCTATGGCATAGAATAGAAGTATGGTAGGGGGCTTGTCGTGCCATAGTGGAGAGCGCACCTCTTTCCTAGGTACAGAAAACCCCAATAAATAGCCTCTTCATTGCCCTAATATTCAACATTGGGGTCTCTCCATTTCCAGGAAATCCCTTGTTGTTCAATTGGGGAAGCAGAGACCAAAGGAACTTGGTCTGAATCAAAGATGTACTGGGCTCAGATTATGAGGATGCTTGAAGGAAATTATCTCTACACTCCTCAAGAGAATTCTCACATCGTGACGAAGGCTCCCCGTAGCACTTCATAGGTCAGTCACCTTCTCAACACTTATAAGGGCATCAATCTATCTACCTCTCTACTGCTCAACCTATATCCACTGATTCAGACAATAATCTAATCACTACCTGCACACTGACTGCCACTTTACAAATCAACTTTACAGCTGCCCACACCAAAGCTTTTACTGGGGCAGTTGCAGGGGACATTCAAGCTAAACTCAATGCATTAAGAGATCGTACTGATAAATTAGAATACACTCCAATGCAGTCCTCAGAAAGGAATTGCAGTTTGGGATATTCCATCAAACTGATAATGCATCACCATGGTTAGCCTTTTAACCTGCAGAATCCAGACAAGGTGCAGCACCTGCTTGCAGCTTTGTAAATACAAGGCAGGCCACCTCCCAGCCCAATTCATAGTTCAACCAAACTGCCACCCAGCCCTCAGTGGCAAAAAACTACCAGATGTTCACCTCAACATAAGGTAAGATTGAGCCCATCATGCAGACCTGGCCAACATGGGGATTCCCTTCTCCCAGACTGAGATCTCAATTCAGATTTTCCTGGATTAATCTCCCCACACTGGATCTACACACAAACCACCCACATGGACACAAACTCCCAATGTTATTTACTAAGCATTTTACTAAGTGTTTTAAAGTAAAGAAAATATCATGTAGTGTTGTCCTGTGCTGTTAAAACTGATGTTTTTGCTTTAGATACACTACTATAGTTCATATAAACAAGCTGCTAAGTAGCAATGGCAGAAATTGAAAAATGGCTATATGGCACAGGATAAGTAATGGATAACAGATAACATTATGTTCTACAGAGCTTATCTGCTGTCTGCTGTGTAACTTGAGCCTTTTCTCCTTTGAATGTCTGCCCCCATGGCAACACAACAGCTTTTTTATATAAGCAATAGAAGTGCTTCTGAAGCAAACACAGTGCAGGGCAACACTGCATTATATTTTTATTACTTTAAAACAATTACATTTTTTGATGTTACTGGTCCTTTAACCTTGTTCTGACCTTGCTAGCTTAATTCCTGTTCTGCTTGCATTTCACCTCTTCTCCTCCTGCTCTCGCTCTCCAGTCCTCTCCTCCTGCTCTCGCTCTCCAGTCCTCTCCTTCTGCTCTCAATCTCCAGTCCTTTCCTCCTGCTCTCGCTCTCCAGTCCTCTCCTTCTGCTCTCACTCTCCAGTCCTATCCTCCTTCTCTTGCTTTCCAGTCCGCTCTTGCTCTCCAGTCCTCTCTTGCTCTCCAGTCCTCTCTTGCTCTTCAGTCCTCTCTTGCTATCCACCCAAGATCTACGCCGCACCATCCTGTCCCAATCAGTCTGTTCCACTCCTGCTCCATCCAGTCTGCAACTATCCCGAGTCGTCACCCACTTTATCCTGTTTATCCAGTCCTCCTGATCTTAGCCCTCTCTGTCCCATTCTGTTCCAGTCTGTCTATGCCCTCATCTCCCTGTTCCTTACTAGTGATGGACGAACCTATCCCGTTTTGGCGGAAAACTCGCTCACGAAATTCGTTTTTTTTTTTTTTAACGCCAGGGAAATTTCAGCAGGCAAATTTTCGATTGCGTTTTGCGAATTTATTAGCCGGCGGCGAATTGCGGGAATTCGAAGTAAATTCCCCATCACTATTCCTTACCTGTTTCCTAGGCACAATCTGCCCTTGCCTAAAGGACTCACACCTTCCCCTTCAGACTCTACAGCAACCCTACCCAATCCCTGACAACTGTATAGCTTTAGACTCTACATGAAAAAAAACAGCATCTCCAAGTACATTAAAGGAGAACTGTCATGAATTATAAACTATAGCATTTTTCTCACTGATATATAAAATTAATTAATATAATAAGTACAATAAAATCTATACCCAACAGCATCAAATTTGTGTTATAAAAACACTTATCACTCATTTCTAACAGTTCTCCAGATCAAGCATTTACAGAATCTGAAAGTATGAGTGTCCATTCAGTTCAGCAACATTCGCTTAGTCCCGCCCATGTTCCTGAGTCATATTTCCCCTCCCTCAACCTCTAGTGACATTGTATCTGTGTGCAAAACTTCTCTGTGGGCAGACAGGCAAGCAGTATTGAATAGCTCATTTATGCCTAGGGTTGCCACCTTTTGTTAATTTTCTTTACCGGCTGGTGGGGGCGGGGCCAAAAAGGGGCTGTGTGTGACATAAAAAAAGGGCAGGGCAATTACATTTTAGGGGCGTGGCCACAAAGCAGAGCCTTCAAGAAGGGGACAAAAGGTAAGTTTACAGGAGATTGGGGGCTGGCCTATGGGTCTTTTTAAGGGTATTACAAATTTACCAGCAGCTACATTGCCGGTAAATTTGTAATACTGGGCCCGGCCTTGGAAGAACTGGAAAAGAACTTTTCAAACTGATTGAAGAGGATCATTTCAGCAGTGCTGCTCCTTGTCAGGGGGGGAGGGGTGCAATAGTGTTCACACCTGTAATCTCCCCCAGTATTGTTCATGTCTGTACTGTTCACACCTCAGACCCAGACTGCATTATTCACCTGATCAAACCACAGACAAGCTACTGGAATATGTATGAACAGAATTTATACACACACACATATCTATCTATATATATATTACAGTTATGTACATAATTGTCCTACACTGCATGCGTGCTAAGCTTTATGCTGTATGTCTGAGATTCTAGATAAGTTTATAACACATTATTTCACATTTGTACAGCTCCTCTCTGATACCCATTAAAAGAAGCATCCCTGCCCTGCTTTATATCTGAGATTCTTGCTATTATTGTATTTTCGCTCTGATCCCCATTATAACCAACTATGAAGGGTTAAACATACCAGAAATGAATGTCACATTTAAACTACAATCCCCTTAATTCATTGCAAAAGGCAGGCTTCTGATGGAGGGTGTGTCTTTATGACATGAACTTGGTGGAGGGGGGAATCAGCGTGATTGGCTCCTCCAGGGGGATGCAGATTTGAAATCATGTCAGGAGGGTGGACTTTATCAAGAAGGAGGAACATACTGGGAGCTGTGATGACACTTTGTCCCAGACTATGCTGCATTTGGTTTTGGCTGCATGGGATTAGTAAAGGCTTGTTTGAGGATGCAGAATGGATATCTGGCTATTTTTTCATTAAGTTATAAAAAAACTGTATTCTTTTTTTAACTGTTAACTTTACTGTGTATAACTTAAACGATAGAGAACATTATATTTCATGACAGTTCTCCTTTAAGGCCTCTTATCACAGGTAAATCATCTAGAGTCCCATACGCAAACAGATTGTAGACATTCATAATGTACTTAGAGCTCATAAACTACTGGAAGTAAAAAAGCACTGATTTGCACCAAACAGACATTTTACGAGAAATAAGATAAACAGCAAACTCTCCTGGCACATAAGTGAAGGGACCAAAAAAAGGCATTCTACCATTGCTGCAATTATAAAATGCTTCTGGGCTTCTAGTATGCAACATAGACTATATAGCAATAATAACTTAATAGACCAGACCCATGAAACTTTTTTTAATCCGAGAGGAAATAAATGTCACCTGGGCTTTCCCTGGTAATACTTTCAACTAATGTGCTATTATGCCCCTGTACTTCAGGCAGTTTGAGTACATGGTTTCAATCAATAATGTAACTCACAACCCAGAGCACTTCAACTGTTTAAAATATTATTAATGCTAGTATTATTAATTTTTATTATAAATATTTTATAGAAACACATCCACATGTGCTCATGTAAGTCATATGGAAATTTTTATGCAAGAACTAATAAATACGATTTTATGATTGCTGTATATGAGAATAAAATTGCATTGGTAAAGAACCTTAAATATTTGTCCTTATGGTGCAGCTGATCATAAAAATTGTTAAACACATACATATGAAAGACTTCTCAAGAATTTCCCACAACAAAAGCAAAATGCTTTCATGTTTTTCCACAGACAACATAAAGTCTGGAGGTGCATAAAATATTGGTATTATTTCGGCATTATTGTCTCTTAGCATAATTTGTACATTGGTAAAATTGTGCATTCTACTTGATTAAGTACAGGGAATTACATAAAAGTGAAGGTCAGAATAATTCTTAGCTTTTTGTCTACAACAAAGCTATATAAATGTATGGTCTAATTTACAGTGACTTTTTTTTGCCATTTTTCAGGATCAATTTTGCATGGCAGTTTTATAAATATACCCCTAATTTGAGTTACAATATTAATGCTCAGAGTATGAGTCAAACTAGTCTGAGAAGAAAGGGAAAAATATTTACCCTTGATACAACAGACTATTTTGTGTATTCATAGCTTTCTGTGTAAGAAAAGAGAAAATGGGCCTCTATTTGCAAAATATTTGCTTCTTGCATTTTGATATATTTTATTCAGTAGAACAGGTTTTAAGGCCAACAGTCCCCTGACCTCTACAATTTTCTGGCAATAGAAATAACAGAGCTTAATGAGACTGCTCTACAGGAAGTCAGATAGATCCTGGCTGGAGATGAGACTGCAACTGCTTTAGAGTTAAGAATCAACAGCATCTGAGGTAAAGCAGATTTTCTGTTTCGTGGGATCTCTTGACAGTTGTTAAATTAATCTGAGCTCTTAAAGAAACTTGGTGCTTCTTAATTTCATTGCCAGTCTAAGATACCAGTTTAGAATATTGCACCTGGTGCTTTTGAAAGGGCTCATGCCTGCTGTTTGAGTCTGTAATTTAAATTCCATCATATGACCTTTAAAGTTATGGAAAAGAAACAAAAAATATTCTCTCACTACTTGTTCATCAGTGAATTCAAAGACCATACTGTATCACACTAACACATTTCATTACATTATATGCTCAACAGATATATTACTTGGATCACGGTTTACAGTGTTGTCCCGATAGTATCTGTCCAAACTCACATAACTTGGGAAAAATTTTAAAAATTTAAATAAAGTTGACCAGTCAAAGCCCTGTAATTATTAAGAAGTTTTAAAATATGAGATGAAAAAAAAAATCTAAGAAGGACTGCATGTCTAAAAAAATTACTTTTGTAGAAGGAAATTTTTCTATCAGCTTACATCCTACAATTACTGAGATTTGTTTCTAGAAGTGTTAGACTTTTATTCTTTCTTATGCCCTGGTAATACTGCCTCTATTTCTTGAATACATCTATATATTCATTGCCAGTACATTGTATACCTCCTTGTTTACTTTGAAATCTAGTTGTTTTACTGTCTTTGGACAGTTGCACAGCAAGAAATATATTATGCTCTATTATCCAAATATTGAGACAAAGTCAATAGATAATTACAAAGGCAGACTGTCTTTTTAATTCATCTTATTGACCAAATTCCATGGCAGTTCAATAAATTGAGAGAACAGTTTTTTCACCATTTATCACACTCACAGGCCAAAATTCTACTGTTATCTGTATTGTTTACACAATTATTTATTTTTCATAATGTGTGTTGTCTAATGGAAATATTAATAAATTAACTAATAGGTTTTATGCTGTTTTGATAAAGGCAGCAGTGCAAAGTCTTTTTGTACAGTATGTTTCAGTGTGTATGGTGTATGCTATACAGACAAAAACAATGGTCAGAATACTCTTACACATTCATCACTGCTTTCCATAAAAATATCTTTGGGCACATATTGCAATTTCAGACATAACATTTGATATAATAACTCCCAAACTGGAAGAGAGTGTGAAAGGTGGAAGTTGGAGACCCACATCTGAAAAGTAATGAAGGTGCTGTGTCAGTTTATAACCTGTTTGTTTAGAGATGTCATATTATGAGACACAACTATTTAATGTAGGGATCCAGAGGGTTAAGTTGCCCTTTGTTCTAAAATCCCCACATGGTTATAAATCCTCTGGTGTGGCCAGCTAAGACTTGGATCTATATTGGATAAGGGAGGGGGATTGAGTCGTTTGTCCCTGTGCAGAGGGCCCTGGCAGATTTCTGATCTGACCTGAAGGAATGTGGGAATTTGAGAAAAGATGTAAGGGCATAAGTAATTGAGAGTCACATGGAGGGCTTGGGGTACAGCCTTGTGAGCTCAACAATGGAGGGTTTAGTGTTCAGAGGCAATGGAGTGAATGTGACAGGAGCTGCCTCTGGAAGGATTCAAGTAAAGGGAGCTTTGTTGCGCTCACGTTGCAGTGCTGGAAGCTGTGCCCCGAAAATTAAAGCAAACATTGCTCAGCTTGGATGTCTTGGGAGCCAGGCTTAAGGATCTGGAGATGCTGTGTTTGCCTGTACCAGCTAAGTGTGAGCCCTGGTGAATCTGTCTGTGTGAGGGTATAGAAAGGCTACAGTGTGTTTATGGAGTAAAAATTCTGGTTTAGAAATTGAATGTGCTAGATTTGGGGGTAGGTGACAGTAACCCTGAGTGCTCCAGTCATAGATATTTTAGTAAAAAATATTTGATGTTGTTACTATATGATGCTTTTTTTAGTTGAATAAGGGGGTGAAATTGATAAAGATGGACCAATGAACATGTGGGAGTTTGTTTTGTTGAAGTAATGTGGATGAATTGTGTGATAGTAGTGATGTCAATAAGCATCAATTATGACACCAGAAAGCACCAATAATAAGGGAAGCTTTTATAGTTTTATTTTGCAGGCTATCCCCAATCTATCCGTCTGTCATATGTTTATTTATTTACAAAGAATCACCTCTGATAAGAAATATTATGAAAACAGACAATGGTTTCTGTTGCATGTCACATTGAATTCCCACAGTGTTTATTATAGTCACACACAAGCATAACCAAGATCTTCAGAAAAAAACACTTAATATTGATAGAAGTTTATAATTAGACAGATTCTGGTAAATCACTGTAGTTGCAAATGCATTGAAAGCAGTAAATATAGAAAAGCAAAGGAAGTGATATTTAGTACATATAAAAAGCAACCATAATTAATTCAATCTTGGCAGGCCACCAAAAAATTAAACATGCAGTATTTCAATGTCCATGAAAGGCAAATAAAATATAAAAGACCCATGGCAGAGATGATATAGATTAATGCAGCCTGGTGTGAATAATGTATAAAACGTATTGTCCTTATGAAAGGTTATAATGAGGACCATATATAACATCCATTTGCATTTAAATCACCCTCAACATTTTCTCTGTAAAAAAAACTTCAAACTGCACAAAGTTGCGAAGGATCAAGTTAAATTAGTTTTTAGACTATTAATATTTTTCTGAAATAGATTTAAATTATGATAATTTGCAAATATAAATCTAAGAAAGTGATACTAAGAAAGCAATTTTAATAATTAGGTTAGCTGCCTTGGAATTTCAACTCAAACCGTGGTGTTTTTAATTGCACCATGCATTAGACATTTGCAAAAAAGGATACATTGAATATTGGAGGACAAAAACTTTACTCTGCCCTCTATTCTGTTGTTACATAAAAAAAGAGAATAACGGTCAAAGGAAACCTGATTTTTTTTAATGGTATACATGAAACAGACAATCCAGTTTAAAGGAAAAGAAATAATTCCTGTTAAAATCTTAAAAACATGCATGCAGCATGTGAAACAATGTATTAAGGTCAGATGAGAGAAATGGATTTACTAAATTGGCAAAAGGTTTAAATTATTGACACAGTTTGCCTTATTATGTACCCAAAAGGCACCACAGCACATGCAACAATTCTAATGTAAAAATGTATTAACAAAATACTGGACCAGTTTTGATTTTTCACAGTACAACATTTTCCCTAGAATATCAGACAATGATATAAAATGGTACAAAAATTGCATCAGAACTAGGAGGAACTTGCTCCATATGTAAACTAAATGTATTTTACATGTAAACAAAATTTACAGTATTTGCCAACAATTTATCTTGCAGCAGACAAGCGGCACTTGGCTGAGGCGTGTTTGTGCACGTGCTGAACCTCATGCAGACTATGAAGCTTAACTGACATTGGCAGAATTAGTGCATAATTAGTAGGAGGAGCTTTGTACTGGCTTAAAGGAACAGTTCAGGGTAAAAATAAAAACTGGGTAAATAATAGGCTGTGCAAAAAAAAAAAATGTTTCTAATATAGTTAGTTAGCCAAAAATGTAATGTATAAAAGCTGGAGTTAGTGGATGTCTCACATAACATTTCAACACAACATCCTGCTTTTCAGCTCTCTAAATCTGAGTAAGTCAGAGACTTGAGGGGGGGCCACATGGGACATAACTGTTCAGTGAGTTTGCAATTGATCCTCAGCATTCAGCTCAGATTCAAAAGCAACAGTTATGACCCATGTGGCCCTCCCTCAAGTCATTGATTGGTTACAGCCTGGTAACCAGGGTAACCAGTCAGTATAAACAAAAGAGAGCTAAAAAGCAAGAAGTAGTGTTCTGTTCTGTTAGGTTAGACTTGCAGTCACTCCAGCCTTTATACATTACATTTTTGCCTAACTAACTATATTGAAAACATGTTTTATTTTGCACAGCCTATCTATTTACCCAGTTTTTACTTTTATACTGAACAATTCCTTTAATAACGGATGCAATGCTGTGTTTTAGTTCTTAGTGCAATGCCTAGCAATAGTAAATAAACATCAGATCTGTTTGTAAAAATATCAATCCATGCAATTAAAGAGATGCTCTTTAACTGCATAGATTTTGTATAGGGCATATATGAAGATTCCAACATCAGAATCTCCAGGTATAATACAATAATGTTCCAGGAATACCATACCTATGAGTGCATGTTTTAATCAATGTATAAGATATTTCCATTGTATAAGCCCTGGGCCAGATGCTTATGGAGTGTTCTACTTTAGGAATGGACTTAGCTCACACTTAGTAAAGTCATTTCATTTTGTCAGCAACAGATGACCATTACCAAAGCAAGCTCAGGAGGCACTTGATCCCACCATTCCCAAATCAAACAAAGACACTCTGTTGTGTGCCAGCTATAGGCCCATTTCATTAATTATCACAGAAAGGCTTAACATTAAATCCTCAAATAATTTCCCAATAATGGATTTGTGAAACACAGGGGCTCGTTTATCAACACTGGGCAAATTTTACCTATATCAATCAATCAATGATTAGGTTTTTAAAGCTAGCAGCAAGAAGAACAATGAATGCATCAATTTGATTGGTTGCCATGGGTTACTGCCTATGGGCAAACAGAGATGTAAAAGACAGCACCTCCAGAATGATTTCCCTAATACAACATTCACAGAAGGCTGAAATCCCATATGTGTTGTTGACAACCAAAGGCATTCATTAGGGTGTCAGGATTTTCTCCATCATACAATGTCAGGATTTCGTCTTGGAGAAACAACTATTAGAAAATAATTGCATTGTATAGCAACCTCACAGCACGAGGGCCAAACAAGGTCTTGAACTGTGTTAAAAGGGGACATCGATTCACAGTAGGAGGGAGTTATTCTTCCACTATAAAGAGAATGTGCTGTACAGCTTTGGTGTCCAGCGCTCAAACAGGACATTATTGAATTAGAGAGGATACAGAGAAGGGCAACTAAGGAATGGAACATCTTAGCTATGAGAAAAGACTGGCCAAGTTGGGGATGTTCACCCTGGAGAAGAGGCGCTTAAGGTAGATATAACTATGTTTTAATATATAAGGGGATCAAATAATAATCTTACCAGCAGGTCTTTCCAGCTGACACGTGGGGACCCATTCCGATTAGAAGAAAGGAGGTACCATCTAAATATTCGGATGGGGTTTTTACAATAAGAACTGTGAACTGTGAAATTAGTCCAGAGAACTTAGGGGCAGATTTACTAAAGGTCAAATTTTTAAGTTAGAAAACTTTGAAATTCGAGCATCTAACTTTTGAACAATTCATATGATTTTGGCCAAAAGAATTATATTTTCAAAAATTTCCAAAAAGACTCCTTAAAGGTTCCAGGAGGTCCCCCATAGGCTAAAATAGCACTTCAGCAGGTTTAAGGTGGCAAAGGGTTGAATATGAATTTTTTAAAGAGACAATACTTCGATTTTCGAATGGTCAAATTTTAAAATCCGATTAGAATTTTTTACAATGTGCACCGGATTTTGGCCTATTCGATAGTCAGTACCCAAAAATTATTTCGAATTTTTTTAATTTGAATTTTCACTTCGACCCTTAGTAAATCTGCCCCTTAAAGTGCTTTGAGAAGTTCATGGTAAACCCTATAAAAAACCTGTATCATTTGTCTATAACTAAAAGTTCTCTTGAAAATGATAGTTCAGTTCTTATAAAATGGTAGACAGATCTTAAGAAATCCTTAAAGGAATCCACTTGGAATGAGATCTACCTGCCAATGCATTAATGTTCCATAGCCCGTAGATTGCAAGAAGCTAATTTCAAGTTATTAATGGAATGGCATTATACACCATTAAAGCTAGGCATTGTCCAATGCCCACAAATTAAAATTAATTATAAAGCTATAGACCACAATATACAATCTTTATTTCCACTACAATGCTAACGCCTTAATTTATCGGAAATTTGACGAGCTAATGGCAATGAAATATAACACAAATAAACTTTCTGGATCATAGTGGAATGTTGGTCTAATGGGGCAAATTGGGTTACAACTGATGCTACTCCAGATACTCAGATGGACTCTTAAAACTGTAGTCCAGAACCCTTATAACTTATTGCAATAATATGGTATATTTTGTTTAGAGGTGATACAACAGTTTTTGTTCTATGACATGCCTTGATATTGAGAAATGTGATCTGATGTTTGTCCACAAATATGTTGCATAATCTAACTTGTCACCGATAAATGCTTTTTACTGTGCTCCCCCTTTTTTCCACTGTACCCGCCTTAAAGGGGTGGTTCACCTTCAAGTTAACTTTTAGTATATTGTAGATGGGCCAATTCTAAGGAACTTTTCAATTGGTCTTCATTATAAGTGATGGACGAATTTATTCGCCAGGGGCGAATTTGCGGCGAATTCCGGCGATTCGACGCTGGCGAATAAATTCGCGAATCGCCAGCGAAATTTCGCTTTGCGAAAATTCGCCAGAAAAACGCGTCGAGCGTCGTTTTTGACGCGACGCACCAAAAACAACGCGACGCACCGAAAACGACGCGCCAAAAACGACGTGACGTGTCGGAAACGACGCGACGCTCCAAAGTTGACGCACGTCAAAAGAGTCCCGCGACTCGTTTCGCGAATTTTCCACCAATTTGCTAATTTCTTTGGAAATTTGCGAATTTTTCGGCGAAGCGAATCTCGGGAGATTCGCCCATCTCTATTCATTATTTATTTTTCATAGTTTTTTAATGATTTGCAATTTTCTTCTGTTTCTTTCCAGCTTTTAAATGGGGGTCACTGACACCATGTAAAAACAAATGCTCTGTAAGGCTACACATGTATTGTTATTGACACTTTTTATTACTTATCATTCTATTCAGTCCCTCTCCTATTCATATTCCAGTCTCTTATTCAAATCAATGCAGGGTTTCTAGGGTCATTTATACCATAGAAACCAAATTGCTGACACTGCAAACTAGAGAGCTGCTGAATAAAAAGCTAAATAACTATAAAACCACAAACAATAAAAAATGAAAACCAATTGCAAATTGTCTCAGAATATCACTCTCTACATTATACTAAAATTTAACTCAAAGGTGAACAACCCCTTTAAATATTAAGAAAAATTGGTCTCATGTAGGAACTGACTTGCCTTTCCTTTCATAATTTATTCCATACCTCTCCTCCCCATCTAAGACAACCCCAACCTATTAATTAGTCTATGTTTCAAGTCCTGGTAACATCCTTTTGTCATTACTTATATAATGATGAACACTACAAATGACCATGGTGCTTGCAATTCCCTTGATTACTCATTGAAACTTTCCAAACATCAGTTTAACCACCATTGTTCATTTCATGTTTACCAACCTTCAACTGAGACAGTATTTAAAGAGATTCTGACACCTGAAGTCAAACTCTTTTTTACCTCTATTATAATAACTGGCTTTGAAAGCTACTTCTAACTTTGCCATAAAGTATTTGCATGATGCGTTTACATTACCTGTCTGATCCCCCATGTTCCTGTATGAGGGGGCTGCCATATTTGTGCACCCGGCATCTGTTATCATTACAAACTGTAACTAACAGACTGAGATGGGACTGTTAGGCTGGCAAAGTAAGAGTGTCAGGGTGTCAGAGAGTCAGGCTTAGAAATTTCAGCTAACAGATATATACAAAAACAAACCTCTCAGCAAAAAATGATCAACATGACATATAGGTAACAATTAATGTACATTCATATGTGAAATTTAATTTTTTAGTGTCAGTATCACTTTAACCTCAACTACTGTACCAACATCAGCAGTGACATCAGCGCGTCTTGAATTGTTATGAATGTTTCAGAGTTGTAGCCCATTTTTTCCTGAGCTACAAATTAGTGAACACTCACTTTAGTCAAATCCTGCCAGTTGAACTGAAGAAAGGTTATGCTATATTCCAGTGTTCCCCAACCAGTAGCTCTTGAGCAACATGTTGCTCTCCAACCCCTTGGATGTTGCTCCCAGTGGCCTCGAAGCAGGTGCTTATTTTTCAATTCCTGGCTTGAAGGCAAGTTTTGGCTGCATAAAAACCATGTACACAGCCAAACTGACCCTCATGTAGGCTACCAGTCCACAAAGAGGCTACCAAATGGCCAATCGCAACCCTTATTTGACACCGCTACGGATCTTTTTCATGCTTGTGTTGCTCTCCAACTCTTTTTATACTTGAATGTGGCTCACGAAACAAAAAGGTTGGGGACCCCTGCTATATTCTGTATAGGGAAAATGTTGAGAACACCTTAAAGGAGAAGGAAAGTAATTACCTTATAGTGTCCCCCACCACCCCCCCTCCTGAAACGCCGCAATCAAACTTGCCTTAGAAGATCCGCAGCTGTGTAATAGAATTCTGTAGTTACGGCGCTTGTTCAGCTTTGGCGCCGCCATTTTAAAAGTCAGCACGTCACTTCCCCAACAGCGCGCATGCGCCTCCTGTTTGACCCCATGACGTGATACGCATTCTAATGCTGAAGTTAGCACGGAACCGTGCTTGCGCTTTCTGTTAGCAAGGAGCTGTGCCTGTCTGTATGAACTCAGAAAACCTGTATTCGGGAAATGAATTCACTGGGGCAATAAAGCTAAAAATGCATGTTGATTAATGGTTAAACCGTGTATTTCTGTTTAATACTTATTTACAGACCTCAGACAGAACGGCAGACCCGCTCGCTATTATCCTTATCTGCTCCTGCGCTCGCTCGCTGTCTGGCTGGTTTTCAGACTGTTAATGGAATTTAGAGCGAGCGCTGGAGATTCAAATCTTCCCTTAGTTGCTGAGCAACGGGGGAGCTGGCTGCCGATTGGAGAAAAGAATAATGGGGGTGGGAGCATGGAGGTCAACGATTACGTGTACATATGTCACGTGACCAACTACACTGATGTCAGCACGGCACGGAATAGATTCCTGAGAGCATGCGCAGGGCACTGCAGAAACCTACTGCGCATGCCTGTGCCCCAGTGGAAGAATTTTCTAGACAGGAGAGAGGGTAGGTGTTTTTATACAAGTTCTAAATATTAATAAAAACGATTAGAACATAAAAAAAAAGTTGAAAAGTAATAATTGCATGATTTATGATACCTAAAAGAATACTTCATTGGCAATATGTATATATTAATTTGATTTTTGAGTTTACTTCTCCTTTAAACTGTGGCTTGCCCTGGGACATTTTTGCCATGATACAACTTAATAACTTTTGCTTCAGTTGCCACTTCACATGGGTAAGTTTAAGAGAAGTATTTCTGTATTTTTTTTATTGAATATGTTGCTCTTTTAGTGTATGAGAGAGGAACGGAGCTCTCTCCAGAAGTAATGACGCACCCACAGTGTGAGGTAAGCACAAAGGGACTGGGGGTGTCTGCCTAGATGCAACCCATGAGCTCAACCAATTAAAATCTAAGATATACAGAGGAAATAAGCTGCTCATCTACCTGACTATTGTGTCTTAAAAAGTCACTAGGATCCTTGATTGCATTAGCATAATGAGTTTCAAACGACCATACGCCTTTGCCATTTTCATCTTTTTTTGCTGTGTGTTCTGCGAGTATATAATGGAATGTACTTAATCATAAGGTTGTTTCTTCAAGCTTGCTTTCATCAAATATGAACAGATTGTCTTTTTCATCTCAAAGGTTTTCAAGCACCCTTTTTTTAATTAATTTCAAGCCTTGTCTATTTCAGCTTCCCCTAACACATATTATGTTTTGAAACACTTGTTTCCTTTTTAGATAGGTATGTTAATAGGCACTGGGTTCCTCAACAGCAAAACTCACGCATACTATTAATACATTTCTCTGTTTACTGCATTTTTGGAAGTTTTGTATTTATTCCCATATACTTGACAGAAATCATGATAAACACATAGTTAAATTGAGTTGAAAAAAGACCAAGTCCATCAAGTTCAACTCCTCCAACTTAAAACCCAGCATACACGCAGCCCTCCACACATGACAGGTGTGGGTAACCCCTGCAAAGGTTGAGGCATAAAATTAAATCTATTTGGGGGCAAATTACTTTGTCAAGAATAATGTCAGGACCTGCCGGGTCTATAACCTTGAACATTGTACTGATAGATCTGAGCTCCCCCTAAAGAATCAGTTTCAGAAGTCATTCACGTGCCAAACATCAGCAGTGGCACCAGACAGACTTCCGAGCAACTGCGTCTAATTTTCAATGAAATGCACAGTTGCATTAATTTTACCAAATCAGAGGCAATCATTCAAGGTTCAGCAGAATTGTATCAAGTGAATCACCTCCTCGAGACCACAATTATGCTGGAATTCTGGGAAAACCACTGCACTGTGGAAAAAAAGACATTTCAATTGAACTCTAAATTGCACTCAGCTCACTGCACTTGCAAAGGTACATGTACCCCTGGTGTCTAGAATGGCTCCATGGAATCAGGCAAAATTTAAAGGGGTTGTTCACCTTTGAGATAACTTTTAGTATGATGTAGAAAGTGATATTCTGAGACAATTTGCAATTGGTTTTCATTTTTTATTATTTGTGGTTTTCGAGATATTTAGCTTTTTATTCAGCAGCTGTTCAATTTGAATTTCAAGCAATCTGGTAACTAGGGCCCAAATTACCCTAGCAACCATGCACTGATTTGAATAAGAGACTGGAATATAAATAGGCGAGAGTCTGAATGGAAGGATCAGCAATAAAAAGTGGCAATAACAATACATTTGTAGCCTTACAGAGCATTTGTTTTTTTAGAAGGGGACGGTGACGCCCATTTGAAAGCTGCAAAGAACCAGAAGAAAAAGACAAATAACTATAAAACTATAAATAATAAATAATGAAAACCAATTGAAAAGTTGCTTAGAATTGGCCGTTGTATAACATAATAAAAGTTACCTTAAAGGTGAACCACCCCTTTAAAGACTATTCTTCGTTCAAGCATTTTTTCACCAAGGAGGGCAGATCTTATTTTGCAGTAGGCCTAACATTTGTGAAGCACCTGAATATGGGATGAGCTAACGTACAGCCGCAAATGAGAAACACGCAACTATAACCATCTAGATGTGAATAGTCTCCTGTTTCAGCGTTGTTAAAGTTGCCATCACATAGCTAGGGATTGTTTCACCACAAAAAAAACCCGCCGCCCATAGTCTCTAATGGGTGAAAAAAATTATGTTATGCAATTTGTTGCCTGTCAAAAAAAATGTCACCAATAGACTTCAATGCTTTTCATGATTTTTTGGCGAAGCGAAATGGGTCAGATTCAACCATCACTACTAGGGATAATTAAACAATTTTGCCATCACTGATTTCATGAATAGCCTGCTTGTAATTTTTTATGGTGCCCAGACTGTAACCAGCCAATCTGTTAACATTTAAAGAGTGTTTTCTCCATTCATCCATTCTTGTATTTATTGTGTGCATGTGAAAGGCTATAGTAAAATGAACGGCACCATTGAAGCTTTACCCCAATGTTTGTTCTGGATGAGAGCTCTTGTTCTCAGAGGACTATCCCTAGCAATGGTGTGGAGGCAGGGTGTTCTGCACATGTAACTGTATGCAATGCATGATATTTGGGTGCCAGCTGGTCTCATTTAAAAACACTGGGTACATTTGCACCTGGGCAGTAATTCATGGCAACCAATCAAATGTTTGCTTTCATTGTTCAACATGCAGCTGTCTGAAAAAAACCAAGGGGCAGATTCACTAAGATCCAAAAATTCGCCAGCGTAGGCTTCGCTAGTGTTCGCCGCACTTTGCCAGGCGAATTTTCGCCAGCACTACGCAAATCCACTAAAGTGCGAATTTACGCTCAGGTCGGCGAATGGTAGCGTAGTTGCGCTAGTTTTACTTCGCTAGGCAGAGCGCTGTTACCCGAGCGAAGCCTAATTTGCATACGGCGGGAACTTTAACGTATAATAGAAGTATATGTTACAGCCACTACATTCCACTACACAAGCCCAGGAAACCTTTAATAAATAAAATAAAGTTGTCCTATTGCCCTACATGTGCCCCCTGTATAGTTGTGTTTCCATATGTTAGGAAATGTAGGGGGGAAGAAGGGTAACCCCCCAAAAAAATGATCGATCTTTTTCAGACCATCACCCTCCTATGCTAAAATACGCCACCGTTTTTTTGGGACTTAGAAAAAAATTTGACATTTTTTTTCAACCTCCTATCTATTGTATTGAACTTTGCCTGGTCTGACCAGGCGAAGTAACGTCTAGCGTAAGTGCTAACGTTTAGGAAAATGTTTATCTTAGTGAATTTGCAAAGTTACGATCCTTCGTTAGTGCGCAACTTCGCCTGGCATAAGGGTGCGAAGTTGCGCAAGTCTATCTACTTCGCTAGCAAAATTCGCCAGAGTCCGTGTTAGTGAATTTGTAAAGTTGCGAAATGATGTCACACTGGCGAATTAGCGCTAGTGTTAGACGCTTCGCGCTTTAGTGAATCTGCCCCCAAGTCACTGACTATGCTATGGGTTACTGATCATGAGCAAATTTGCCCAGTGTTTTTAAATGGCGCTTGCAACTTAACCATATAAAGTATTTATTAAGAGTTCGATCAGAAATAAGCAGGAATATAGATCATCAGTAGATAGGCATATACTCACAGCACCAGTAGTCAGTATTATTCCATACAGGGTCAAAGAGAGAATACACAGCATACACAGGAGTACTCCCAGTTTTCAGCCTTTTTCCGAAGTGGAGTTAGCTCTGACACAGGGGTGCACATACGTATATCAAGGGTCGAATTTCAAATTCATGTGAGTTTATTTTTAAAAAAAACGAATTTCGAAAACTTGGGTGAATAGGATCAACCCAAAAACTCGATTGAATTTGAATTGAATTAGATTTGAGTTTTAAAACTCAATTCTCTGAAAAAACTTTAATGTTGGGAAGGGTGCAAACAAAATTTCTGCCAGTGGAATCACTTTGTTGTTTTTGAAAATGTCTATTATTTTGGACGGTCTTTCCTTTATCAGTTGCCACCTCTAAAATGCTCCTGGTTCTGTACTTGGTTTGAAAAGAGAATTGTCCACCAGTGGCTGAAAAATAAATTGTGATTGTTTGAGTAGCTTAGTATCTCTGTTTTTAAACCAAAACTTAAATGTTGGTCCTATTAATGAGTCTTTAGTGTTTTGAGTAGTCTCTGGCTTGGTCCAAAAATAATGGATTATAGTTATACCCATGTGAAGTTTTACAATTCGACCCAGTCATTTTTAGCCATTTTAAAGGCCTCTATATTTATGCATGCTAAGGCAACTTCGTGCGATTCTGGAAATCGCAGCGCTGCGTGTACATAGGCTCTGGCGTTTCATTCAAACAAGCGATGGGAAGGGAGCAGGCAGTTCGGGGAGATTGTCGCATCGCAGGAGAGGCAATTAATCAGCAAGGGACTAAATCTCCCTGAATCTGCTAGTCTGTCACAACCCTAAAACTGTAGGCTTTTTGTGAAGGCTGCTTCACTGCAGCAGAGCTGTTATCTTCTGAGAAGGAAATGCCTGGAGACCAAGCATGGTGAAACCAAGTCATGCAAAATGTGCAAATTGTTCTTCTGAAGCAGCTGATATAGTTGAACAAACTCCCAATGATGTAATTGAAAACTTACTGCACATGCATGACTGGAATTTAAAGAAAAGCTTCACACAAAATTGGGAGAATACTTCAAATTTGGTAAATGGGATACCAGAGAGAGAAACCAATATCAGGTAACTTCAGAAAAATAGGGGTGTGGGGTTGACAAATCTGTTGTAGCAAATGGTATTATATAGAGTAAATAAAAGTGTAATGTTTCTTAAGTCATTCTACAGCAGTACTACTGTACCAAGCAAGTAAGGATAAAGTCAAATTCTAAAATGCCAATGACAGTGGTCTACCATCAACAAGGTGACATTGGGCAGCATTGGTCTTGGATACTCTATTAAGCTCTGCATTATATGTTGGTACTCTAGATTAAAAAATAACAACAAAATAAAATTCTTACTTGAAGCAAGCACATGAATAACCTTTACAGTCACACTTTTGGAAACATCATAGGTGATGCACCTCTGTTCACCCTTGGACTAGTCTTGCCATTGGCAATATGTTTGTATTCTGCTTTCTGGCATACAATCAGAAGAGGAATTCTTAAAAAAAAAAAAAGAATACTGTTGCAAAGATATTAAGTTAAATGCTTTTACTAGCAACTTTCAAATGTTGGTATAACTTTACACAGAACAGATATTTGGGTGAGAGACAAGAGGTCAATTGGTCATAAATACATTTCCCTCAACGAATACGAGCAAGAAAAGGCGAAATTAGTTGACAGCTCAGAAATAAATCTTGTATTACAATAAATTCTGAGGTTGCTGAATGCCCTTGAGATTTTTTTTCCTGCTCACTGAACATAACCCCCTGTAGCTTTTTAGCTATATATCAAAGAGCTTAAGATGTGGCCTAGTATAAACACCAGCAGAATGTATTATTCATTGCATAGTGTTTACTTCCTACACTATGACTATGTAATGAAATAGAAGGAATGTATTCTACATTTGATAAAAATTTTTATAATTATCTTTATTATTACTCTCAATTCTGGTTCTGTTGTAGTTACAAATTGGAATATGTAGAATATATATATATATATTTCCCAAATTTTATTAATTTACATATTAAAACATAAGTGTTTGGTCTGTTACTAAGATTTTTCTCAAGACTATACATTCTTGTAAAATCACAGTGCACTTAAATAATTGATACCAAAAACACTCACCCAACAGCGTGTCTCCCTACAACCATGTGACAGGAAACACAACCTTGTATCAAAGGAACATGGATAATCAATCATCATTCAATCTCCATGCCTAACTATCCATAGCAACAAACTTTGTACAAAAAAAGAAACATTTTCAAGAATGGAAACATGCTACAAAGTATCAAAATAAAGTAACAAGTATCTATTAAAGATACAATTAAAGAGACAAGCAAAATTACACCACTTCCAATTATAGCTGATCCAAAAATAACACAAAAAAGAACAGTGTTCATTTAAACCCGTTGCTACCAGTGTATTCAAGTGAATACAGTGAAGTCCAGAAGACTTCTCTTTGAAGTAACAACCTAGACCTGTCTCCCCCCCCTCTCCATGGTGGCGGAATGTGGTCAATTGCAATATATTAATTAATATGTGGGTAACCTGTGTCCTCTGTTTAAAAAGTGTTTAGCTATAGGTTTATTGGTATGCCCATCACAGAATACAGTGCTTATGGCAGACCGATGTCTGTCCATCCGTAATCTCAGGGTCTGATCTGTTTTACCTATATAAACCACAGTATATCACATAAGTAATCATGCATGTAATGTCATTTATAATTAGGAATCACTTGCCCATCTGTGGAAGCAAAAATCTGTTTCCAGGATTCATTTGTCTATAGGATATACAGCTGAGACAATGAAAGCACCCAGGCTTAACATTTAACAGGGCCCTTTCCAGAATTGTCACCGGATATCCACGGTCTCCAAAACAGGACCACATCTCCAGTACCTGTCCTACTGCTACCTCCGCATAAGAATTGTTCCTAAGTAGGTAAATAGGTAGTGATTTTTTTCATGGGCCTGGGATATGACAACTTCTAAAATGCAAGTATTCTTGTCTGTACTTTTACGATAGAGTGAATACTCAATACCACCATCATGTGACCATAGTTCAACATCAGAAAATGCAACCTTTATTTATGGTTTTCAAAAGTGTATTTCAACCGAACATTCCAATGAGTTTAATTCTTTAACCATTGTTTGAAACTCTTATTCCATGCCACACCAGATGATAACCATATCATCGCTGTAACGCCGGACGAAAACCATCTTTTCCCGGTATATTGATATTATCATATGTTTCTCAAACTGGTGCATAAAAATGTTAACATAGGAAGGTGCCATGGCAGCACCCATCTCTGCCCACTCTACCTGTAAGAAAAAAGTCTAAAGATTTTTAAACCTGTACAATGGATGATCCAATGGAACAAGCTTTTTTTCCCCAAGTGACTATGCTGAAACATGGCATGGAGCGATTAAAGTGGTTAGAGGGGGATCTTGATCTACATGGTATGTTTCTTTCAGACTATTACAGATTGAGAAGGAACCCTAGAGGGTTCCGCATTCATAATTACTGACTATTGGTTGATCCAAGCAGGATTTTTGGAAAAAATGGATTGGAGTATTAAAAAAATGCTCATTTGATCTAATGATATTCATCAAGGAGGTAGCAATAGAGCTTATTAAGATACGAAAATCCCTAGCTACACATGAAACGGAACATGAAATGTTGTTGAAAGTTTAACCACCTTATGCCGCATTGATTAAATCACAATCGCTAATTGAATCCTATAAACAGGATCTCTTACATTTTAAGAAGGAAAAGTTGCGACGGGTTAAAGAGGATTATTCCAACTGCTACGTGTATAGATGGTTGATCGGTTAACATGACTCATTTCAATATTCTGGATGTTCCTGGCATACCACACAATGTGAATTGGTAAAACCATTCAACACCATTGATTATAGTTTGGGCAACTCTGATGGAGATGAATTGCCGGGGACCACGACTCAATCTAATACTAGTGGTACAGACGAAGCAGCTACACAAGAATCAATGCCTTTTTTAGACAATTCTCCACACACAAGTGACAAACCACCCTCTAAATGCAGCTGAACAAAAAGTACCCCACGTGGAGGGGGCAGAAAAGGAAGCGGTTGCAAACTGTAGAACCATCTATCACACCATACCTTAACTGCCGCTGAGGAGAGTCTACTTTGTTTGTCATTCGTTCCTACTAGTAGCTTTAACCTGTTAGACTGGGAAATAGATTTTTTTTAATTTTGCTGGGGGATTTGTCTGAAAGATCATTTTGAAAATAAAAGTGATAACATATCTGACCTAATTGGCTTGAGGCTAAAAAGCCTATTTAGTCCCCCACTCACCAATCCGACAATTAAATTGTTTAAACAAGCTGTGGAACGTGATGCATTAAAGTGCTTGTCTAAGGATCCTAATAAATCCAGATCGAACATTACTAAGGATGAGAAGGCAGCAATTTAATCGTTGATGAATGACCATAATTTAGTTGTACGTCCCGCAGATAAAAGTGGGGGAATTGTACTGTTAAATTATACTGACTATCGGGATAACATTTTGTACAATTTTCTGACATTAATGTTTACAGACATCTACCTAAGGACCCTGTGATACAATTTAAGGCCCAGGTGGATGGGGTTATTGATATGACATTTAATGAGGGTGTCAATAATATTCAGACACGTGATTTTCTTAAACAAGATTATCCTATTTGCCCAGTTTCATGTGCCTTTCCGAAGGTACACAAGCGTCTTTGTAAACCTCCTTGCTACACAAAATTTAAACATATTTAAAGGACACTCCTCACCTAATTGAAAGTTTGAAAGTGGTAGTACTACTCAGTAAGACACTGGTTGGTGGAATTTGTGAAAATTAATAAACCCTTTGTATTACAACTGCTTTCTTTAGCCCTAACTTTGCTGCCATGACCCTAACTTTGAAGCTGCCATGGCACCTTCCTATGCCAACCTTTTTATACACCAGTTTGAGAAACATATGATAATACTGAAATATGGGGAAAAGATGCTCTTCTTCCAGTGTTATATTAATCATATGGTTATTGCCTGGTGTGACACAGAAGAAGAGTTTCAAACAATGGTGTAATAAAGGGGTGGACCTTTATTAATATTAATAATTAATAATAATTAATAATAAAGGGTAGAATTAAAAAAAAATGTTTACTTAACTTTGTATAATGGGAATTACAAGAATAGGAGTTCTGCATCGAATCAACACAATCAGGGAGCCCCACAACCTTTGGTTCATCACCCTCAGGTAATAATCAAGTGATTATCCAAATCCTGGCACCCACTCATGAGTCCGAGGCAAAGCTCCTCATGTAAGGTGGAAACGCCTTCTTATACCAGAGTTCTTAGAAAACCCCCAACCCAAATGCTTGCTTGTGCACTAATGTATTGTGCAAACTGTTCAAATTTGTAACTAGTCAAAGTATTACCTTTGTACAAGGCCTTATTTGTTACTCAACTAAATTGTCTGGATTATTGTCTATTTGCTGTCTGTTTGTTTATTCCAAGGATATTTGCTGGGTAAGTGTTTACCCAGCAATATACATAAAACAAAGACATTCTACCTTGACCAATGGACAATAGCCATCCCAAAATCTGCTGCTTTTACCTATACCAAGGAATTGATTAATTTATCAAAGCAGATGTATACATTGTTAATCATTCTCAATCAATTATATAAAAACTGCTAAGCTACAAATGATTAAAGAATTAAACTCACTGGATTGTCCAGTGGAATTCACTTTTGAAATCCATAAAGAAAGGTTGCATTTTCTCGATGTTCAACTAAGGCCACATAATGGTGGTATTGAGTATTCACTGTGTCGTAAAAGCACTGACAAGAATACTTTATTGCATTTTAGAAGTGGTCATCCTGGGCCCATGGAAAAAATCACTACTTATTTCGCAATTTTGAAGGCTACTTAGGAAAAATTCTAATGCGGAGGTAGCAGAATGTCAGGTTCTGGAGATGTGGTCCCGTTTTAGAGAACGTGGATATGCGCTGACAATTCTGGAAAGGGCCATTGCTAAAGCAGGGATGCAGGTTAAGTCAGTTAAGAAATATGTTAAAGAACGTTCAAATGTGATCTACATTTCTAAATGTAATACACACTCCTATAGTGTCAATAAGATCATTAATGACCATTGGGGTTTTATAGCTGCTGACGGTGACATGAATAGAGCTTTTTCTGTGAAACCCATGTCTGCTACAGAAGGAGCTTGAGTCTTAGGGTTGTTCTTGTAAAATGTGACCCCGTCAAATGTTATCAAAAATCATGTGATACTTGGCAACAGGCAGATAAGCCTGGGTACTTGTATATCCTGTAGACATCTGAATCCAGGAAACAGTTTTTTGCATCCACAGACGGGCAAGTGATTCCTAATTAGACATCACATAACATGCATGACTACTCATGTGATATACAGAGGTAAAACAGATCAGACACTGAGATTACGGATGGATGGAGATCGGTCTGCCATAAGCACTACTTTCCTTGATGGGCATACCAATAAACCTGTTGCTAAACACTTTTTAGAGGACACAGGTCTCCCACATTTCAATATATTGTAATTGACCACATTCCCCCACCACGGAGAGGTGGAAAGAGGTCTAGGTTGTAACTTGAAAGAGAAGTCTTTCGGATGAAAAAGCTGAATACACTGGTAGAAGTGGGTTTAAAAGAACACTGTTCTTTTTTGTGTTTTGTGTTTTTTTCAGCGATAATTGGAAGAGGTGTAATTTTGCTTGTCTCTTTAATTGTTTCTTTAATAGATACTTGTTACTTTATTTTGATACTTTGTTAACATATGTTTCCATTCTTGAAAATGTTTCTTTTTTTGTACAAAGTTCATTGATATGGATAGTTAGACATGGAGATTGAATAATAATTGATTATTCATGTTTCTTTGATACAGGGATGTGTTTCCTGTCACATGGTTGTAGGCAGACATGCTGTTGGTTGAGTGTTTTTGGTATCAGTTATTTAAGTGCACTGTGATTTTCCAAGAATGTATGGTCTTGAGAAAGGTCTTAAGAACAGACAGAAACATTGACCTATTTTTAATATGTACATTAATAAAAATTTGGGAATTTTAATTTTTAACTTACCCAGTGTGCATCTACATTTTTGGATTTTTCTATCTATGGCAATCGCGGATAGCACCTGGGTCTTTTGATTGTGATGGTGTGCTGAATAAACTGTGAATTTATTTTATAAATTAGGCTTCTATTTAAATAATTCATTTAAGACCTGAGAGTGTGGATCTCATTGTTTGGATATAGATTTAAATTTTTTATACTGCACCCAGGCAACTTTTAACTATGTATTGAGAGTGCTGGCTTTATCGCAGATTAAATAAATAAATAAATATAAATATATAAATATATATATATACAGTATATAGGAATCCTTTCTCCAGAAACCCATTATCCAGAAATCTCCAAATTACGAAAAGGTCATCTTCCATAAACAATCTAAGTTTTTAAAAATGATTTCCTTTTTCTCTGTAATAATAAAGCAACAGCTTGTACTTGATCCAAACTAAGATATAATTAATCCTTCTTGGGATCAAAACCAGTCTGCTGGGTTTATTAATTTTTACATGAATTTCTAGCAGACTTAAAGGGCATGTAAAGGCAAAAGATTAAAATCCCATTTTTACTTTCTTTAATGAAAAATAAACCTATCTCCAATATACTTCAATTAAAAAATGTTTACCTTTTTTTATAAGAAATCTGACTGTATGCAGTGAAATTCTACCTTCAATTACTTCTGTTGACAGGACTTGTCAGTTGGTCCCTAACTGCTGTGCAGGGAAACAATCATACTTTTGAACAGCAGGGGGAGCCCCTACTTTACTTCCCAGCCTTTCAGAACTCCAGCAGCTTTGTTTCCCTTTAGAGCAGTAGGCGATTTTGTAGAGATTTGTATTGGATTTTATTTTTGCCTTTACATCCCCTTTACTGTTTACAAAGATCATGGTGCCAGATTTAAACAGATCAACTGAGATTCTATTTGGAGGACTATCTTGCTGCAGCCACTGGTTCTGCAGAGTTGGAAAAAGTTTGTATAAAATCCACATTAGATTACATGATTACATGTTTACATGCTTCTGGCAGATATTATTTGACTTGTGCTGTTTTGATAATTTATGACGATCCCTAAGCAGTCCAGACCACACTGAGCATGTGCACAGTCTTGGTCTTGCAAAGATGTTTAACAAAGTTGCAAGATGACAGCCCCCTGTGGCCAACATTGAAAGCATAAATAATTTGTTTGATTAGGCTTGTGGTGCAGTAAGTTCATGTTTAGTATACAAAATACAGCATTTCTAGCATTATTCTATTTTATATGTTTCTTGTCCTTTAAGGTATGAAAATCCAAATTACAGAAAGATTTGTTATCCTGAAAACCCCAGGTCCTGAGCATTCTGAATAACAAGTCCCATACCTATATATGTTTATGTATATACATGTATATATATATATATATATATATATATATATATATATATATATATATATATATATATATATATATATATATATATATATATATATATATATATATATATATATATACACACATATATACACATATATACACAAATAAGCAGATAGTAAAGTACTGTTCAATACAGCATTATCAGCAGGTGGCTCTGCTTACAGAATCATTTGCAAAAGAATAAGGCCACAACTAAGCGTAGGAAAAGAATCTGATAGATTTCTTTTTTTTTTTTCCTGAAGTTGAAATTCATCATTGGATATTGAATTTTAACATTTTTTAGACTTTTTTGATGAGGAATAATACACTTGTCTAGATGACGAGTAATAAACCAGTGGTGGTAAGTTATGCTTAGTTTTGAAATGACCATATAAAGACACAAGGCTACAGGTCAAATATTTTTATACTGTTTTTTTTTTGATACACAATTTCAGTTGTCATTGGGCACAGATGAGATTATTAAGCACTGATTATAACTGATGAATAAGCATAATTCAAGAATATATAGTACACAAGAGCTATGTATATCCTGTAAGTTATGTTCTTCGCATAATGGTGCTTAGCGATGCCATCATTGATAATCAGTGCTTAGTGCTGTAATTTCTGCTATAATTCAATAAAATGTGTGTATTATAATAAATAATTAGTGATGGGCGAATTTATTCGCCAGGGGCGAATTCGCGGCGAATTCCCGCGATTCGCCGCTGGCGAATAAATTCGCGAAACTGCAGGAAAAATTTGCCGACAAAAATTTGCCGCCAAAATCGAGTTGCGCGTCGTTTTTGACGCGTCGCGACGAAAATGACGCGACGCGTCAAAAACGACGCGCGACTCGTTTCGCGAATTTTTCGGCAATTCGCGAATTTCTCTGGAAATTCGCGAATTTTTCAGCGAAGCGAAACGCGCCCGTTTCGCCCATCACTATAAATAATTAGAATTCTTCTTAGAACCTTCACAAGTTTCAGTGCTTTGGCCTTGAGCCCATGGTCATGGAACTCCCAGTGATGTATAATATCCCTATATTTTACAATGGTGGGTACTTTATTCATCAGATATAATTAGTGCTTAGTGATGTCATTTGGGTCACATGACTTTAAAAGAAAAATAATAGGAAGAAGATATTATATAGTGAATAAAGTACCCCCTCTTGTAAATTATAAGGATATTATAAGTTACCGAGGAGTTTCATGACCATTTAAAAACACGAGGTCGAAGGCCGAGTGTTTTTATACAGGTCATGGAACTCCGAGGTAACTTCTAATATCCTCATATTTTGCAACTGGGGGTACTTTATTTAGTATAATACACAAGTTTCAGTGAGTCATGTGACAGAAATGACATCAGAACTCACCGTTTATAAGGATATAATTTACAAGATATTTACGGCTTTTGTGTATTATATGAGGATATTAGAAGTCACCATGGCGTTCCATAACCAGCATTAAAGCCTTTGGCCTTTGGCTTTGTGTTTTTATATGGCCATAGAACTCTTTAGTGACTTATACTGGGTACATTATTCTCTGTATATATTTTATGGTTCTCTTGCATTATACATTCTTATTTTTCTGTAGCATCTACCATGAGGAAGATTGTTTTCCATTCTTCTGAACGGGAGTTTCTGTGGTTCTGTGCTGAAATTAGCTCGTAAATCTTACTATTTCAGACTTTTCAATCAGAAATCTGAAAAATTAGGGCTTTTCAGGAAAATACTGAAACAATTGTACGATTCTGGAAAAAAAATCTGAAAAAAATTGTACGATTTAGTTGCAATTTGGTCAATTTGGTCAATTTTATCGAGTTTGTAGTTATTTTTTAATAATAAATAAGGTCGAATTGTGGACTGTAGTTTGGTCAGACTTTTCTATTTAAAAAAAAATCACATTTGGTAAATAACCCTCAAGTGTTGCATATATATGTGATATATAACAGATAGCTCTGGAATACAAAACTTTCAGTTAAATTTCAGGTTACATATAGTGATGGGTGAATCTATCCTGTTTCGCTTCCGGTAAAATTCGAGAATTTGCAGCGAAATTTGAAAATTGGCAATAAATTTGCGCCATTTTTGGCTCGCATCACTTTTTTTTTATGCCAAAATTGCTAATTGTGGGAATTCGCTGCGAATTCACTCCTGGTGAATAAATTCGCCCATCGCTAGTTACGTATATATATTTGAAACAAGCAAAATTCTACTTTGTCTTTTTATTCTTTGACCATTTTGCAGTAAACCAACTGCTTTTCAGAAAAAGTGCTGCAGTTGTATTAAATGAATACTTAACAATACCAATACGGCCAATTAAACTTTATGAAAAAATAGATCTTATATCTTAAGTCAAAAAGTAGGTGACAAGAGATATTTAATTTACAAATGTATGATAACCATTTTGCTCACGTAAGAGAAGTAACATCATTAAACTCACTATTCCATATTAAGTTATTATGAAGTTCTTAATAAGGCATTCCCATAATGCTAAATTCTTACTCTGACTTTTTGACAAGTACAAATAGAATTTTTTTATTGCAAGTGACCTTGTGCTGCAGTTAAAATATGGCAAGCACACAGTTTTCATGCACTCTACAATAGATCACATATTTCAAAATCACACATGTTATGAATTTCTTTCCAACTGAAATGTCAGGTTATCAACTCCCCCCCCCCCCATCCAAACTGTTTCTATAAGAGAACTGCAAAACATTTGACTACCTCCTAAATAAGTACATACATAAAATCAGTTACAAATCTGCTGCAAATGGAGAACTGTTAACCAAACAAGAACAATTTATTTACATTTCTCCC
Organism: Xenopus borealis; assembly: GCA_024363595.1. Lineage (NCBI taxonomy): Eukaryota > Metazoa > Chordata > Amphibia > Anura > Pipidae > Xenopus > Xenopus borealis. The sequence continues at coordinate 13,753,258 of CM044433.1, forward strand.
AGACAAGTGTTAACGCACTAAGAAGGCAATTACTGTTTGTAATTCATCTTTATTTGTGGCAATAAAATTATATTGGGTTTATTTAATGTTTCAATTATTTTTTAGTTGACAAAGTATAGAGATCCAAATTACAGAAAGATTCGTTATCTTGAAACCCCAGGTCCCAATACCTATACAACATTGAGAGATGCAGTTAGCAATGTTTTCATGTAGACATCAGTATACAAAAATTGGTGCCTTTTTTCAATTTGACTTCTGTTAAGTAATTGACACCTTTTTTTTTTACTATACATTAGAGCTTAAGGGTTTTTTGTTAGGCAAAACTCAGCAAAACATTTCACTTATCCCTACCACTAATATCTCTCAGTTTACCAAAGGCTATTGGCAGAATGTTCCCAATTCCAAGTGGCTGCTTGCAAAGATTTTTTGAGTGAACTATTTTTAGCCAAATGCTGTGTGTTACTACTGTATGTAGGAATTTTCTAAATGTAAAACAATTTCAAACAAGAACTCACAACTACTGCATTGCAGGGTAAATTTGGTCCATGTGAAGGTAAAGGAGGTAAGATCAGAGAGAAGAACAGGTGGAGTTATCATCACTTAATAAATTAGTATTCTGTCTGAATCCATCCTGTCCATGTTGTTCAAAACATTTATCATCCACTTTATTGGAATTGTTGCCAGTGATATTCTTTGGTTGATAAGAAATATGATGGTAAAGTCATTAACATGTGGGAGAGGGGTATTGGATTGCTGGTAGGTAGTTACTGAAGTGGTACGTTCCTCTTCTCAGCCTATAAGGAGACCAAAGTGTAATGTACGGAATCACAAACCCAGAACTAACTCCTAGGTTTCTGGTCTCTGCCCTCTCTTCTGCCTATAGCAGCTGCCTTTGGCTTTGGTGGAGCCCTGAGCTAGTCAGATGCAACCAGGTCTTATTGTGGAAGAACCAGGGAGAGAGTTTTGGATAAGCATGGGAACTGAATGTATGCAGAAGGGATGGGGGAGCGGTCAGCGAAGTCAAGGAACAGGCTAGGTCTAATCTAATGGGCAATGTGGTACCAAAACTGGTAACAGGAGCAAGTTCATAAACAGAGAAGAATCACAGCACCAAATAGGACAATGGTCAATATAGGCTTGGGACAGTTCAGGCAGCAGGAGTCAGGTACAGGTAAGGGTCAAACACAGAATTTCTGCACAAGGAATCAAACTAGAAAGCACACAGGAACTAGGAGGAATCTTCATGATGGGAAATGCACAAAAGACACCTGTGCCTTTAAATATTTGAATTTTGCGTTGGTGCTATGATGTAGAACACTCCTAATTAATCCTTTATTACCTGAAGAACATTGCTCACTTGCACAGACAGCAGTGAAGGAGCCGAACATAGCAGGCAAGATTCTCACACCCAGAAGACATTCCACCTCTTAGATTGAAATAGCAATGTGTAGACCAACAAAAAGTCAACCTGTATCAAACACTAACCCACCTGGTCCAAATCAGACCCAACAAATTGTCAGTATTAACTGTATATACTCACCAAGGAAAAGTAGATTCAGTGTAGTTGACCTTCAACCACCTCTTCCGTACAATGAAGAAAATATCCAACGTAGAAAGATGTGGTCAATAATAGGTCTAAAGCAGGTCATTGCTGCAAAAGTTAAAGATGCTTTATTGTGTCACCACATGTTTTGAGCCAAGCTCTTTTTCAAGTGATTAAGAAAAAACTCTCCACCAAGAATTTAAACCATAGGTGTCCACCCATAGTTAGTGATGTAATACTTTAACTTCCCCCACCATTGCAGTAAGTGTCAAATAGGCAATAACAATGAAAAAAGCAAAACAATACCAGCAATGGCCACTGTTTAGGGGATACATTTGAAGCCTAACCAGACCAAGTCCCAGCGGTTCAAAGTCCCTATTGTTCCAGATAAAAAGTTCAAAATAAGTCTCAGGAAAACTGTCCATGCTTTTTCCAAAGTGAGTCTCAAAATGAGGGGAGAAACAGTTAACTAAAATACAACATTACTTTTTCACAGAAAACTACTAATACTCCAGTAGTTGCTAAGCCCCTCTGGTTGTAAGATGTTCAGCTTTCTAATCCATTTGGACTCCTGTTGTAACAGTAATCTAGTGATATTACCACCTCTCATTGGTTTTCACACTACCTCTAATATTTGTTTATCCCCCCTTTTTCTTCTCCAGATAATTATGCTGCCTTAGAATTCATGGAAAACCCAGTATATATTGAAATCCATGAATTTGTCTACAAAAGGGTAAGATTTAATCTCAGCAGCATGTATTATTATTATACCAAGAAAAAAGTAAATGTATTAGAATTTGTTCAAAGATATTCTCTTATGTGAAGCAATTCAGAGCTCTTGGCAGGCCTATGTGCAGTGCTGGGGTCAATTTTGTTCAGATTATAAAACTGGTAAGAGACTCACTTTGGATGGACAGTTTTCCTGAGACTTATTTTGAACTTTTTTTCCAGAACAATATGGACTTTACACCATTTGGACTTGGTCTGGCTAGGCTTCAAATGTATCCCCTAAGCTAGTGAACCCCAAACAGTAGCTCGCGAGCAACATGATGCTCTCCAACCCCTTGGATGTTGCTCCCAGTGACCTCAAAGCAGGTGCTTATTTTTGAATTACTGGCTTACAGGCAAGTTTTGGTTGCATAAAAAAACAGATGTCCTGCCAAACATTCTCTCCTGTAGGCTGCCAGTCCATATAGGGGCTACCAAAAAGCCAATCAGAGATCTTATTTGACATCCACATGGACTTTTTCATGCTTGTGTTACTCTCCAACTCTTTTTTAAATTTTGGGGAACCCTGCCCTAAGCAGTGGCCATTTGCTTTTTTCATTGTTATTGCCTATTTGTCGCTAATGTCAAGGGTGGGGGAGGTTAAAGTATTATATCCCTAATTATGGGTGGAGACCTATGGATAAATTCTTGGTGGAGAGTTTTTTGTTAATCACATGAAAAAGAGCTCGGGTCGGCTCGAAAAATGTTGTGACACAATAAAGCATCTTTAACTTTAGCAGCAACAACCTGCGTTAGACCTATCATTGACCACATCTTTCTACATTGGATAACTGTATATACTCGTACCTGACCGGCAAATCTCTGGTGTTATTTAGAAGAGGGTTGAGAAGGCACAAGGATATAAATACTGACTGCTGGAGGTGATAGTTGGGCACAATTGCATTGTCAGGGTGGCATGTGGACAGAGTTTAGTCCTTACCTCCTTGCAAACTGAAATTATGTGTTTCACACATCTGGGAACTGTAAACTAATTAAATGCTGGCCAATCAAGAATATGCATTATCTGTTGTTTTTGAAGAGTTCATTGAACTACAGTAGATGGCTGGAGACAAGAGTTCTCAACAGTTGCAGTCTTATATATATATATATATATATATATATATAAATATGGCCACACATGCACATGAGCAGACACATGGGTGAATCCACAGAACACATGTGAATAAACTAACAGACATTGCCCAGCATCACATGGACGTGATCACATTTTAAAGTACTTTCTGCTGATTTATTTTTCTGTGTAGTGGCAGATATAATTTCCCTTCAATTACATCGAAATGAATAATTGATATAAAGGTAAGAGCACAGATTTTAGAACAGATTTTTTTGTTTGGTCAAATGAAAAGCTAAGTACAAAACAAAAATCCTTTGCTCTCAGTTTCCATATGGTGCCCTGCAACCCATCAAATTGTCAAGTCGACAGCCTGGCTCACTGTGAATTCCTGCAAATCAGGGCATGAAGAATCTCTGCTGTTTCAGTGACCAGAACTAATGAAGGTGCTTATGGGGGTCACTTCACTAGAGGTGTTAATACGTGTCTCCACTACCTAAAAGCACAGATATGGCTATATTGTGAAATATCAAAAGTTACTCTTACAAGAAGAAAGTTTTCTGTTTTTCTTTACTCTGCCTGTGATGCCTTATTTTGAGGTTTAGGCGCTGCTCTTGCTGAAAAGAGCACTGATTAGCTAAATCTGTTCCTCACCATATGTTTGTATGGAGGGATGCAATTTGTCTGTAAAATAACATAAATGTGTCAAGAACTGTACTGTGGTAAAATCTGAGCACATTAAATGGTCTCTAGTGGTGCTTTTCAGTTAAAAAAACAACCAAATATAGAATTTACTGATACCTGTGGAGGGAAATGTGAGTATTTGGTTGCACTGGAAACCTATTCTTAGAATATTCTTATAGCAAAATGTATAAAAATGAGCCATTCATTAATGTTAATGGGATGCTGGGAGCTGCAGGTTTGCAGCAATTAAATGACTGCAGTCGATCCCTTTTTACGAAAATGTTTTTACAAATTGGGATCCAAGTGCCCAGGATCAGGTAAAACAGGGCATTGAGCTCCAATATTACACAGAGCCCATGTCGCAGGTGGTAATTTGAAACAGCTTTTCAAATACAATATAACTGCTACATTGGTGTGAGACATTTTGTACTAGAAATGTTTATTAAATTCCTCACTGCAATGAATAAAAGCTAAATCTGCCATAATAACAGTATATTGTGCTTCCTCCCCAGGATTGAGTTATACATGAATAATCTGCTGGAGTGATGTCAGGTCATCTTAAACTTTGGATCCAAATGTTGCTGGCCTTCTGTCTATGCTACATGCAAACCAACAAAACGTGAGAGAATTCAAATTATTCAAGCATTTTTCAGAGCAATGAATGGTATATTGATTAGGCAGCTGCCTTATTTCCAGTGATTGCATGTGGTGCTGCAGTCTTTCAATAAAATAACATGTTTGTGCACTAAACCTACACGGTGACAGCAGTAAAGGAGGTGTATTCTACAGGAAATACATTACGAAATCAATAAGGATTCAAAAATGTGCAATGCCTGTGGCTGTTATCCACATTAGGGGTGCGGTGAGCAGAATTTATTTCCTATAAAAATATTTATGCCAAAACAGAGCGACAAAGAATTACTAATCTCTTTGAATGTTTTAGAAATGAGGGGGAAAAACATGAACATCTGGTGCGTCTGCTTCCACTGAGAATTCCACTGTTCACTGAAAATTAGGCACAAAAAAGCAAAAGAGGGGAATCAAATAGAAATTATTTGAGGTTAAACACATTTTATTTATTGGATTGTTTTTTCCAGAGGCAAATAAAAGATAAAGACTGGGATCTGTTTTAGAATACAGCTTTATTAGGTATTTGCTTTTTGCTCGGTTTCCTTGGTTATTGTGACTGGTTGCCATATAAGGTATTTACAATTATTGCTTTATGTTCTAGGACCATTTCTCCTGTATAGCAACTTGCTACAGAAATTATTGTTGACCTTCTCAAATGTGCACATAAAAAGGTATATGACACTGGGTGCCAAAATTACAGAGTTCACCAAATGTATTGTTGACTACAAGGACAATGAGTTATATAATATAAAATATCTATCATCTATTTATCAGTATCTATCTATCTATCTATCTATCTATCTATCTATCCATCATCTTCTATAATATCTATCCATCATCTACTATAAATCTCTATTATTATAAAGAGGGCTCTGTAGATCACTGGTGTATCTCATTATGGAATATATTGTAACTGAATGGATGAGGATAGTTGTTTTGCAAAAGTATATACATATCTAAAGTGCAAGAAAACAGTAGTTTATGGTAGAAGTTAAGGTGGCCATACACATGGCAGATAAAGCTGCCAATATCGGTCCTTTACCCCCGATATAGCCCTGCCATTAGTGGGCATATTGGGGAAAGATCCACTCATTTGGTGACATTACCAAACTAGCGGATCCTAAAGTATATGGTCAGCTTTACTTGTATGATCAAGATGGAAACTTAATATATGTCAGTAGGTCAATAGGTTTGTTTTCTATGGGGATTTAACTAAGGAAACGCATTAAAATATGAATATGCATTTATAAAGTCATTCCCTGCTCAAATGGTCAGGATATGATCTATGATGAAGTGTACTAGGGGCCTGATTTTCCAGGTGTGCGCTCTAGCCTCACCACAAAAAAAGATGAGGTACAAAGGATGTTCCCATACTGGTTCCCACTAATAAATACTGTATGGCCTGTCCAAATCAAAAGAAGTTGAATGTAAGGGTGAATTCAGTTATACCATCCTTGTGGAGAATATCTACAGAGCTGCACTGAAAACATTATCACAGTTGTATTGACCCTCTAAGACAGTGGGTTGAAATTTAAGGCTTCTTTTAGGCATCCAATAATTTGTAGGTTTAATCATGACCTCTAATAAATACATTCTAACCAGGTAATATATTTAAGAGAAATGCTATTGACCCTTTTCCTAGAGTCAAGTCCTGTGTCCCAGCACATGTTCTGTGTGTAATGTTATAATATATTTGTTTCCATTCCCTTTATTATTAATGCACTTCACTTAAAAGAGAACTAAAGGAATATGGCTGGAAATGCCATATTTTATATTCTGAACCAAACTAAAGGTTCAACATCTATATAGTAGTAATGATCCAGGCCTTCTAAGTTGTCACTGGGATTCCCAATATTGGAAATTATTAGTATTTCTGTGACACACATGCTCAGTGTGCTTTGAGCAGCTGTTGAGAAACTAAGCTTAGGGGTCATCACAAATCATCAAGCAGAAAATTAGATTTGTGTGAGGACTCACCCTGGTGGTCTAGTGGGCCTGGGTGCTATTTTCTGAATCTGAATTTTTGACTTTTGACTCCTGCCTACCTGACTATTCTGTATTCCATGATCCAGAGCCTTGCCTGTTATCTGACTATTCCAAACTCTGTTATCCTGACCCTTGCCTGTCCAACTACTCTTGAACTCTGCCTGCACTGACCCGGCCTGTCTGATTACACTCCTATTATTATTACTATGAATTGTGCCTTCTGTTCTAAACCTAACTTACTACCGTGCCCCTTTCTTCGTCCAGAACCTCTGCCTTGCTTCTCTCTTAATTAAGGTGAAAAGCGGCTGTTATAGGTGGAAGCAAGAGCCGAGACCTGGGAGCTTAGCACTTGTTCTGGATTTAGGATGCCGATTGTGCAAGTTTGTTATATAAACCGATGCTACAGGGCTGATTATTAAAGGGGTTGTTCACCTTTGAATTAACTTTTAGTATGATGTAGAGAGTGATATTCTGAGAGAATTTGCAATTGGTTTTCATTCTTTATTGTTTGTGGTTTTATAGATATTTAGCTTTTCATTCAGCAGCTCTCTATTTTGCAGTGTCAGCAATTTGGTTTCTAGGGTACAAATTACCCTAGCAACCCTGCATTGATTTGAATAAGAGACTGGAATATGAATAGGGGATGGACGGAATAGAAGGATCAGTAATAAAAAGTGACAATAACAATAAATTTGTAGCCTTACAGAGCATTTGTTTTTAGATGGTGTCTGTGACCCCCATTTGAAAGCTGAAAAGAAACAGGAGAAAATTGCAAATGATTAAAAAACTATGAAAAATAAATAATGAAGACCAATTGAAAAGTTTCTTAGAATTGGCCCTTGTACAATATACTAAAAGTTAACCTGAAGGTGAACCACCCCTTTAAATTCAGGTGCTAATTGTGCTGGTTTCTGAGCTGCGTTGGATCAATAATTTGAATGATGTATAATAAGCTGTATTTTGTGCCATTTTTAATATACATATAGATCAGTATATTGTGCATCAATCCCAGTAACTGACAACAGCAGAGGTAATGAGCATTGAATCAGCTGGAAGGGGTGGGAGCTACAACAAGGAGCTGGTCACTGCTTCTTTATGAACTATAACAAACAGGGGTAAAGTTGTACTCACCACTATTTTTTAAAAACATTAAGCAGGGGTTCAATGAGGTTGTGACTGTTGGTGTTGGGCGAATTTATTTGCCTGGGGTGAATTCCTGCGATTCGCCGCCTGTGAATAAATTCGAGAAATGCCAGGAAAAATTCACCTGGCAAAAATTTGGCGTCTCGAGTCGTTTTTTTTGGATGTGCGTCAGGTCCAAATACACACACCCGCATCCAAAACAAGATGCTGGCAGTGTTTTGCTAATTTTTCGTCATTTCGCGAATTTGCGAAAAATTTGCTGCAGATTTGCCCATCACTAGCTGTGACCATAAAATTCACATGGACAAATACAAGAGATCCGCTGCATTCAACCCATTATCAATTCATTAAGGACATTAAAACATTGTCTGCCTTAGGCTACTAAAAATGCCTTCCCCTTTAAAAAAAACAAGGCTTCTTTTTCCATTTATTACAGCTTCCACATATAGTCAGGTGATCCCACAGGTGGCTAATAAAAGGGCAACCAAGTTTGGTATTAAATCTTAGTCCCTTTGTAAAATGTATAATGAAGCAATTGAATTCTGAATAAATGAGCTGAAAGTTAAGTGTAGGACTGGCCATATCTGGTTTGACTTTGACGTAGTTGGCCAGCTTAAATATATTGCAATATATGGACAAACAATCCCTGTTTTGTTTAAAGGGGAAGGCATTTTTAGTAGCTTAAGGCACAAAATGTTTCAATGTGATTAATATATTGATAATGGGTTGAGTGCAGAGGATTTGTCTATGTGAATGTTGTGGTCACAACCTCATTGCACCCCTGCCTAATGTTTTTAAAAATGAGTTGTGAGCACATCTTTTTTGTTATAGCAGGTATAGTAGAAGCCTAAAAACATAATATACAACATTTCCACCCTACTTCTTTAGTTAATCTGAAATTATACTTTCACCTCTGTCTGCCATAGATACCCATATTCATATGTGTCCACACTTCCTTCTTTCTCATCTATGGGGATGCCGGAAGCTAAGCAATATCCAGCTCAGCATATATAGAACAAAGAATAAGTAATTCTGCAACTACTACTGTACTGTAAAGTTGATTGGCAATAGCTTTGTACAGATTAATTACACATTGCTGACATGTGTGGGTTCAGAAGACATTACAGCGAATTTGTGAATATATTAATTCACTCTCCATTATCCTTCAGTGCCCTCCACTTGTTAGCTGACTTGTTCTGACTTCATTATTAATAATTCTAAGTTGCATGCTGAACATATTGTCTACTGAAATTCTTTCTGAACAATCTTACTCAAAAGTATATATATATATATATATATATACTGTATAAATATATATATATATATATATATATATATATATAGCTTCATGAAACCAGCACTCCCATTTAAAATTTCTTCAGTATTTTATTGAGAAAGGTCCTAATGAGGACCGAAACGTTGGATACTTTGACATGCCAATAAAATACTGAAGAAATTTTAAATGGGAGTGCTGGTTTCATGAAGCTATATATGAATAACCTTTACCGTGCACCCTGAAGTAACAATCGGATACGCTGTAACAGCGGCAGCTTTGGAGTGCGGACGCTCACCAAGTACTATATATATATATATATATTTAAAGCAAAAAAAATCCGCACACATAGGTCTTGATGAGTGAAAAAAAAGCTGGTAGATTTATTTCAACGTTTCGGCTTACAAACTCAAGCCGTCATCAGGAAAGCTTGAGTTTGTAAGCCGAAACGTTGAAATAAATCTATATATATATATACAAAAACAAGAAATTTCCTCAGCACTCCAACCTTTAACCCCTAAGTGAAAATTTGCACACCTGAACTGCAACTAACAAAAAAGACACTTTTAGTTACAAGGTTTGTACAAAATATGCATAAGCTGACGCGCCCCGTCAAGGCAGTGTCCATGCGTCAGTCCTATCCTAAGTGAAAAAAAGAATATTATCTTTGGGGAGAGAAAGAACATACCTGCATGATCTCTTCCAAAGACATCATTAAATGGGGGTTGAGAGAGCAAGCATTTAAGGAGAGCGCCACCTCCCGATATAGTAATACTTAAACAAGGTAATGCAGCTCAGTCCCCTAACAATTGGGTGCACGTGGGTCGGCTTGATATACAAAAAACAATAAATTTCCCCAGCACAGACACACACATATAAAGATTCACTGCCCTCACACTAACCCCCTTTTATAAACCCACTAATTTTATATTTGTTATGTGGTTGTTGCTTGGCTAAAATTTACAGCATACAGTACATTAACCATTGATCATATATTTAGGAATGGTGTCATTTGTAGTTTATCAATATCTTGGGACCCAGTCTTAAGAAACTCTAGAGGAATGGCATGCATGCACTTTTTCAACCATGGTTTTCAGTAGCCAGGCCAAAATGCTGAATAAGCCCTCAGTAGAAATAATCCTTTACACCCAGGGTTCCCAACCTTTTTAACCTAAGATCCACTTTCAAATGTAACCTACAGGAGGCTCTGTTTGGCAGTACTCTTGTTTTTTATGCAACTAAATCCATGTGATAAAAAATAAGCACCTGCTTTGAGGCCACTCAAAAGGGGTTGGAAAGCATCATGTTGCTCATAGGCCACTGGCTGTAGACACATTTTCCCACTGAATAGAATATGGATCTATAGTAAAATCTGGAACTGAATTTGGAGATAATCTTTTCTCATCAAAATCTAGCTCATTAGCTGGAGTGCTTGGGACCTGGGGTTTGCCAGACATGAGATAATCTGCTAAAATGCATTTAAACAGTATATAAACCCAATAGGATTGTTTGCCATTATGCATGCTTAGTTACCATCAAGCAAAATTTACTGTTTTATTATTACAGAACAAAAATGAAATAATTTTTATTAATTGGAAATATTAACTTAAAATGGTCTCATGGGATATACCATAGCCTTCCATAATTTGGAACTTATTAGAGAACAGGTTTCTTGATGGAGCTTCAATATCTGTAATATGTAAATAAAAGCCTAACTAGATCTTTAACCACAATTCACAGATGGTCTCAAAGATCAACAACATCATAAATATTCATATTCATACAGAATAGAACAATGTTATAACTAAATGGGACATACTAATTTTTTTTTTATATTTAACTCTTATTTACAGACATAAGTATTGCAATAGTGCAGGAACTTATAACTGTTAGATTTCATCAATCTTGAACACATAAATAATTAAATAATCACGTGTCCCCTCTTTGAATAGCTAGACTGCTCCATTGTGATTGGATTATTGGGGGAGTTTACATGCCAAGAATTTCCTGTACCAGTCAGTTGAACTGAAGAAACTGCTTGGATATGTAATGAAATGTCTTCAATGATTACTCAGCAAGTCCAGTTGTTATAGAATTGCTTCTATTAGATATACCATGACCTGGATGAATGAAAATCATCATAGACAAATTCCCAAAATGTTAATGCCAAAGTTGGGATACCGGAAACTGTTGAAAAACATCTGCAAGGCTTCCACTTGCTCATCCCTGCATCTACATCAATGCTAGGTTCTTCATAAACTATAGCAAGAAGTAAAGAAAAGAGAAGTTTAAAAAATAACAGTGAGATCTTTTGAACGTTCTTACTAAGCAAGTCATTTTGTACTGAAGTGGATTAAATGGAAGCATGAAACACAGCTTGACTGAATAAAGATCAACAGAGCCCAATTAAAGTTAATAGATAAAGAATACAAACAAGTTCAATTGCCAAATATTAGCAGATGCATTCAAAGCAATTTAAACTTTCCCTTACGAGATGGCCAGTGATGTATGGCTCTTTATCTGCATTTATGCTGATCCTATGCTTGCCATCTGACATTTTATTATTTTATGGAAGTCCATAATGATTTCCCACAGAGAAAATATAATTGTTACAGATTACCTCTCATAACTTTCAAAAGTTTGTAGAGCTTGAAAAGAACATTGTGTAGCTGTTTTGCTGTTATTGAGCATTTTCATTAATCTAATTGAGAAATATTGACATGAGTGTCTATATTGAGTGGCCTCAGGCTAAGTGGATCTTTGGAACAGAGGTGACTCCACCCCATTGCTTTTATTTCTGCCTGAATTAAAACATCATATTCACACCCCCTTAACTGTATTATATTTCAAATTGTCAACTACAAAGTGCAGATATACACAAAAACCTGTAAAATATGTAAATAGTGCTTTGTGATGCCATCAGTTATATACATTTATTTAGTGATGTTTTATGATTATGTAGGGGACTAGTAAATTAACCTCCCAATTTATTTAGCAGGCAGTCCCCAAGTGTTATAGACACCTAAGTGGGTGCTAAAATACAGTTAGGAGGGGGAACTGTTTCCTATTCCTGCTCTAATCCATGCCCCTTGCTGTTACTCACAGTGACCAGTAGATGTCTCTGTGATAAAGTATCAAAGCATTGTAAGCCATGCTTTCTGTGTCCATCTTGTGCTGGTTCTGGCCTGAGCAGGCAGGCAGAGCTCAAGTGGAACCTAGACAGGTCAGGCCTAGTATAGATAGTCTACTCAACATTATAGGTCACTCTAGGAGTGACAGATAGCTAGAATATTTATCTGAGCAGTTTGAGGCTCCTACGAGGATTGTGAGTGGGATTAAAATTGCGGTTACTAATTGCCCAGAGTAGGGACTAAGTGTACAGACCCAGGATTAGAAGTGTCTCCTCAGGTTTACCTCCTCAAGGCTGCATATATTGTACTTTATCTCCCATGTGTGAAGGGGACAGTCTCTGACGAAAGGTGCTGTGAGTATTGGCTAACCACTGTTGATCCTGTATGTGATGATGTGATTGTTGTATACTCCAGTGTGGATTGTATGTCAATAAATATGTTCGTTGGTTAAGTTAAAAGAACCACTGGTGCCTAATTATTTACATTCTGATTACAGTTACAGTTGCACTATACCCTGTCTCCACATTGTTGTGAGGGCTTACTCCCTAAGATTTAAGGTCTCATATTGAGAGTGGAGCTCATAGACAGAGAAAGGTGCACTCAATTTACTATAGCGCTACAATTAAAATATACATCTGTGACCGGTATAAAAGCTTGTGGAGCTGCAGGCAACAGGGTGATGGAACTGCTTGTAATACTTTTATATTTTGTAAAATAGTTATTTTGTAATAAGAGTATATTAGTATATCAGAGGTTTGTTTTGATGGAAACTGATATGTATTTGGGCTACCAATGGTTCATGAATGGAATTCCATAGGCCAGAAAAAGCAACAAGAGAGTGAACAGTTTAAAGGAAAACTATACCCCGAAAATTAAGTTTTGAGCAACAGAGTTTATATCAAATCAAGTGACACATTAAAGAATCTTCCCAAACTGGTATATATATTTAAGTAAATATTGCCCTTTTACATCTCTTGCGATGAACCACCATTTCTGTGTGCTGCCTCAGAGATCACCTGACCAGAAATATTTAAACTCTAACTGTAAAGGGAAGAAGTGTGGAAGCAAAAGACACAACTCTGTCTGTTAATTGGCTCGTGTGACCTAACTTTATAGTTTGTTTGGTATGTTTGTGTGCACCGTTGGAGCCTAGGATCCCAGGAGGCTGTACTTATTTTTTAAAATGGCTATTTTCTATTTATGATTACCCAATGGCACATGCTACTAAAAAAGTATATTATTATGAAAATGGTTTATTTACATGAAGCAGGGTTTTAAATATAAGTTGTTTTATGCAATATCTGTTTATAGACCTACATTGTTCGGGAGGAATAGTTTTCCTTTAAGGTTTAAATGGCCTTGGATGTGTGTGTGGAATGAAAAAGCGGTTGCTATTAGAGGAACATGGGAGATAATCAAGAATATAAAGAGGCACTAGTTACTTGTACAGGACCGTCTGCCCCCTTTGTCAGTGTGTACATCACTGACGAAGGAGCAGACCCCTTGAAACTTTTGTTTTTTTTGTACTCCAAGTGAATAAATATTTGGAGGTACCTCAGCGTATACCGCATTGAGCTGTTGAATGCAACCAATTATTACTGGCTATATTTTGGAAGTAATGCTTAATCATGCAATCTCAACTAAGATTTTAGCAGCTGAGTAGGTCCTCTTCAACAGTGATAGTGAGACAATTCTAGCAGCAGAGTTTTAATAGGATTGAGATGTGGAATTCTGAACAATTAGTTAGTAGATTTCTATAGTATAGGTGAGAAATTATATCAATAAACAAGGACTTAGTAGTGACTAAGGGCGAATAGGGATTGGTTTGGGTGGGAAGAAGCTCAGTTAATTCTTGTATGGTTTTTTATGGTAATTTTATTGACATTGTATTTGCAATGATAACCGAGATGCAGTTTGATTGTGAATACCAAGTAAAATGAGCATTTTTTCATCCAGGAGGATGCGAGCTGAGAGGTCACATGTTATAGGAGTCAAGGAAGTTGAGACTAGACTGCAAGAGTAGCAAGTGGAATACGGGTGACAGATAGCACAGTAGTTAAAGAGACAGGTTAAACCAATACAGCCTGTAGGAATGGATAGTATGTTTCCTATGGGTTTGTTGTTGCAACCTATTTCATTCACTAGCTGGCATCCTGGGTTAGGGAATTACCATAGAGAAAGTAACAGACTTAGGTATCCATCAGTATCAATCAAGAGCCAGGGGTTTGCCCTGGAAGTCTATTTATCAAAGCATGTGTTTAGCTAAGGTCTCCTTGGAGAAGTGGTCAAGCTCTAACATCCTTTCGACAAAAAAAAAATTGTGATAGGCAGCTTCTGTGAAGCTCTGTTTAGTTAGTGAGAGATAGGAGTAGGCAGCTGACTGTACAACTGTGGCTCCACTTAGGAGGAAAAAAACTGTCATCACTTGTGACACCATCTCTGTGAGCTACCATGGAGGACACAGAGAGTGGAAGTTACTTTGACTCACAGAGGAGTTTATCATTTGACCAAGAGATGGGTCAAGAGACCTTAATCAGTGCCTATGAATTTAAATAAACAAGTGTATTAATGTTTTAGATATTCATTTAAGTGTTTCTACATTAATGAGCCTGCACTTTCTCTTCTTAACTCTCTTTTAGAGGATAATTTTTTTTCAACACTCCTCCTTTTCAGAAGTTTAGGACCTGTGTGGATCTTCCTTTTTACTTCACTAATATAAGTTCCATCCTTTAATTGTGGTTTAAGTTAAAGGAGAAGGAAATGGATTTTACACTTAGGAGTGCTAAATGTTCGGCACCCCAAAGGGACTACTTTTAGTTACCTGATATCCCAGGCTGGTGGTCCTATCAGCTGAAGACTGCGCTGGTCTGGGGTTCTTCTAGTGAGCACCACGCAGAGATCAACTTCCTGCTTCCTCGTCTTCTCAGGGCTGCGCATGCAAAATTTTAAATCAATGCAGGAGGAATTTGATCTCTCCGTGGTGCTAAAGAAGTCCATTGGGGGTTCATAAATACACCCCCCAAGTGTATAATCCCTGTCCTTCTCCTTTAAACGGCTAATGTGGCCTTACATAAAAGTTATGCAACCCCAAATGGTACCCTGTGTGTGAGAGATTTCAGACTTGGTGACAGTAATGGTAATTAAAGGGTAACTTACAAACAAAATTTGATAAAGAGGCCTGCACAACACAGAAACCCCTAATATACCCAACATATTTACCTATTTCTTAAAAACATATGAAAACCATTTGCTATGCAGAAATCCAGCTGTTTAATGGTTGTTCTTTTTCTGCATCATTTAAAATCCTGGCAGGGGAGGAGGGACTAAAACACTGATGTTACAAATTGTGACAACTTCTCCACAGCTTATAGACAGCATGGAGGTACTACATAACCCCCAATGCATTGCACTGTGATGTTTCATTCTAAAATTATGTGTGCAGGGATTTGTGGGGTTTGGAGGATGCAGACTGAGGATAGCTGGCTGATGATACAAAGTAACAGTAGTCAGCCAGCTCAGCAAAGTAGTCTGACAGCAGCAATAGAGGAGGGGTCTAGGCTAAGGGAACCATTAAAAATCTGCAAATATAAATTGATCTACATAGTAACATAGTAAGTTAGACTGCAAAAAGTCTCACAGCCATCAAGTTCAACCTTTATTTTTTTTGCAAAAAAAGCAAAGTTGCTTGAAATTATGTTTACTTCAAAAAGCTTGTTATGTTTTTGTGGGGTTCCCCTTTAAAAAGTAAGTAAAACAAATAGCAGAAAGTCTCAACTGGATGTGAGGATGTCTCTTCAAGGGTTTAAAACACCAGGGAATTAGCTACCACTGTAGTCAAACTGTAGATTCTCTAAAGAGTAATGACATTAATTCAAGATTAATCTTTACATCATTAAGTTGCTTTAGACCACTACTAAATATTAAAACTCCATTAGCCCTTTCCTATATAAACCCAAACACAGACTATTATAGTTTGTCCAAACCTTATATCCTGCTGAGCATTTTATTCCTAGTTTCAGTTATGTCCTGAAATAAATCTGTACGCCACTTTAAGAATGAGAATGGTCAATACTGGTCAAAATAATTACTCTGTCACAATAACAATTAAATATCAACTAAGCAGTGTCCTTTGAAGGTATATTCTCATAAACAGTGAAAGGGTGCTGGTTTGGTTTTACCATTAAATAACTTTTGTGCAAAGTAGAAATATGCCCTGCATGAAAAAGTACTTTTTCTTTCATAGTATCTAGCAAACAGAGTGCCATCCTTTTAGAAAAATGTAAAATTCAAACACATCTGACCCTACTGATGGCCCTAGATCCCATTTCTGGGCTCAATTATCTTGGAACTTATAGAATCAGAGATTAAAATTTTATAGCAGATATTTTCACTGTTTGCCGAGCCTCTAAAATTGCTTCTGCAGTGATTGTATCACTGAGACAATTTGTAGTTCATTTTCTTCTAAACAGCTACAAGCCAATAGGTTAGAGTGGCAAGAGCTCACAACCCAACCAGACCTGCAACACTAGAACATTAAATTTCCCATTCAGTGTTTTGGGTTTTTTTAAGTTTCAACTGCATCATTTTATTTCCAAAGAACATAATCATGAATGAGTACTATAAGGCTGATGCTGAATCCATTCACTGGACATAAAAAAGAAAAAGTAAACAACCAAGGATATTGCATAGAATGATTTATGAATGATAAGCAGATCTGGCTACATAATGAAGGAACGTATATGGGTGCCACATTTCAAATCTTCTGCAGCTTCACAGGAGTTATGTCAAATCTGCTGCGGTTGTTATGGGAACTAAGATGCAGAGAATCGTAACAGATGAACATTTCCAGCCTGCAGAATATTAACCTGGTGTGCGCCACAAACCTACTGGGCATACACAGCAGGGAATTCTTAGTGAGAACACTTTGCCCCAGATTAAAAGGCAGGTCAGCCAATTCTGAGTTTTAAATTCTAATTAACTCCAGAGCTTCTTTGCTTTCCTCAAGGGGAAATTGACTGTATAATAATATGAAGCCAATTCATTCTCTTTTTGACTGCCTATGTTCAGCTTACATGTGGAATTTGTGACTTCCAGATGTGAAGGTCAAATAGGCTCCATGTAATGCCCTGCCTAGAGATGTAACACACACACACATTTGTATACTTGAGACATCATTTTCAAGACTCCATCCATGCACCAACCTTGCACTTCAATCCCAATAAAATGGCTGCAGGTTAAGGTGTAGCTGTTACCAGCACTAAAGCACATACAGTATATGTACAATGTTGTTTTGACATTATCACCTTAGCCATTCCATAAGTGTGATGCGTGCAATAGCTTATTCCATAACCTAGATTATATTGTGTATTTGTTCTAGATGGAAACTGCTATTAGGAAAAAAAAAAGAGAGCGAGAGTGAGACCGGCAGCATCTGTGTTTATAAAATCATGAAGACTTTTGAGACACAGAAGAGAGTATGAAGGAGTTTTAAGATGAGCGTGAAACAGCAAAGGGCAAAGAGAAATATAAGCAAAGTTTACATTTGCATGAACAGAAAGCAGGTTTACACACACATTACTTGTAGTCCACAGGGTTCTATCCAGACATTACTAAAGGGCTTGAAGTTGCAAACAATCAAGCTGTAGAATCCAGGCATACCTCATAAAACGGTTTCATTTGCAGTTTTTGAAAACACACTTGCAGACAAACATCACCTTGGTGTTCCTGACTCCAACTCCAACTTTAGTCTATCATACTCTACTTTCTTTATCCCTAACTGGCAGGGTACAAGTTAAGGAGCCATTCCCTTTGGCTTCTCTGTGAGGCAAAAGCTGCCCAATCTAAATTTACTGTCTGCCTCACACCACTAAAATGCGTTATCTGCTTGTCAATCTCCTAGCCCTCGGCACAAGTCTGGTTGTCCTATTTTCTTTCATCCCAGGTCTATGCACTTTCCAGAACATTTTAGCCATCTCTCTTCTCCCCTACTCCTTCCTGAAAACAAACTTTGCGATGACAACCTTTAGTTTTTGTTAACACATACCTTTTTACCATGGTGAAAATATTGTTTTCCCCTGACCATTAGTGATGGGCGAATTTATTTGCCTACCACAAATTTGTGGTGAATTCCTGCAATTCGCCGCCGGGAAATAAATTCAGGAAACACTTGGTAAAAATGTGTCTTTTTGTTTGAGTCCAAAACGAGATGCTGGAATGGCCTGGCAGGCCACCGGGCCACCAGAAAAAAAACGGTTGGCCCTGACCCTTGTGGGCCCTGCTGGCCCAAGTCTGCACCCACATCATTTTCTTGAGGTCGTGACCCCCCCTTTGCTGGAGGTTGCGGCAAAAAAAAAAAAAAGAATTTTTGCATGACACTGGCATCTGTGGGGGGGGGCCCTGTGGCAGTAGCCCCGGTAGGCCCTGGGCCACCCAGACCGACCCTGACTGGATGGAAGATAACACAGCTTGGAAGACAGACCAGACAACACTGTGTGTACAGGCAGGCAAGACCAGCACAGGCAGAGTTGGGAATAGTCAGATAGGCCAGGATCAGTATTGGAGAGTCAAGGATCCGATCAGAGAGTTCAGAATAGTCAGCAAGAAAGCCAGATTCAGATTGGCAAGTTCAGAATAGTCAGCAAACAGGCCAGGGTCAGATTGGAGAGTTGACTATAGTCAGTGAGCAGGCAAGTGTCAACAGGGAAATCAAGCAGGATTCACATAAAATGCACAGGAACTAGCTAATAGAACCTAACAATGGGGAATGTGTAGAATACTAAATAAAGAAATACTTTTGAATTTCGCACCATTGAGCGATGGCATCCTCCCACCGTCACATAAAACCCTGAAATGCACACATACCATAGGAGGAACAGACACAGAAGGAGCAACAACCATGTGGTGGATGTCCCAGCACAGCCGGCGTCCCCGCCATCCACTACACCACCAGGGTAAGCGGATATCATTAAAATAAGTTAATGCTTTCATTATTAAATGCTGACTCTAGTTGCACTGGTTTCTCAGCTACCATGTAGTTATCATCCATATTAATTAGTAATCAGCCTTATATGGTGATATTTAAATTCTATGGGGCAGATTTATCAATGGTCGAATTTAGAATTTGAAAAACTTTGAAAATCGAATTCAAAAAGACCAAATGAAATTAATCAAAGGTTTTTTGTCGAATAGGTCCATTTTTTATTTAGTATGTCCGCTTTAGTTTGAATTCGAATCGTTTGCATCGAATTAAGAAGCATTCAAATTCGATTCAACGTTTTTCCAAAAAAACCTTTGATTTTAAAAAGTCCACCAATTGACTCCAAATAGGTTCTAGGATGTCTCCCATAGGCAAAACAGAAATTCGGCAGGTTTTATATGGCGAATGGTTGAAGTTGAATTTTTAAAGAGATGGTATATGATAAATTTTAAAATTCTAATTTTCTAAATTGAATTTGCACTATTCTGTAGTCGAAGTACACAAAAATAGCTCTAAATTTGAATATTTTTAATTCACATTGAACTAAAGTATTAAAATATCAGCATTTACTGAGATGTACAAAAACAAAATGCTATGGGGACACCACCCAACTGCAGCCTGCCTCTAAATCCTTGGCATGAGAAATCTAATGTGAAGTTTTTAATTTATATTGTATAATTGTTTGATTCTAATATTTGAGTCAGAAAGGGATTGTGAGAACTCACCCTGGTGGTCTAGTTGGGTGCGATGGGACTGCCATCAAACCATTGGCCCCGCCTGTCAGTTTTCATCAGTGTTTATTTCGTATTTGAATATGTTATTTCTGGCCTCGTGCCATTTGGCTATTTCCGGATTTATCCAGAAAGTGCCAAATATGACATCATCGTTGGCACATAATTCAAAATATTTAAAGAGCTCTCTGTGACATTTTCATTGCCCAATGTAAAAGTCTATTAAGTAGTTCCTGGGTGGGTTATTCTGTGTTTCTACTCATGTTTGACCCTTCTTGTTCTTCATCAAATCTTGTCTGCTCCCTTTCTTTAACCCCTGCCTGTGTTTTGACCATTCTCTTTAATCCTGCAACTCTCCTCCTCCAATTTTGACCAGGCCTGTGACCTGATTATTCTTCTGATTCCTGTCTTGTACTACACTGCCCGTTTGGTATTGACCCAGCCTATGACTATGATTATGCTACCATCTCCAGTTATTGTTCTGCTCTGCTCATCTGGTACAATATATTGATCCGACCTGTGACCACAGTCAGTATAACATGCATTTTCCTTGCTTGCCTAGAACTCTATCCTTGGTCCACTCCTGTGCAGTAGGAGGCATTTGCCGGTTTTGATCTACTGTGCATGCACCGAAAGTCACAGTTTCTGACAAAAGAAATCAGAAACTTCTTGACTTTCGGCGCATGCAGAGTAGCTTCGTACAGGCAAATGCCTCCAACTGCCTGAAAGTCACAAACTTTCCGATCTTTTTTTCTGATGACTACAGGAAGAAGAGCGCTCATGGGAGAAGATGGCTGCTGTGAACTCTGCTGGAGAGGTCCTAGAAGGAGGAGTAAGTAACAAGTTTGGGGGATTTACCCGGGGGGAGGTAGGCCTGGGGGAGGAGGGAGGGGGGAATATGCAGGTGAGGGGGGAAGGATTTTTGCACCTAAGGGTTGAATTTTCCTTTAAGACCTGGTGGCTCCCGAGTAGCGGAGGGCTCCTCCTGAAATGAAAGGTGGTTGTTAAAAGCAGAAGGCTGAGCTGTGACTGTGACCTTGGATTTGTTCTAGGTTCAGGATACCAATCATAACAGGGATTTAGATGCCACCTCCATGAGCCCTCGGCCCCAGGCGTAACCCCCTCCCCCAACCACGTACCTGCTTTTCAGGGAGCACAAACATTCAGGGGAGAGTATCTGAGCCAGCAGGGCCCACTACAGTGGTGTATCTAGTACAGAATATGCACCTATGCCACCTGTTCATCCCCCCAATGACCAATGACCTGCTGCCGGCAGGGCCGGATTTACATAGCCGGCGCCCCTAGGCCCACTGCCGTTCGTCGCCCCCATACTCTGCATATTATTCGCAAATGTTCATCATCAGGACCAGAGCAATGGGGACTGGTGCTTGGGAAATTTAAAAAACTATAGTATCTCCTGTGTATCCCTAGTGTTTCTGAACCAATGTGGGTGTGGCTGGGCAGCATGCCGCCCCCTAAAATTCTGCCGCCCTAGGCCCGGGCCTATGTGGCCTTTCCACAAATCCGGGCCTGGCTGCCGGTGGTAACATTGATTTCAGTGTCAGTGGGCCCCAAGGAGGTGTGGGCCTGGGTGCAATTGCAGACATGGTAGTTATGCCACTGGTTCACCAGGTTTTTTTCCCGTTGTTCCACCAGCCCAGTTCAACTCTGTATGTGCATGTGTATGTGTCCTTGCATATACCTTTTTCCTGTCTTTAAAAAATGTGTTAGTTGGTCAGGGCATGTTTGACTGCTTTGAGAAGTCACACTCCATTCTCCTGTAATGGGTATTAAGTCTCCACAAATCCTTAATCCACTAAAATGACCAAGGTTAGTATTAAAATGGATTCAAAGCAAGTTAGTGGCGGATTAACCAATTTTTAATCAAACATTAACAGTACTAGAGCCTTCCTTGCAAATGTGGTACATGAAAATCTAACAATTCCGAGAGCATGCTACGTTTTGTCTATTGTGTCTATTGCAAGTTTTACCTGCAAGTCACAATGGACACACGTTTCACACGATTTATGTGCCAATGGCATATTTATTGGCACACATAACTAAAAATGCCATTATCTCCCAGTTTGCTTGACACAAGCTGCTAGTGTAACCTTGGAACTACAGCAATAATTCTAAGGTTTGCTTGTGTGACTTGCTAATAATTTTACAAAGCAAGCTGGGCAGGCACATACGCACTGCCATTAGTTGTTAGAAAAATGTTTGGCTTTATTTAAACTTTTTTGCACTTATAAATGATTTCCACTGACCATGGATTTTTTCATTCTTTCATTGATGTTTCTTCCAATGGCTTCAAAGCAGGTGCTTATTTTTGAATTCCTGGTTTGAAGGAAAGCTTTAGTTGCACAAAAAACATATGTACTGCTAAACAAAGCAGCCAATTACAGCCCGTATATGTCAGCCCCAGGAAATGTTTCAGGCCTGTGTTGTTCTTTACCCAAGATTTTATAACTCAATGGATTTCAAAAGTTCATATAATATATGTGAACTGAAACAAAAATGTGTTCTTAGAAAGCTTGCATCAACACTGGAGCTGTTATTATAAATGAGCAAACTGACAAAGTTTTTTATTTGACTTCAATAACTGCACTGATTTTCATGCAAAGTTTCTAACTTGTACTATGTCAGCAGTTCTCAGTTTTTCGGTACTTTGTTTTATCTTGACCATTAGTGGTGTAAAAAGCAGTACAATATATTTATAAATGTGTATGTGGATTAGTTAGTAGCAGTGTCTCTAATCTGGCTATCAGTGATGCTTTGTATTCTATTGATAGACAGTGTCTTTATCTCTTTACTGACACTGTGGCTTCAAGAACACTAAAAGGGGCAAAATTGCTGTCCTCTTTCCACCTCTTATACAGTATATACAGCTCTGCCAAATGCAGACAATGTTGTATGCATGGTGCAGGCATGGGCAAAAACATGGTGGATTGTTCCTATTTTTTGCTCTTTGCGCCCTTCTATGCAGGTTGTGTATTACCCCTCCTTTGGAAGAAACTGTATAACCTGTAGGCTGTGACATACATTGCCTCATCCTCTTTACAATTAGACTTATTTATGCTAAACACACTTATGCATTTCTTTTGGCAAATAAGAAGGCCAATCTGCCTTGATCCTGAAGTACAGTTATAGCTTCTTCTGCGTCTGCCTTTTGCATTCACCTCTGCATTATCTAACTTGTTTTCACACTATAGCTATGGCATTTCTAACTACATGGATACTAAGATTTCACTTAGCAGCCCCTGAGTATGACATTAACACAGGTACTATATTAAAATTTACTTTCAACTGACTCATATAAACATCCCACTATTATCAAGGGTTAAAAATATGAAGTTGCCGCTCCATTCTCAGAGAAGAACGATTATTTGCATGCTTTTGATTTCGTCTCTAAATCCAATGATTATTCTTCCAGGTCCTGGAAGATTATTACATAATTTGAAACATAAATCTACTGTACAGAAGTAGCAGTTTCAAGGTTAATAACATCATTATGGACATTATGTCGATTCCTGGTGTCTAGTCTATTATAGATGGCAGTAAAATGGCCAAGAAATTGAAGTATATCACTGCTTTAAGCACTCAATGTAAATATATACTGTATATATGTATATATGTATATATATATATATATATATATTGTGATAGAGTGCTCAAAACAATGTGGGAAAAGGTGTGTTTTCCCTTTATGTTCTCCATAGTAGAGAGAGAGAGAGAGAGAGAGAGAGAGAGAGAGAGAGAGTAAATAGAGTGATAAATACTGGAAAACTAAAATGAAAATATTGCTACATAGCATGTAACACCTCATGGCAATTAATAAAAAAAAGAACAGATTTTTCTGGTGTTTGGTTGAAACAAATCTTGGGTTATAGCACCATAGGCTATATTATATAGACAGGATCAGAACACAGGCATAAATCCAGTGGGGCATGAGATTGCAATCAGTATAACGGCAACAAATTACCTACATATCAGCATGCAGAAGTACACAGGACTTATATCATATACATAGTAACATAGTAAGTTAGGCTGAAAAAAGACACACGTCCATCAAGTTCAACCTCTTTTTTTTTATTACCTGCCTAACTGCTAGTTGATCCAGAGGAAGTCAAAAAACCCCATCTGAAGCCTCTCAAATTTGCCTCAGAGGGGGAAAAATGTCTTCCTGACTCCAAAATCGGACTAGTCCCTGGATCAACTTGTACTATCTTCCATAACCCTGTTTTCCCATCCAAAAGCCATCCAACCCCTTCTTAAAGCTATCTAATGTATCAGCCTGTACAACATTTACCAGCTTAGTTGCCCTTCTCTGTACCCTCTCTAATACAATAATGTCCTGTTTGAGTGATGGTGACCAAAACTGTACGGCATATTCTAGATGGGGCCTTACAAGTGCTCTATAAAGTGGAAGAATGACCTCCTCCTCCTGTGACTCTACAATACATAACAGAAATTAATCACCATCTGGCTAAAGTATATATATAACAAATGGAATATTTTCTGATTAGACCAGTGTTGTTACTGGCGTACCCCAGGGGACTGTTCTTGGCCCTATTCTTTTAAATTGTTAATAATTGTTCATAATTGTTTAAATTGTTCACTTTGAGATTGGCATTGTAAGTATTGCCTATATTTTTGCAGATAATACTAAATTGTTCAAAACTATAAGTTCCATGCAGGATGCTTCTACATTGCATGGAAATTCATCTAAACTGAAAAACTGGACAGAAACTTGGCAACGGAGTATCAATGTCTGTGGATGAGATTTACTTAGATTTAGCTGAAGCATTTGATACAGTGCCACACAGAAGGTTACTGGTTAAGTTAAGGAATGTTGGCCTGGAACATAGCATTTGTAACTGGATAGAGAACTGGCTAAAAGATAGACTACAAAGAGTGGTGGTAAATTTTCTAATTAGACCAGTGTTGTTAGTGGGGTACCGCAGGGCTCTGTACTGGGTCCCTTGCTTTTCAACTTGTTTATTAATGACCTAGATGTGGGCATTGAAAGTACGGTTTCTTTTTTTGCAGATGATACTAAATTGTGCAGAACTATAGGTTCCATGCAGGATGTTACCACTTTGCAAAGTGATTTGTCTAAGTTGGGAAACTGGGCAGCAACCTGGAAAATGAGGTTCAATGTTGATAAATGCAGGTATGCAATTTGGCAAAAATAATATAAATGCAAGTTATACACTAAATGGCAGTGTGTTGGGAGTTTCCTTAAGTGAGAAGGATCTTGGGGTTTTTATAGATAACAAGTTGTCTAATTCCGGGCAGTGTCATTCTGTAGCTACTAAAGCAAATAGGGTTCTGTCCTGCATAAAAAAGGGCATAAACTCATGGGATGAAAACATAATTATACCTCTTTATAGATCCCTAGTAAGACCTCATCTGGAATATGCAGTGCAGTTTTGGACTCCAGTCCTTAGGAGGGATGTAAATGAGCTGGAGAGAGTGCAGAGACTAAGTGCAACTAAACTGGTTAGAGGGATGGAAGACTTAAATTATGAGGGTAGACTGTCCAGGTTGGGGCTGTTTTCTCTGGAAAAAAGGTGCTTGCGAGGGGACATGATTACACTTTACAAATAAATTAGAGGACATTATAGACAAATATCAGGGGACCTTTTTACCCATAAAGAGAATCACTGCACCAGAGGCCACCCCTTCAGACTAGAAGAAAGGGACTTTCATTTGAAGCAGCGTAGGTGGTTCTTCACAGTCAGGACAGTGAGGTTGTGGAATGCACTGCCGGGTGATGTTGTTATGGCTGATTCTGTTGATGCTTTCAAAAGGGGCTTGGATGATTTTTTGGACAGACATAATATCAAAGGCTATTTTGATACTAAACTCTACAGTTAGTATAGCCATGGGCATATATGATTTGTGTGAAAGAGTGGAGGGGTGTGTGTGTATGCTGGGTTTTAATTTGGAGGGGTTGAACTTGATGTACTTTGTCTTTTTTCAACTATGTAATGTTGATAAATGCAAGGTAGAAATAACATACTGTAAATACTAGGCATACATTCAGTGGCTGTGTGCTGGGGGTCTCCTTCATTGAGAAGGAATTAGGGATTTCCATGGACAACAGACTGTGTAACTCAAGGGAGCATCAGCCACTGTCTTCTAAAGCAAATAAAGTGCTGTTTTACATAAAAAAAGAGATTGACCCAAGGAATAAAAACATAATTTTGCCTCTTTGTAGATCCTTGGTAAGGCCTCACCTTGAGTGAACAGTTTGATTTGGGCCCCAGTCCATAAAAAAGATATTCATGAGAAGGAGAGAGTGCAGAGTTGTGGTAATGATTCATGCTCATGGCCTTCTCATTATGCTCATGCATGTAAGTTTGAAAGTGTTTCCACATGACATGCATGTGCATAATGAGCAAGCCAGGAGATGGAACTGCAGGTGTAAGAAGCCCTAAAACTACTTGGGCAACCAGTAAAGTGAAGTAAGAGAGCCTTACCTTCTCCCGGTGTTCATCAATGCCCTTTTGGGGCCCCGGACTTACTGCTGCAGAATCAAGCGATCCAACTCACTGGCTGGTGATAAAAACGCAGCACCGGAGGATGAGACAGAAGAATGGTCAGTTGAGGCAGAGGTCGCGGGCAGACGGCAGTTTTCGGGGTCAATTCAGGCAGAGGTCGTGGGCAGGCAGCAAGAAACAGTAGTCAAGTTAGGCAATGGGTCAAAACAAAGGTAGTCAATATAGAAAAATGCTTAGGCAGGGTCAGAGTAACTGAAAACCAGATTGGGAGCAGAATGCAGGGAAACAGGGAATTTATTTTGAATTTGGCGCCAAATTGTGACGTGAGCGTTGGCACGCTCATGTGACGCCGGACTATTATGAGTACACACAGAAACATGGACGCGCTGACAACGGGACCGGGAACCGGTGCGTCTGAGGGTAAGGGACTCTGTTAGGCTGCTCTTCTTGTGATAGTTGCGATTTAACTACTAAAGGAATTTACTCAAATGGCCGAAGGTGTAATACTTTTTTCCAAAATAAAAGGCAATCACACCCAGAGTTGTCTGAATAATGGATTCCTTAAGTCTACTAAAAATAATTGAAACATTAAATAAACCCAATAGTTCGGTTTTGCTTCCAATGAGGATTAATTATATATTAGTTTTGGATCAAGTACAAGCTACTGTTTTATTATTACAAATAAAAAGGAAATCAAATTTAAAATTTTTAATTATTTAGATAAAATGGAGTCTATGGGAATCTGATTCATTAAGAATGTTATTGCTTCAGTATACATTTTACACAGAGACTTTAACCTGTTTAACCTGCAATTTACTTGCTGCTTTCAAGGTCAAAACTACCAAACATGGTTGCCCCTGTTATTCTGCAACACTGATATGTCTTATACAAATGTGCAATTAGGAATAGTCAAAGTAATAACAAAGCTCAACCTGTTGCAGACCTAAGCATTGCTGAATCTATAATTATATGGAACAAATCTCTACTTTTGCAACGGTACATCAATATGTTTATGTTTGATGCCACAGAGGAAATGTATAGAAATTTGAGAGGATTTTTTTTCTCTATATTTGTCGGAAAGAAAACTTTATTATGCAGCTAGTTTTCAAATTGCAACATTAAGTTCATATTTTATAGGATCCCTGGGTTGAAACACCACAGGGAAATTAACGCTTGCCAAGCAACTTTCCTGGTAATGTGTCATATCAGATATGCACAGCATCAAATTGGCAACAGAAGGGCTGAGAGAACATCATTAGCACAAGGCAAACATTTCACAGTGATGCTCAGGATAACACAAAGACACACCACATTAGAACCTTAAGGAAACAACATGAACCACTTTAACTTGTTTTTCCACCTGAATTGGAGGAATGGCACTTGCAAGATCATCTGCAGCTTTTTGTTTCATTATTCAATTGCTTCCATTCCATGGTATCCTGCTTCTCTCCTTTCCACATTGCAATCAGGCCCTTGCACTTTAAACATCAATTCATATTTTCTTTTTGTGTCTCATTGTTCTTTTGAATGGCACTGCAATCTTTCAGTTGTCAAAGTTGTTTCTTCTGTTAAGGAAACTAAAAGACTGGTCATCAATAATCCACATCTACTTTTTTGATGAATAAAGAACATAAATGGAATAGAATAGAAGCGTATATGCAAAAGCCAAGGATTGATGAGAACAATAAAGAGAATTATAATAGAATTAAGCAGTTGCAACCAAATAAACATTACCTAATATGTACTGTAGTCAAACTATGGAACCCAGTATTAATATGGGAACAGTTCATCAAAAGACTCAACATATGGTTATAAGTAAGCATCCAGTGTACTATGTACTAGTATAAGAAAAACTAACCCTGGTGGTCTAGTGGTGGTGTGGCGGGGACGCCCACCGCACCGCTCCTCTGTGCCGGCATCAAACGCACTTCCGGGATTTAAAGGCACAGGCGCGCTGACATATGACGTCAGAGCGCAATGGCGCCAAATTTTTAAAATATTTAAAGGGGCATTTTATTGTTCCTGGTGCCTCTGACCTGTGCAGCTTCTGTCTGTTCCTGATTATTGTGTTTGACCC
The DNA here is from genome assembly GCA_024363595.1 of Xenopus borealis. NCBI lineage: Eukaryota > Metazoa > Chordata > Amphibia > Anura > Pipidae > Xenopus > Xenopus borealis. The sequence goes on from CM044433.1 coordinate 13,781,778, forward strand.
TGCCTGGCTTTGACTATTCTGAAATCTGTATCCTGGCCCGTGCCTGGTATCAGACTACCAATTCCTCCCTAATCCTCATCTGATTGATCACACAGTTTGACCCTAGTTATCTGCCTGCCTCGACCCAGCCTGTCTGACTACGAATCTGCCTCCTCCTGCCTGTACCGTGACCATTGGCATTAAAGACTTTCAATACAGTCGTGTCCCATTGCTGGCCAGGTGTCACTTGTGAGAGTTGCATGAATGAATGTGTGAAGTGTTCTGCAGGGCCTGAGGCAGCAGCCCCGATGCCGCCCTACACCTGCTCCACGCTTCTAACTTCTAGCATTGTTTATTTTAGATCGGGTCAGTAATCCACATTTGAAAGTTGGAAAGAGTCAGAAGAAGGCAAATAATTCTCTATATGAAAAAAGGTGAAAAGAAGACCAATTGCAGAGAATTAGCCATTTTATAATACACTACAAGTTAAAGATGGACTAAAAAAAATGAAACTGGGCTTACTACCACTAACAGTGTGCATGTCCTTCATGCCTACTTGCCCATTGCTTCTTGCAGATATTCATAAGCAGATTAAAACAAACCGGAAATTGTATTTATTATTCTAGAATGTATGTACTTCCTGCACACAGATACAATATAACTATACAGCATTAACTACGAACTTTCCAATGCATGGAATATTAAGTGATGAACAAGATGATCATGACAACAGAATGGCAAAGTCTGAAGGAAATAATTATGCAGAGAATATGGTTTTATGAAAATATATTGTTTCATCAACAGATTGGCATCCCCTAAGCAAAAGAGATATGATTATTTTTACCAGTATGAAATGTCAACAGCATGGAAAGTCAAGTTTTGTATTTATCATAATAATAAAGGCTAATAATACTAGGTCACTTGCGCTGGAGATAACATTTGGAAAAAGGAAATAGTAGCATAGACTGGAAAAAGGCATTTTACAATGGAGCTCACAGATACATTAACAAGAGATGATACCACTCAAAAATGTATCATTAAGTTTAGTTTCACAGATAAAATGTATCATATTTATGTCTGAAAAGGAACAGGTGTGCAGTTGGCCATTAAACGATAAACCTACATCCAAAAGATGATTGCCCCCCTGAATGACATTCCAATGAATATTTCTGAGCTGGCACTACTCAAAAATGTATCATTGATTTTACATTCACAAAAGAGGAACTGGTGTGCAGATGGTCATAAAAAGAAGGAAAAATAAATCTACATCCAAATGGAGACTCAGATTTATTGTTGGTCATGATAGATTGGTCTGTTTTTCCAGTGGGTATCCCCTATATTTCCCTCTTATATGAAATTCCAAGGAATATGTTTGACTTTTGGATGACTTTTACACAGCAGATTTATTGGTAGGTGAGAGCCTGTTGGGCTGACCCATTGTCATTTAATTACCTAGAATTAAATGCAGTCAATACAAATACATTCAGTGCATTGCTAGTTCATCTTTTTTAATTGCTTATTATTGTAACTCTGTGTCCTATCCTTATGAAAAATTATATTCTTAGGATTTTGTGTAATACATTCTCTTTATTTGACAATGATGAATGTCTAGAAAAGGATTAGATTTTAATGTAAAGTTTCCAAAAAAATATAAATTCCTTATTATCTTTTTATTATCCTTTATATTCATATTTTTGGAGGAAATCATTCATTCAATTAAAATTTTTATTGGAAATTTGAATTATTCAATTTTACTGAAGCTATGGAGATTCTGGATAACAGATCCCATACCTGTATTGATGATGTATGCCTACTTGCACTATAGGATTCACTATATCTTAGATCAAGAACAAGGTACTGTTTTATTATTACAGATAAAAAGGAAATCTTTTTTAAACATTTGTATTATTTGGATAAAATGGAGTTTATAGAAGACGGCCTTCCCAAAATGCAGAGTTTTTGATAATGGATTCAATACCTGAATAGAATTAGTATTTGACTGTGCAGTCAAAAACCTTGCTTTTGAGTTACAGAAACACACTAAAAAGAACCGAAGTTTGAACATTGAACAAACAAGTAAAATTGGAATTAACAAGACAAAATCTCTACCATTATGAATGGAGATGCAGTTTTGATCATTTTCCACACCATTTCCAGTTTGAGATATGAAAAGAATGGAAATAACAAAGGTCACTTTTTAAGCCTTAATTGTCTCTGGTTGCAAATTGCTGATTCACACAAACTGAAAATGTTCCTTTCACTTGTTTCTGGTTATATTGCACAAACTATAGTGCGGGTCATTTCCCATGTTGTTAAGCACACCTCTCAGTGAAAACTGGGGGTTTAAATTTCTCTTGAAAATATGCTTTAATGAATTATACAGTTAGTCAGAGGATTCATTCATTGTTTAGAAATTAGTGTCATTTGACAGTTATACTTAAAGCCACATAATGGTAGGTTGTCATTTTAAAAAAACGAATGGATTTCATTGCAGCCTGAAGAAAAAGAGTTTGATTAAAAGCCTGTGGAGTGATAGAAGCAAATAATGTACCAAAAGAAATATAAATTAATTGTGAAAACACTTAGAAAGTACATAAAAGCTTAAGAATATATCTTAGCCTGAAGGCATACTACTTATGGTTTCATGCAGAATCTATAGATATGAACACAGAGCTTAGTGTCTTCTCTGGAATCATCATGCGGCCTTCTCTCTAGGAGGCACTTACTACATTATATATATGTGTATATATGCTATATGTGTCTGTGTGATTTAAATATTTATTTGCAATGCATTTTTCTATTTTTCAGATTCTTTTTTTTTTACAAACTTCACTTTATATATTTTTTCTATAATGAGATTTTGTAAGGTGGCAAAATGGCAACAGCACTGCAGTAATATATAATTTACATTTTAATTATAATTTGACTTGTGTGTAATTTGAACTGGACCTGCCTCATTATGCAAAATTATATGAAAGTTAAAAGAGGCCGTGACTTCAAAGGTACAGTTTAATGTGCCATTTTTGATCTTTGCGGCCAAAGCGGGAGGAAGTACCAATTATAAATATAATGTCTTCTAGAATAAATTGAAAAAAATGTATTCTTTAATATAAGATAACACATGGTTATTTTTGCCATTCTGCTTTTCCTCCACTCTACAGTGATGCTGCTATATTTTATTGAGAGAACCTTTTATCATATTTCTAAAACTAGGACAGCACATTAAAGCACCCTGAAGATATTCTGCAGTACTAGTTTGTGTTTTTCCTCTTTTTAACTTCCATGTTTGGCCCTTTAAAATCTCTTCTCGATCAGACATTAGCAAAAATAAACCACTTATGCTTTTCATAAGGGATGGTGTCAAAAAGGTCACAAACATTGGCATTTCTTTTAAATCCTATATACAGTTACAGGGTAAGGTTATCTGGAAACCTATTATCCAGAATAATGGAAAGGCCATGTCTCATAGACTCCATTTTATCCAAATAATCCAAATGTTAACAATAATTTCTCTTTTCTCTATAATAATCAAACAGTACCTTGTACTTGATCCAAACTAAGATATAATTTATCCAAACTGGAAGCAAAACCAGCCTATTGGGTTGAAGTAAGGGGCTATCTATTAAGGCTCAAATTGTGTTTTCCACAAAATATTGAGCTTTTAATGTAATTTTTTGGTTAAAAAAATAGATTTTTATTTTAGTTTTTTGAAAAAAAAAAGGTTATTTGTTATACTCCAAAATCTGAAAAAACACCATCTAAAACCTGTCAAGATCATGTAGGAGTCAATGACAGAGGTCCCTTTAACCATTTGAAGATGTTTATAGCCTGAGGAGGGTTTTGCAAGAACATTTGATCAAGTTGAGCAAAATGTTTTTTTTTTCACTGAAAACTGAATCAATTTGAGTTTTGTAACTTGAAAAAAAAATAGAAATGTGTGAGTATTTCTTCCAAAGTGAATAATTACTACCAAAAGATTAGTAAAAGTTCAATCCATTTATTGAGACATACAGAAGAACGGGCTGACGCATTTCGTGCCTGTTGGGGGACTTGCTCATAGGCTACTGAATGTTTCTCCAAACAATGTTTATAAAGAGGTTACAGCCAATCAAATTACAATACATCACAACCAATTACAAAGCTTAAAAACCATTGGATACATCAGTGTCAATTTACACATAAATCATACAGGAAAGGGGAGAGAGACAAGCACTCACATTGAAAAAAACATGTGACATCAAAGTCACTATTGAGGCCAAGTGGCTTCCTAGTCTAGAGCAGAGAAACCTGGGAATAATGTCTCCACCCTGTTTACCATTTATAATTATATTAATGCCTATAACGCTCAAAGTGTTACTCTCCCACCATTACACTCTCTAAAGTGTTTGTCTACATTGGATGTCAGGTTCCCTTTTTTTTATGTCTAAAACATGTTCTCTTTCGCGATTTTTCATGGAGTGAGAAGTTTGTCCAACATATTGTATATGACATGTACTGTATTACATTCCAAAAGATATACTAGGTAGGTAGTATTTCAGTTGATATAGCTTTTTATGGAGTACACCCGACCTGTAATATTAGACTTAAAAGTTTTAGCTGTCTTCACAGGATCTCAGGTGAGACATTTTCTTGCTCCACATTTATACGTACATGCCCTTGACATTTAACCAATTTGGATAATCGCTAGAGGGACCTTTTACAAAACTAGGGGCCAGTTGATTTCACTGCGTACATGAGCGTCGGTACACTGTTTTATACCCCTTTTCTAGAATGGTATTAAGGACTGGGTCTGTTCTTAAGATGGTCAGTAGTGATGGGCGAAATAATTTGCCTATGGTGAATTTGATGCGAATTTGTGAATTTCACCGTGGGCGTTTTTTTTCCGCCAAACTGTAGTAAAAATTCCCCTTTTCGCCTCACGTCGAATTTTCCTTTGCACGTCGAGTTCAACGCTGAAGGCGCGTGCATTAAAAAAAGCGTGACAAACGAAACGTTACCAACAGCAGATCAGATTTGAGCCCTCCCACTGTCTATATAAGGAGGAGCAGAGGAGGCCAATACTGCCAATAGTGCATTTTTGGCAGGTTAGAGAGAGCAGGTTTGAGAGAGAGATTTGTGTTTTATTCAGCTAGTGGAGTTAGTTAAGTAAGCTTTTTTTTCAGTCAGTGCAAGTGGAGGTTGTGGATTTCAGTTTATTGTTTTCCCTCTTCTGCTTGCCTGCTCACCCCACAGTAGCCCTTGTTAGGGCTAACTGTCTTTGTCTGTGATTGTGTGTGTGTATCCCTTGTGGGTGCACACTTGTGCTGAGGGGATTTAGTTGAGGGTTTTATTGTTTTCTCCTTTCCTTCCCCAAAATATCCAATCCCCTTATTTTATTTTTTTAAGTTTAGAGGGGGGAGGGTTCTGGGTGGTGGTGGGAAGAAGGGTGGGATAGGGAGGGGAGGAAGAGGTCATGGTGCTGGCTGTGGGCATCCAACCCCACAAAAGCCCAGCCCACGTACTATGCCCAGTCCGGGCACTGTAGTGCAGCAACAGCTGCAATCACAGCAGCTGCCAACACAGCAGCTACAACAGCAGCAACAGCAGCTAGTGCCACAGCAGCAGGTGGCTCTGGGTCACAGTGGGGCAAATGGTCCACATAAGACTGTGCCAGATTTTTTTGCCACTGCTTCGCAACCCATATACTCGCAGCAGGCAGAGGCAGTGGTAGACTGCCTGACCCAGGCTACCTCGTCTGCAGCGGGAACCGGTGAGCAGCAAGAGGTGGCACCACCTGCTAGCTCAGAGCTGGGGGACACTCCATCTCTTCTGTTATTTGATCCTGAGGTGGACTTGGGCCCAGACAAGCAGGATCTTTTTGATGATCAGGCAGGAATGGGGGGGGGGGGCATTCATGTCTGATGAGGATCAGGAGGTCATTGCACAACCCACATCACCAGTAGGGGTCCCCCAATGGCAAGGCAGCAGGCTGCTGGTGTGGGGTCATACACCAGCATGCTGGATGTGGGAGTCAATGCCATGTATGAGGTTGGGTCTGGTTTGGGGGAGGATGATGACAGGGACAGACCCTGGGAGCCAGCTCAGGAGGATAACAGCAGCAGTTCAGGGGGGAACTGTGTGTTGTTGATGAGGAGGATGAAAGAGGATGAAGAGCTGGCTCCACCAACCACTGCTGGGGGGGCAGGCAACAGGGCAGCACTGCACCTAGGTCCAAAGCCTCTGGGCGTATGGGTGGAGACCATCCTCAGCCCTGCACAGCAGGGTGGGCATTTTTCATGTGCCAGGCAGAGGACCAGACGTAGTGTGCCAGCTCTGCCAGCAGAAGGTTCAAAGGGGGCAGGCAGGGTCACATATGGGAACCGGATGACGTGGGAGCAGCACCAAAATGGCAGAGCACCAGGGGGCAGTGGTTCTTCCCGTCCACCTCCTCCCATTCCTCAGGGAAGAGGTGCTAGCTCCACAGACATTGCAGCAAGGGAAGATGATTCTGAGGCTCACAGTCAGATGCAGCCACTGTGGAGCTCAGCCTCTTCTGCAGCCTCCTCCTCCTCAATTCGGCCGTTGTCCTACCAGGTTTCCCTCCCCCAGTTCCTTACCCGCAAGACACAAGTGCAGAGGCTCAATGCCTGCCTGGCAAAACTTCTGGCACTCTAGCTGCTGCCCTATCAACTAGTCAAAGCAGCCCCCTTCTGACAGCTAATGGCTTGCACTGCCCCTATCTGGCGGATGCCCAGCTGCCATTAATTTGCCAGGAAGGCCTGTCCTCCACCAGCATGTGGTGGAGAATGTGTCCCTGTCGCTGGATCATGCTGTTGGTGGCAGGGTGCACTGCATCACTGACACGTGGACCAGCAGTCATGGGCAGGGGAGGTACATATCCTACACTGCACACTGGGTCACCCTAATGAGTGCTGGGGAGGGTGCAAGCAGGGACGCTGCCTTCATGTTACAGATGCCTCTCAGGGGGGTACAGGGCAAACCCAACATGCCCACTTCCTCCTTCTCCTCTGCTATGGATGAGCCACCCCTGAAGTGTACCCACAGTACACTACAGTGCAGCACAATCGATGTTAGGCTGTGCTGAAACTCCTCTCCTTGGGCGAGAGGAGTCATACTGCACCTGAGCTCTTGGCCACCTTCCAGACTCAGGTGCAGAGGTGGTTCCCTCCCCACCAGTTCCAAGCAGGTAACGATGTTTGTGACAATGGTCACAACCTGCTGGCCTCCATCCGCCTAGGCCTAGGCCAGATACTACTGCATTGTCAGCCAATTATTTTTGTAGTTGAGGTCTAACATGGCTTCCAAAGAATGTTGCTTCTAATATTGCCACTTAGTTGGCTAATTTCTTATGGTTGAGACCTAATATGGCTTCTAAAAATGTTGCTTCTAATATTGCCGCTTAGTTGGCTAAGTTCTTAAGGTTGAGGCCTAATATGGCTTCTATCTGAGGCCTGCCTCCTGTAATTCTTCCAATTCTAATTTAATTGCCTCATTATTTGGAAAATGTCTTCTATCTGAGGCCTGCCTTGTGTAATTCGTCCAATTCTAATTTAATTGATTTAAAACTACTGATGCTGCTGCTGTTGCTAACATTGCCTCATTATTTGGAAAATGTCTTCTATCTGAGGCCTGCCAAGTGTAATTCTTCCAATTCTGATTTAATTGCCTCATTGTTTGGAAAATGTCTTCTATCTGAGGCCTGCCTCCAGTAATTCTTCCATTTCTAATTCAATTGATTCAAAAACTACTGCTGCTGTTGCTGTTATGTTAAACGTACAATATAATGGATTTTCACTCAATTCAATAGCAGATTCATCAAATTATGTGCCGCATAGTTGCCTAATTTCGTCTGAGTGGGGTCTGCCAAGGCTCCTAAAAATGATGTGGCTTGATGGCTTCCAATAATGCTGAATTTTCTTGGTCATTTTTTGTGCTTCAGGCCTACCCCTTTTAAGTGTAAATTTTAATTCTACGTTGGCACTACTGTCAGAAGCTTGTCCAATTTCTTCTGGACAGGGACTGCCAAGACTACTAAAAATTATGTGGCTTCCAATAATGCCACATTTTATGGATAATTAGTGATGGGCGAATTTATTTGCATGGGACGAATTCGCAGTGAATTGCCGCGAATCGCCGCTGGCGAATAAATTTGCGAAACGGCAGCGAAAATTCGGCTGGCGTAAATTTGCGAAAAAAACGAGTCGCGCATCGTTTTTGACGCGAAAATGACGTGACGCACGTTGAAAGCGACGCTACGAAAATGACACGACGTGCGTCATTAACGAAAAGACGCGTCAAAAACGTGCCACGACTCGTTTCGCAAATGTTTCCGCCATTTCGCGAATTTCGCTGGAAATTTGCACATTTTTTGACCAAGCGAAACGGGGTAGATTCGCCCATCACTATGGATAATCTTTTAGGCTTCAGGCCTACCTCTTTATCTAATTAAAGCTTTAATTCTAATAATGCTACTTCTAATATTGCTGCAGGTTTATTTATATAGTTTATATAGTGACATTGAAATTAAACATTTTTTAAAAAATCAATGTATAACATAACAGTAGTCAATTGTTTGATTTTGCCGCCGTCGTGTCAAAATTTGCAGCCCTTGCATCAAAAGTTGCAGCTGCGAGCAACCCCATTTAATGGTTTTGCCCTCCCCCTACTTGCCATCCTTATTGAAGATGGTTTTCTTGAAGCAACACAACTATATGTATGTACTGTACAAATGCAAGTGTTGTATTGCTCAAACTGAAATTCTTTGATTGCCAGCAGAGTGGATCCAAGATCCTGATTAAGGAGGGGCTGCAGAAGAGGCCAATGCAGAGGACGATCAGGAGGAGGCAGCAGAACCTGCTGCGGATGCAAGTCTGCCGCCACCACCACCAGCAGAGGTAGCAGCAGTAGATGCTGCTACACAGACGGCGGCGGAGGAGGAGCAGCAGCAGCAGGAGGAGCTGGTACAGCATCTGCAGCTCCTGGTGCAGCAGGTAGCCTTCCTTATGAGGGAAGTTTAGGAGATGAAGGGCCTGCTGCAATAGATTTATCTTTCTCTAAAGTTTTTAATGCTTGTTTTTCAAATCTAGGAAGATTAGAGTGAAATGGTACACCATGAACAATCTCACGGAGAGAGATGAAATCTTTCTCCATCTTTTTTTTTAAACAAATCAATCAAAACTACATTTCTCTGATGGACAGGGTAAAAAGTAGATTTTGGTTCAAACAAGCTCAATTTGTCTGGTGGAGCCGGAATACCGGTTCTACCCACATTATCATTATTTTCTTTATGGAGAGATTCCAAGATGTTCAGACTACAGACATCAGAGAATTCTGTGACCATATCATCTACGCTGATTCGCACTGTGAGTGCCTGTCTCTCAGCAATGTACGTAGCATTAAGTAGCAATGTACGTACAAAGGCATTGGTATCAACAATAGTATGAAAAAGATCACATTTCTTTGTACGGCAAAACGTTAAAAAAAAGTTAATTGTTAGTTAGGGTACGTGTAGATAGGTTCAAAATTTCCGTTGCTCTCTCTTCTCATGTAGGCTGTATTTCTTGTTGTACTGAGCATCCCCTTCCTCCTCTGAGTTTGGATAGAAAGTATGAAAATGTTGTTTCTTTCTGTTTGTTTTGTAGGGTTTTTGCCGATTTTCTTGATTGTCTACAAAAGTCCCCGAATGAGCCAGCAGGGGCTTGTCCCTGGAAAAAACCTCAGTGGCTTGTGACAAACGTTGAGCCTGGGAAAATACAGGAGAGACAGAGCAGTATTCTGTACTAACATCGGCCTCCACATCAAATGAATCTGCATCAGTACTAGAAAAACTAACTTTTTTGTTTTTGTATTTACTGGGAGTCTTCAAAATTGATTTATAGGGAGTGCTAGTATTTCTGACATATCATTTGTTCTGTTGAAAATGAGGTGTTTTTGTCCAAAAATAAACTCTATTCATATCATAATCCTTTTTATCTCTGTTGAATTTTAGGTTCTTATTGGTTAATTTCTGCTTCAAAATTCTGTAATCGTTTAGTTAATGACAAATCAAATCTTTCATAATCATTATGTGTTTGATGAGAAAGTACAGTACTTCACTTTGTGTTTGTGTAAGATCATGTTTATAAGTTAATAAACCAAACCAGAACCCACAAAAAATGGAAGGATGAATTACAAAATTAAGTGTCCCAGCAGAAAAATAGAAACAAAATGAATAAATCCTAAATTAAACTAGAAAATATTTGAAAAAGTTGCACAAAAAATATGTACTAATACAAAAAGTAATAATTTTAGTGCATGTAATTAATCAGCATTGATTATTTGAATAGAGTAATACAAAAAATAAAATTCTGTGAAAAAATTCATTGTGTGGAAAAATTCATAATATAAGAAATATACAGTTACCAAGTAGATTGGAATAAAAATCCTGTTGGACATGGAGTGCATCAATGTATGTAAGTGATTATCCCACAAAGGGCCTCTGTAGACCCCAGTGTATATTTCGATTAGTTCAATTTGGCCACCTATACTTGAAGGCCTGTTTATCAGAGGTCTAATTTAACTGGTTTTAGAGGTTTTTGAAACCAGGACTTTCTCTAAAACCACAAACGTCATGAAATGTATAAAATAAATCCAGATTTAAAAATATTAATACCTCTAAAAGTTTTTCAGGTAAGGTAAAACTCCTCTAATAGTCCAATTTTATTAAAATGGTCAGATAGCATCAGTGCAGTTCCCATTGACATTTATAGGATCTCGACAATGTTTACCTGGAGAATTTTTGTATTAGAGGTTTTTGCGGTTTTTACACTTTAAAAATAATAGGAAAACCACTAATTTTTAGATGTAGAAACCCTGAGGGTTCAGTGTTTTACTTAGACAGTCTCGCCTATATATTTGGACACCTAAGTCCTTTGATTTCCCCAGGTAGCTATTATCCTTTTTCCTGGGTCTATTGTAATTTGATCTTGGTTATTGTTGTCCAGTATGGTGGCAGTGTTTAAAAGTATAAAAGGGAGAGTACATGTACATACTGTCTTTTTGGATCCTATCTTGCCGGAGATGGGTACAGGACTGGATCTGATTACAGGCCCTGGTTAGGGTGAGTTTTATTTAGTGTTAGAAGTTCTGTAATAGTTTTCTCCAGGAGCACAAGTTACAGTCAATGTATTTAGTGAGCAGCTTTCTGGTTCCAGCAAGGAGAGTAGTTTGGGTTAGTTCCCTTTTGCGGTGATCAAGCTGCCAGACAGGGGTGTGAGTGGATGAGCTCAGGTGCAGGGAAAATGCCAAGGAGCCAAATACCCTGTGGGATCCACTGTGCTTTGGAAAAGCTGCTCTACCTCCTAAGGGGGATGTACTTGCAATATCAGAAAGTGTGAAGGGTTTCCACTGATTGCTGTGACTGTATTCTATCTGACTGCTGTGAGACATACCCTGGCACTGTTCAATAAATAAAGTATTTGTTTGAAACAACCCTCTGGGCTGCTGTTACTTGAATCCTGGATGATCTCTGCATTAGGAGACTCACCAGGATGCAGGTAAGGGTAAGGTGTTTAAAGGGTCATACACATACTGCACAAAGGTATCTGAGAGGTACTGGCAGCAAGGCACACCAAAATCACACTTGCTGCACTAATCGCAGGTTCAGCCATGGGTAGAGTTTCCTGGAATATAATAAATCCAGTTTACAGTAAATTGGTCCCATAGTCCATGGTTACTAGTAGCTAAGGTAAAGAAGATACCATCAGTTAAACAATCTCAAAAAACTCCTGCCTTCCTGCTCGGTGATCCAAAGGTAAGAGGCACTCGTCTTGCAGATTCCTAGGCAGTACATTGGTCTGATGTGACTTCTATAAAACAATGTTGTAAGCAACAAAATTTATCTGCCACACAACAGATAGGGGTCCAGCTTTAACAAAATAATCTGTTAAACCAGTCCCTTTTAAACCAAACACCTATACATACACATTCTACATTGATTTATAAGTAATCAGTTCTAATGTTCATTACATGGCCAGTGATGTCTATATCAGAGCTGATGAACAGGGGTGCATCATCTATATTATTAATGCTGAGCAGAATCTCAGAAGAATATCTCTAAATAATGAAAAGTACAGCTAGCGTATAAGATTAAAAACAAATGATAGACAAAATACTTGCAAGCATTACTGTACATAGCTTAGTAGAAACGGGTCTAGCATACAATTTCTCTTGGGCCGATTACTTCATTGTCACAAACTGTAAAACTTTGTTGAGTTGTTTTCTTTGGGGAGAGCAATGTTCTTGGTGAAACGATTGCCCTTTGCCGTTATTCAGTTCCTGTTCTGTACAGTGGTTTTTGGTTTCTGTCCTATAGTAATACCAATGTAAGTCACAGCAGGCAATGCTCAGAAAGCACGTACCATTAGTAATGCTAAGGAAAATTGTTCCCACGCAGCCAGTTAGATGCTGCAAATGAAGTTCAAATACTTAACATTCTGCTGAGGTATGGAAATCTTTACTCAAGGTATTTTACAAAAACAGTAACTTTTCTACTCTACTCGAGTTTAAATCGGTCTCAAACCATAAATATTTAATACAATTAAAAAATAGTACATCAACGACTATCATTATCTAGTAGAATAATTACATTCAAACACAGATAAATTCAGTATAATATCTCTAAGGTGTTAGGATTTTGCTTCTAAAACAGCAGTTCAAAGAGAAAGAAAATAAAACTCATTCACTTGAGGTACAATGAGCAAAGTGCAATTTTGAAAGTGAAATAATCATATTTTACCCCCACAATGACCTGTTTACCCCTGAATTCCAGTGTAATTGCGGCAGATTTAGCAGTATTTTTAACTGTTGAGTCATTTCTGGTGTTTGTTGGCGTCATTTCTTTTTTCTTTATAAAAATGAAACATTAACTTTTACTTGACGGTAACTAAGGTACTTATTTACCAACATTCAAATAAAAAAATTTTCACAAATTGTTTCTATAAAAATATGTGAGATTCTAAAAATGTGAGATTTCTACAGTGTAAAACACTCATATTGGGACTTTTGGAGGTTTTCGTATTTTTTGGTGCAGCATTCCGCATTTCTTTTCTTTTGTTCTTTTTACAGTATATTCAGATCTTTTATTAAATGACATAATATTTGTGGTTTAAGAGAAAATTAGTTAATTTGTGGTTTCAACACCTCTAAAACCACTAAAATGTAGTGATGGGCGAATTTATTCGGCAGGGGCGAATTCGCGGCGAATTCCCGCGATTCGCCGCTGGCGAATAAATTCACGAAGCACCAGCAAAAATTCGCCAGAGAAAATTCGCCCAAAAAAAGAGTTGCGCGTTTCGTGAATTTTTTCGCCAATTCGCGAATTTCGCTGGAAATTCGCAAATTTTTCGGCGAAGCGAAACGGGTGAGATTCGCCCATCACTACTAAAATGTGAATGTTGCTAAATGAGCCTCTATGCTGCATGAATCCACATTGATGACAAAACAATCATAGTGGGTTCATTTAATGTTTAAATGTTTTAGCAGCTCAAAGGTATGGTAAATAAATTTACATAAAAAAAATCAAAGGTCCCAAGCATTCTGGAGATAAGGTCCTATATATGTACCACTATACACAATACTATTTACAAAACATATATACTGAACTGTTTCTTTATTTGTAAGGAATCTTGTCCATTCTACCAGTAAGGTTTTTCTTATTACAATGCATACATTTAATACAATACAGACATTTTTTTACTTTCTCAGACTTTTATTTGGTATGGTACCTATCGATTGGAGGATAGTTGAAGTAATTTATATATTTTGAAAGGGATTATGATCTCAGCCTGGTAATTATGGACCAGTAAATTTGACATAGTGGGCACATTATTTGAAGGCTTGTTTTGGGATTACATTCAACATTTTGTCCTGGTGAATGGAATTATGAACAGTAATGAGTCTAGTTTTATGAAGGATAGGTCATGTCAGACACATAGCTATTTCTAATGAGTTAAGTAAGATGCTGGACAATGGGGGAGCAGTACATGTGATGTATTTGTATTCTGCCAAAACGTTTTTAACATTCAACTGCTTTCTAAACAAAGACCTACTGGTAAATAAACCATTTCAGAGATTGTTATATAAGCCCCTTATATATTTATACATAGTTATCATATCTCCCTTTAAGCATCTCTATTCCAGCGTGAACACCCCAAATTTGGCCAGTCTTTCCTCATAGCTAATATTTTCCATACCTTTTACCAGCTTAGTTGCCCTTCTCTGTAACCTCTCTAATACAATAATGTCCTGTTAGAGTGATGGAGACCAAAACTGTACTGCATATTTTAGATGGAGCCTTACAAATGCTCTATAAAGAGGAAGAATGACCCCCTCCTCCCATGACTCTATGCCCCTTTTAATACAGCACAAGATCAAGATTTTATTTGCCCTTGATGCTGCTAACTGGCATTGCTTGCTACAGCCAAGTTTATCATCTACAAGTACTCCAAGGTCCTTTTCCATAATGGATTTGCCTAGTGCAGTCCCAACAGGTGCATGAATTTACAGGTGCATGACTTTACATTTATCAACATTAAATCTCATTTGCCATTAAGCTGCCCAGATTGCCAGTTTGTCAAGATCCTGTTGCAAGGATGCCACATCCTGGATGGAATTAGTTGGGCTGGATAGTTTTGTGCCATCTGCAAACACATACGTTAAGTTAATGAAGTAATTAATGAATAAGTTAAATAAAAGTTGACCCAATACCGAGCCCTGAGGGACCCCACTAAGAACCTTAATCCATGTAGAGAATGTACCATTAACAACCACCCTCTTTACCCAATCCTGTAGACAGTTTCCTATCCATGTGTAAACAACTTCATTAAGCCCAACAGACCTTAGTTTAGAAAGCAGTCGCTTGTGGGTCATGGTATAAAATGCTTTGGCAAAATCAAAATAGATCACATCTACTGACCCCCACTGTCCAGCATCGTACTAACCTCATCATAAAAAGCAATCTATCCCTCATAAAGCCATGCTGATTGCTGCTCATAATGTCATTCACTAGGACAAACTTTTGAATGTGATCCCTTAACAAGCCTTCAAATAAATTGCCTACCACAGATGTCAAACTTACTGGCCTATAATTGCCAGGCTGAGATCATAATACCTTTTTAAATATTGGAAGGACATCAGCTTTTCTCCAATCCATTGGCACCATACCAGATGAAAGTGAATCTGAGGAAATCAGAAATAGGGGCTGGTCTAAAAATGAACTAAGCTCTCTTAGAACCCGGGGGGTGTATGCCATCAGGTCCTGGAGTCTTGTTTACATTAATTTTCATTAAAAGGATACTGTCATGGGAAAACATGTTTTTTTCAAAATGCATCAGTTAATAGTGCTGCTCCAGTAGACTTTTGCACTGAAAACCATTTTTCAAAAGAGCAAACAGATTTTTTTTATGTTCAGTTGTGAAATCTGACATGGGGCTAGACATTTTTCAATTTCCCAGGTGCCCCATGTCATGTGACTTGTGCCAGCACTTTATGAGAGAACTGCTTTCTGTTTTTCCTTCTCAATGTAAGTGTATGGAACACATTGGGACATGGGTTTTTACTACTGAGTGCTGTTCTTGGATCTACCAGGCAACTGTTATCTTGTGTTAGGGAGCTGTTATCTGGTTACCCCCTGTTATCTGGTTACGGGTGGGGCAGGGAGTGGGTGATATCACTCCAACTTGCAGTACAGCAGTAAAGAGTGATTGAAGTTTATCAGAGCACAAGTCACATGACTTGGTGCAGCTGGGAAACTGACAATATGTCTAGCCTCATGTCTGATTTAAAAATGAAAGATAAAAAAATCTATTTGATCTTTTGAGAAATGGATTTCAATGCAGAATTCTGCTGGAGCAACACTATTAACTGATGTATTTTGAATTTTTTTTTTCCCCATGACAGTAAAAGTAAAGCTTTCTGAATCATATCCTGAGTCAGCCAGTGACTAGACTGAGCTGAGCCATCAGCGCAGCTATGAAGTTAGCATTATATTTATTATATTTAATAATTATTTTTAATATTTATTATATTTAAAAAACTTTTTAGGGTTAGTTTTCGCCTCCATCACAATTAACTCTTCATTTCCTTTCTTTGCCTTCCAGATTGCTGATTTACAACATTTATTATAGTGTTTATATTCATTAAATGCAGCTTCTGTCCCAACAGATTTGTAGTTTTTAAATGCATTTTTCTACTTTCCTATTAACTTCTTTACTTCTGTATTAAGTCACATAGGAGGATTCTTAGAGCTTCTACATGTACTCCTTAAGGGAATAAATTGAGATCTCCCCAAAAACTCCCCGTCTGGCCTTACCCTAAGTATTGCTCGGGGCACAGGTAATATCTCTGAGAAAATTGCCTTGGCAGTCCTCGCCCTCAACTTTACACCTAATATTTTTGAAATCGTTCTTGAGGACTTCACCACCTCCTCTAACTTTGTCATTGGTACCTATGTGTACCAATACCGCTGAGTCTTCCCCAGCCCCTCCCAATAATCTGTCTACTTGTTCCACCACATGCGAACCCTAGCACCAGGCAAGCAGCAGACTGTTTGGCATGTAGGGGCCTTACAGCAGATTACCCTGTCCGCCTTTCTAATAATTGCATCCCCTATAACTAGAACCTGCCTTTCCTTCCTTGCACTCCCTCCCACTACCCGTATTAGAACCACTGTCCCCCAGGGTGCTCTGAGAGCCAGCCTGTTCGATACATGCTAGAGTTTTCATCCTCAGCATCTTCAGGCAAAACAGCAAATGTGGACCAGCCTTCTACCCTTCTGTCCCCTACTTTCCCACCTGACTGTCACAAACCTTCCTCCCTCATTAGCCTTGACTGCCCCTTCTCCTCTCCCCCTCCATTAGCCCCTGCCAGTGGTTGCTCTGTAAGTCTCCTTTCCTCCCCCACATTTGCCTCTGCCCTCAGTGCTGCTAGTTCCCCCCTTAGAGTCTGCAGTTCAGATTCCAAGATGAAATCCCACATCATCTTTCACATTTAAATACTGAATGGAACTGCTGCTCCAACACCACATACATGTGACAAGACACACACTGAGTGATACCAGCAAACCCACTTGCAGTCATATTTACACTGGGTACTTACAGTCTCCCAAGTGCAATTCCTCAAAAATGCCTTTTTAGTTTTCAACGCCTTAAGGTTTTTAACAGTACTTAACACATTTACATTCAACACCTAGATCACATGCAACACTCATTTAGCAGCTCCCACACTGCTTGTGAAGTAATACAGATAAAGCTTTCAAAGCACAGAACAAAAGTCCTGATCAGAATTTACCTGATTAACTCCTCCCTCTTAATTAGTCAGAGGGAAAGAGAAGAAAGGGAAGAAAATGCTGTTTGCTACCAGCAGTAAAACAACCCCTTGTTAACTTTAAAAAAAAAAAAAAGAAGAAGAAAGGAGGTTCTGGCTAAATATCCAGAAGGGTTTTTTTTACAGTGGGAGCTGTGAAGATGTGGAATTTTCTCCCTGAATTAGTTGTACTGGCTGATACATAAGATAGCTTTAAGAAGGGGTTGGATGACTTCAGCAAGTGAGGAAATACAGGGTTTTGGAAGACAACTCATAGTTCAAGTTGATCAAACAAATTTTCCCCATCACAAATCATGGTATCCAGTGTTGAACCTCTCTTCTATGTCCCAATTTCATAATGCCCCTTTTCACACAATCAACTAGAGTTTATTTTGAAATTCATGGCATAGAGTGTCACCATTAAAATGAGCTATGTTGTGAATTTCAATACAATATCATGCAGTTTGTTTCCAGTCTGCAATTTACTAATGCATGAGAAAAACTTCATGTTCACTGTTAGCTTTGAAAGAGACTGGAATAATTGCACATCTTCATTGAATATTTCATTATATGACACAACCACAGAGATACACTTTCTCAATGATTTATTTAGCCAGAGAGCCACATTATAATACCAGAGCACAACAGTTCACAGCCAGATATAAATCATCGGTTTTATACACTGTTGTATGCAATAAAGTCTCATTAAAATCCAAACATAACCACTTAAAACGATATCATCTTGTTTTTATATAATACCATATACTACCTCTTCCGCTTATTAGAACAAAATAAGCTGATATCATCTACACAGGAGATTCATTTCTTTGAAGTAATCCAAATGGAAACCAAGCTGTGGGGATTCAGGTTTGTATCACATTTATTTATATTACTATATTATTTTAATGCTCTGTCTGCTCTTACCTCATGTATAAATCAGTTATCCCACACCCCGTTTTCTCTTATTAACATCCTACTTATACGATGGGCAGATTTGTTAAAGTTCAATATACATTAATGTTTTCATTCACTATGGAAAAATCACTTTTTGCCTACAGCTTTAAATGTCTGCATTTCTATTCATCCATTTTTTCACTTTCAAAAACTCAACCTGCCAAGATTTTTTCAGGCCAATGAGCTCAACATTGTTTATTTGAATGGAACTCATTGCTGTGAAAATTCTTGTTGAGAATTCTTGCATTGCTTTTAATATTGAATTGTACGGTAACCAAGGCTAAAACCAGTTACTTTCATGTCATCACACTCAAAAATATTTTTGCGTAAGTAGCAATTGATAAATTACCAAAAATAAAATAATATGAGATATGCCCTGTGGAATGTTTCATGTTTGATACAGTATTGGTAAAAAACATTGTGAATTTTTTTTAATTCTGATAAATTTTTATTATGTGGCTGTTACCATTTATTAAATCCTAAATTGTAAAAAAAAGTAATTAGATTGATGGGGATGAACAGGCAAAGGACATAACAGGTTAAAATATCAGCTATTGTTTTCCCGATTGAATATTTACGCTTTTAAATTCTGTGTGTTATGTGTTTCAGTAGCCAAGCTTTAAAATGAGAATACATAAAGCTATTTATATCAGAATACAGGATGAGAAGAGAGTCAGTTTGAATAATAATGTAAGACATTTCATATACCTTGTTAATTATGCTCAAGAAAGTAACAAATTTTCTCGACTGTTTGAATCAATTCACTGCTAATACCGGTTAATGCTGAAGTGAGTGATTGTTAAAGTGCGATGTCTATGAATCTGAAATAACATTTACGGATCATCTGGGGGCAAACAGCTTGAAATAGTTCTGTGTCATATTTGTCATGTCTGTTAAGCAGCAGGAACGTTTCTCTAATCTCACTATTCATTATCATTTGTGAAAATCATGTTAAGACAGAGGAAAAGGCAAACACCACAGTAATTATTTACTACAGGTATGGGATCTATAGTATTATCCTGAATACTCTGTACCTGGTGCTTACCATAATTATAATAATGGTAAATGGCTAATGTATTCGCCAAGCATTGATTTGCAGCAAATTTCCAGATCTCGCTGATGGCAAATGTCTTATCGAAACTGCAGCGACAATTCACCATGAGAAAATATTCTGCAATAAAAAAAAACTGTTGCTGGTCGAAATTGTGGCATGTCAAAATTATTCAGACACCCTTTGACTTTAATGCATTTGCGTGCATAAAAATATTTGCGGGTCAAAATTATTCTAACGCCCATTGACTTTTGGACAAAAGAGTCGCAAGTATAAAAAAATTTGACCCCTTTGACTTCAATCTGTTTCACACAATCTTAGCCTTTTTGTAAATTTTTTGGAGTTTTGTGAATTTTTCTAGAAACAAGCTGCCAGATCTTAATAAGGTTTTTTAGATCCTCTTGGCTCTTCACCCTACATATCCTCTCTTTAATAAACTTTGGAAGTAATTACGAACAATTCATCAAGATGTACACCTGCAGTTGCATTTGTTTTGGATCACTAAGCACAATTATGGTAGATTTAGTCAAAAATTAAGTTGCAACAATGGTGGAATTGTGGGGAAAACACTGCATTGTGGGTAAAAAATGAGAATTACACTTTGCACACTACCATTGTGTAATTAAAGGGGTGGATCACCTTTGGTATGCTATAGAATGTCTTTGTCATATATGGCAAACCAAAATTCCATGGGAGTGAATGGATTCTGGTCTAGATGTGCTCTAGTGCCTATAACAGCCACCTTTCGTTTAGGGGCCTGGCCCTCGGGTGCCACCAGGACATCATGAGAATCCAGTACTCCCACAAGGGCAGACAAGGGAGCTAAATGTGTACAGGGAAGGAGCTGGTAAAGATGAATCTGGATGTAGTATGATTGGGTGGGTCAGAACCAGATAACAGGAGCAGACTCCTGAGGCAAACTCAAAGTCAGGATCAAGCCATTGTCATAACTAGGAAGTCATAGAGGGCAGGAACAGGTAGTAGGAGTATAAGGACCAGCAAACACAAGGAACAGCGCACCTAGGACTAAGCAAGTTTGACCTCAGGCAGTGAGTCAGTGTAGATCAGGGTTTTATATAGTTAAATGGCTTACACTGACCACCTGTGTCCAGATTAGCAACAGCTGAGTGTTCCATACAAGGATTCCTATAACAGTCAACCAGAACCTTGGAGGGTAGAGGTCATGCAGACAACATGAAAACACCAGGTCGCTGGTTCAACTCTAGACAGGATGTTAGAGGCTTATTCTTAATTGTTTTTCAGTATTTAATTTTTATACTGTGAATACTCAATTTTACATGAGCTAATTTAAAGTTTTTTTTTGGTTCCTTCATGTTATAATGCATTTCAGTGGGGGCTTTTCCCTGATTTTACACAATGTTTTCCTGAATTTTATATAACATTTTTTCTAATATGCCCAAAATGGCTCTTGTTCTCTGTTCATGTTATTATAAGAGGAATCACCAAATTCATATTTTGCCATGGTTCTGTCTGTATATATGAAATGCCAATTAATCTGCACCCCATACAGTCATGCAATAATTACTTACTTTTGGTTGTGCGTGTGACTGTCAGAGAGGCCTTGCACATGCCCCCCATAGTGTAACATTAATGCTGCCCTGATTAATCCTTGTTATTAACACAGTAAATACTGTATTTTAAATTAAAACTGACTCCTGTGCCTATATCCTTTGAGTATTTGAAGAATATCTTGTTTTAACACATTTCCCTGATTTCAAATTTTTCTGGATTTTACATCATTTACTGTACATAATTTATCAGGGTACATATGAGCTGTTTATGCAATATATTTTTTATAGAGAATTACATTGTTTCAGATTTAGATTTCCTTTAAGGACTGGAGCCCAAAACTACACTGCATACTCAAAGTGAGGCCTTACCAGGAATCTTTAAAGAGGCAAAATAAGATTTTCTTCCCTTGAGTTAATGCCTTTTTTATGCAAGGCATTACTTTATTTGTGTTAGTAGCCACGGACTAACACTACAGGAATGAGATAATTTATAATCTACAAAATCCCAGGCCTTCTCAATTTAAGGAATTATGTCATGATTTTTATGGTGTAATTTTTATTTCTAAATTACACTGTTTACACTGTAAATAATTCACTCTACAATATAATATTTAATTATTGAGCCAATAAGTGTATTTTGTTAGTTGTAATATTGGTTTATTGTTGTGCTGATGGACTGCTGGGGGGGAAGGGAGGGGGTTGAAATCTCTCCAGCCTGCAGTGCAGCAGCAAAGAGTGACTGGCATTTGGTAACATATTTACGTTTTTCAGACTATCACCCACAGTGGTAAAACACACCACAGCGTAAGGGTGCGAAGTTGCGCGTCTATCTACTTTGCTAGCATAAATGATCACTCAATGGGAATTGAACACTAAAACCACTGGTCAGGGGTAGTGATGGACGAATCTCCCGCGTTTCGCTTCGCCGGAAAATTCGCGAATTTCCAGAGAAATTAGCGAATTGGCGAAAAAATTCGCGAAACGAGTCGGGCGTTGTTTTTGACGCGCGTCGCGTCGTTTTCGGCGGGTGGCGCGTCGTTTTCGTCAAAAACGACGCGCGACTCGACTCATGCGCAGTAGCGAATTCCACGGACACAGGGACTGGACGCAGAGACACTTCAACTTTATTATATAGGATGTACCTGCACTTTTAAACTGTTATGTTCTGTTATATTCTGCCACTATATTTTAAGGGAGAGCAGGAACCTGGCTGTGAGTTTCCCTTAAGGACAGAATTCCAGAGCTACGTGTCCATCATAGTTTTATTTGCAAATGTTAAGTTCCGTGGGAAATAGGAATGCATCAGTGATGTGCAAATTAGGGTTCGGATTCGGTTCGATATTTGGGCAAATCTTTCACAAACGATTCAGGATTTACCCAAATTCTAAAATAGTGTATTCGTTGCATCCATACTGGTAAAGTTCTCCACAAGTTCTTGTATTTTATCTTTATATTTGATAATATGGGATATTATTTAATTATGTGCTCACTGTTGGAACATTTTTAGATCTGTGAACATCCCCAGTTCCCAAGAAACATCAGAATAATTTATGCAAACCACCAATTCACCTCTACACCTGACAAGGAAGGAAGAAAACACCTGACAAGAGTATTTGTAGGTGCTGAAACAATGAATATAAATCATGTTCCATCTGGAATCTTTAACATAAAAAGTACTTGATCTTAAATGTTTAAAACGAAACAATAACTGGATCTACTGGTGTGAGTGCACCTTTACAAGCTCTATCAGGTAATGGTGCTAGATCCTCTGTACTTGCTTAACTGTTTTTGTTTTTTATAATTATTTAAACATTTCTTAAAGAAGAGGGATGCAGAGGAAGGGGGGTGTAAAGGAAAATAGGGGAATATGCAATCGGTATAAAATATCAACAATGACAATGGAAAAAAAATTGCAGATAACAATACTAAAGTAAAAACATATACTTGCTTAACTGTTACTATACCAGTTGCTTAACATCACTTGTTCTTTAGAATAGTGATGGGCTAATCTGATTCGCAATATGCGGCCGCATTCAAAAATGGATGCCCATATCCAAAAAGAGACGACGGTGAATTTTCGGCAGGTGAAATTTTTCTTGCGTTCGCCTGTGGCGAATCACGGGAATTCGCTGCAAATTCACCCATCACTACTTTTGAAGGCTAAGGATCACTGCTACTTAATCATTTCTCAATATCTGAAGACCATCATCCTTTTTCCATGTATCTCACATGAAGTTGGGAAAAGTATATGTAGTCTCTTTCATCTGCATTCTCCATACATTGAAGGTTTTTTTGCATGATTGACAGTGTTCCCTACAAATTCATGGCCAATTTATATGGAGCTTCATTATTTAAAGAATTTATAGAAGCTGAATTGGCAGTATGGACTGTAGATGCTCGCTATAGTCTATTGATGAAGTTCCATTATTACAATGAGGAATCTGCCTACTGGGTCCTTCTAGTGGCTAACTAATGGATGTAGAGTTTTCCTGTTAACCCAGAGTGCCCTCCATTATTTTGTATTGGAGTTGAGGCACATAACTTATAGAAAATAGTGTTTTTTGTGTGGGTTTTTTAGAAGTGAAGTGAGCTTCATGCAGAAGGAGAATATCCGTATTTTGCTCTTTGGCCCATTGTGAGAGCGTGATTCTCTTTTATGGATGACTTGTACAAAACGTTGCTATTGCTGGAATTTCAAATCTCAAATCAGAATTTGAACTCTATGGGGCAAATTCACTTAAGCGCAAAGCATCTAACGCTAGCGGTAATTCACCAGTGTGACGTATTTTCGCAACTTTGCAAAATTACTAACAGTGTCCCTGAAGAAAATTCGCTAGCGAAGTAGATAGACTAGCGCAACTTCGCACCCTTACGCAAGGCGAAGTTGAGCACTGACGAAGGGATGTAACTACGCTAATTCACTAAGATGCTCATTTTACTGAATGGTACCTCTTGCGCTAGACTTAACTTCGCCAGGTCAGACATGGTGAAGTTCAATACAATAGGAGTTTGAAAAAAAAATTGAAATCCCCCCCCCCGAAACAAAAACGCTGGTGTCTTTTACTTTTTTTTAGGGTGATAGTCTTAAAAATAGCATAATTTTTTGGGGGGTTACCCTCCTTCTCCCCCCTACATTTCCTAACATATGGCAACTCAACTATACAGGGGGCACATGTTTAGGGCAATAGGACAACTTTATTTTATTTAGTGATGGGCGAATCTCACCCGTTTTGCTTCGCCGAAAAATTCGCAAATTTCCAGTGAAATTCGCGAATTGGCGAAAAAACTTGCGAAACAATAAATTAGTAGTAACAAACAAGGGGTCATTGAAATAAAAAGTAACAATAAGTGCATTATTAGAAATACAATTCACATAAATATAAAATATAATTACACTACAAATCAAGTGCTCAGTGTCAAGGAAACAAAAGGCTGGAGGACCCTACCGGTAGGGCTTACAGTCTAAATGGGAGGGTAACATACAGACACAATTCAGAGGGGTTTAAGGTAGTGTATGTTACAGTTTGTTACACTGTCACATAAGTGCCAGTTCCCAGCTCAGGTGTTATCTAGGTGATTTCAGAGGTGTAGTGGCTGGAGCAAATACTTCTGTTATACATTTAACTTCGCGCCGTATGCAAATTAGGCATCACTAGCATAAATTTGCTTTGCCTGATGAAGTAACGGTAGCACAACTTCTCTACAATGCTCCTCCCTGAGTGCAAATTTGCATTTTAGTAGCTGCGGATTGGCGAAAATTCACCTGGCAAAGTGCTGCGAATTGTGGCGAATTGTGTATGCTCTGGAATTCCCATGGTGAGTGTCACTTCTGGTAAACTTGAATTGAGCACTGCTGACCTGATGTCATTGTCCTTTAGGTGCAAAGGGCTGCTGCTGTTATATTCTGCCAGTGCCACTATCTTTTAAGGGAGAGCAGGAACCTGGCTGTGAGTTTCCCTTAAGGACAGAGTTCCAGAGCTACGTGTCCATCATAGTTTTATTTGCAAATGTTAAGTTCAGTGGGAAATAGGAATGCATCAGTGATGTGCAAATTAGGGTTCGGATTCGGTTCGATATTCAGGCAAATCTTTCACAAAGGATTCAGGATTTGCCCAAATTCTAAAATAGTGGATTTGTTGCATCCATACTGGTAAAGTTCTCCACCAGTTCTTGTATTTTATCTTTATATTTGATAATATGGGATTTTATTTAATTATGTGCTCACTGTTGGAACAGTGAGGTCCATTTAGAAGGTAGAAAGGCTGAAGCTTGGATTTCATCTTTTCCTCTGGATTTGTTAGGGACATAAGGCAAAACAGAATTCTGAAAATTGTCATTCTAACTCTACCAGACATCTAAACAAATGTATCCATTGGTTAATGGAATGGGTACACTAATGTGATCTGCCAATCTGTCACTTTGCACATTCCTTTTAGTGCAGAGACCTGTGACATGCCCTTTGAAGGGAGTCCTGCCTGTGTTAAAAAGTGCTTGATCCAAGAGGTGTGGACAGGTAGAGACACAAACATGCCCACAGCCACTCCTGCCATGAGTCAAGGTGAGAACCTTGAATGTTTTGGTTCTGCTGTGTACATTCTCCCCTAACATTATCACTAGAACACTTAAGGGGCAAGAGACACTTAAAGCAATCTATTTTATACACACTGTACATATTCAATCTCTTTTTATCCCAATGGTCTAGTTCCAATGTTATTATTTTTATTATTATTAATATGTTGTTCTATAGTGCCAACATATTGTGTAGCGCAAAGTAAATGTGATTCTACAACTAAATTACATGAAATGAATTACATACATATGGAGTTACATACAATCACAATCAATACAGATAAAAAGTTGAGGAAGCTTACAATCTAAAGATAAGGGAGTTATACTGTACATAAGATGTGGGAATGGGCAAGATCGAATTAAGTGGGTGAGAAATGTGGTACTGTATGTAGTGTTGCATTTGGTAGTTAAGAGTGAGGGTAGGCTTCTCGAAAGAAGTGCCTTTTAAGACATTTCTTGAAAGCAGAAAGGTTGCGAGAAAGTCGGACAGACCGTGGGAGAGAATTCCAGAGGAGGGGTGCAGCTCTTGCAAAGTCTTAAATCCGAGCATGTGAGGAGGTAATGAGAGAAGCGTTGAGTAGCAGGTCAGTAGAGGAGCATAGTAAGCGGTTGGGTGAGTATATAGAGATGAGTTCAGAGATGTTGGGAGGGGCAGAGTTATGAAGTGCTTTGAATGTCAGGGTCATTAATTTGAATTTAATTCTGAAGTGTAGTGGAAGCCAGTGGAGGGATTGTCAGAATGGCATGACAGAGGAGGAACTGTTGCTGAGGTCTATGAGACTCGTGGAAGTATTCAATATGGACTGGAAAGGTGACAGTCTATGGTGGGGAAGGCCAATTAAAAGAGAGTTACAATAGTCTAGACGTGATATGACGAGAGAGTGAATAATAATTTTGGCAGCATCTTGGGTGATAAATGATCATATTTTGGATATGTTCCTTAGGTGGAAGTGACATCATTTAATAAGTGACTGGATATGAGGAGTGAATGACAGGGCAGAATCTAGGATAACCCCAAGGCACTGGGCCTGGGGAGAGGGGGTGACAATGTAATTGTTAACTATGATGGATACTTCAGGCATGTTACTAGTGTTAGCTGGAGGAAAGAGAACCATTTTCGTTTTAGAGAGGTTTAATTTAAGGTAGCGCTGCAACATCCAGGTAGAGATGGTGGACAGGCAGGACAAGATGCAAGTTAGGAGTTCTGGGTTGAGATCAGGAGTTGAGAGATAGATCTGATTATCATCAGCATAGAGGTGGTAGTGTAAACCATATGAGCTGATTAATTTGCCAAGCGAGGAGGTATAGAGGGAAAAAAATGAGGGTCCCAGGACAGAGCCTTGAGGAACTCCAACAGAAAGAGGTAGGGGAGAAGATGCTACTCCATTGTAGGAGACACTGAAGGAACGATTAGTGAGGTAAGAAGAGAACCAGGACAGGGCCGTGTCACGAAGGCCAAGTGAATGGAGGGAATTGAGGAGGAGAGGGTGTCAAATGCAACAGAGATCATTAGTACTGAGAAATGATTGTTGGCTTTAGCTGTTAAAAGTTCATTAGTTAGTCGAGTCAGGGCAGTTTCAGTGGAGGGTTGTGGCTTAAACCCAGATTGTAGGGGGTCCAGTAGATTATTGTCAGAGAGGAATGAGGTTAGTCGGTTGTAGACTAGGCACTCAAGTAGTTTAGAGATGAAAGGTAGCAGAGAGATAGGTCGGAGGTTGTCAAGATTGGAGGAATCAAGAGAGGGTTTTTTTCAGGATGGGGGTGACAAAAGCATGTTTTAGTTGAGATGGAAACAGTGCAGTTGAGAGCGAGAGTTTAAATAGATGAGTTAAGGCTTTGATTAAACATGAGCTGATTCCTTAGGGTGCATGCGGCACACTGCTGTGCTATTGAGCTTTTCATTAGTCTGCTATTTGATTCCTGTTGTGACCCCGGCCTGGCTATTGACTATTCTGACTTCTGTATCCTAACCCCTGCCTGTTATCAGACTACTATTCTGCTGATCCCTCTGCTTGACTTCCTAGTTTCACCTTGGCCTGTCTGACTCCGATTGTGGTCTGCCTGTCCCGACCCGGCCTATCCAACTTCATTATCTGACTCCGTCCTTTACTGTGACCTTCTGCCCTAAGTACTTTGCTTTATGTGTGTGCCCCTTTTACTTTTGTGCCCCTCTCGTTTTAAGACCTGGCAGAATTCGATTAGCTAAGGGCTCCTCCCAAGGTGAAAGGACAACGGCCAAAAACATGTCATTGTGCTCTTGTTTTTTGCCTGCTCCCAAAATAGTAAATGCCCCCAAAGTCTTGATTGTGAAATCCTATTGAGGGATGTATATTTTTACAATCCATTGGTTGAATCAGTTAAAAAGTGCCTGGATGTTAAAAAACTTTCTTTGTGTTTTAAAAAGTTACATTATTCATAACATCAGAGTTATGAAAAAGTTATGCTTCCAATCAGTGTTTTTAATGCAATCCTTCTAGGTGAATACATTATGTTGTGTGATGGTTAAGGAAGTGTGAGTAAAATGATAATTCTCTGATTTGTTGTGTTATTTAGAAACAATCATTTTTTGTGCCTCAAAATAAAATGTTGGAAATGTAAAACGGTCCAGGAGGCTTCCATAAAATTACACTACATATGTTTTTTTTCTACAAAATGCAATAAAAATGGTATTACTGGCAGCAAATGCATGATTTCCAAAGAGATAATATATTGTAGCTGCAGATTTGACTAGAGATTCTGTGTGCCCCTTATAATCAAAATCAGTATAAATATGTTCTGTGTATTACATGTAAGCCTCATGCTGGGTTGCCTGAAAATGTAAGAAGACTTTGAGGGGCTGATTTACTAAGGGTTGAATTGAATATTCAAATGCAAAAAGTTCGATTTTTTAAGTAAATTTTTGAAAAACTTCGACCATCGAATAGGCTACCATTTGATTCGAATGGTTGAATAGCAATATCCTTCTACTTCGAAATTCGAAGTACTGTCTCTTTAAAAAAATGTATGGGGACTTTCTAGACCATATTTCTAAGTTTTATTTTATTGAAGAAAAACCGTTCGATCATACGCTAAAATGGCAGGAATGCTTAATTGGGTGAAAAATCCTTTCACTTTGATATTCGAAGTCGAAGGATTTTAATTAGATGGTCGAATTTTTTTTAATGGGAGTTTATCTTGTCATTTTTTTCTATGCAAAAACTAATTTTGCAGTTTCTCCAAAAAAATCAGCAGGTGGCAAAATTACGTATTTTGCTGCAAATGATGCATGATGAAAAAATTTGCTCATCACTAGAAATTAAGCATATCATTAAATGAGCATTACATACATGCTTTATGCTAATGGTTTCAGTGGGTAAAAAGGTTAATAGAAATATATGTATTTTCAACAACGTGGGTATTTTTTCCAAAAAAAGTGGCAACCCTACATGCTACATGCATGTGCTTCTCATAAAACATGAGAATGGACCACTTTAAGTCAGTAGGAAATTTTACAGGTTGGCATGGACATAGTGAGAACAGGCAATAGCAGTCATGTTTATATTCAAGTAGTACTAGAACCAAAGACAAATTTGTGCCTTTTGTTACGCTACTCTTGACTCTACTCAGTTCCAACTGGGGGCAGGATAAATACATCATAGAATTTACAATTAACTCAACCTGATTATGCCTTCGTGGCCAGACTCCCACATTACACATTTCCAACATCATACTTTTCCAACCTCATGCGTGACATTAATCTACACACTTGTTTTACACATATCCACATATCACTCTGTACACCCCTTACATCTATCGTTCATCCACTTTGTTGAAATTAGCAGACTTCTTTATTTATTTTTAGTGTGTTTTGAGTATTAGCTTTTATTGTCTTGATTGTCTAGCCTTTAGCCTTTACTAGTGTTTTGGAAAGCTTTTTCAAATATACAGAAATTCTGACTTCAGAAAATATGGGGTAAATAACAGCTAAGAATTCCCAGTACAACTCCAAAAGTTTGATTCATATCCTGTGCCCTAAAGATCAGGATAAATCATTTTTCACAGTGTTACATATGTTGCTTGTGAGAGCAGAGGGATTGTTATGTAAGCAGCACTATTTATTAAAAAAATAGAAGGACAATGCAGTAGTCTAAAAGAGCACCCTCAAGGAAATTCAGATTTTTGTTACTTAAAGACTTCTAAATCAAATCATGACAATGAAATAGAAAACATTTGCTCTCTAAAATTGTTATGAAAGGAAATATTTAACAAGGAAAACTTTTTTTTTTTTTTTTAAATGATTAGGTAGAAAAGTGAAAAAATTTAAGTTTCAGTGCAAAAATGTTTAACTTCATATAAAATAAGCTGATTGTATCAAATGTTGATCTATCAATGTTGAAATTAAAATTTTCAACAATTCAAGGGGATTTTTTTTGTGCTAAACTCAAAAATACAGTCACATGGAACACCAGCATAACTATGGGGCTGATTTACTAAGGGTCGAAAAGTAAATTCAAATAAAATTTGAATTTTTTAATTCAAAATTTAAAGTAATTTTGGGCTACTTTGACTATTGTATAGCCCAAAATTTGATTCAAATTGAGAAAATAAATTAGAATTTTCAAATTCCAAAGTACCGTCTCTTTAAAAATCCTTTGACTTCAACTATTCGGCAGCTTAAAGCTTGTGAGGGACCTCATGAAATGTATTCTAAGTTCTGAGAAACTAGATTTTTTATTCGATCGAATACTGTATGGCCGTTTTTGCTCGAAAACAGGCATATTCGATCGAATGAAAAATCGGTTGAACCGAAAATGGCCTGCAAAAAAAAATTAGATGGTCAAATTTCAAGGTTTTTTCACTTTGACCATTAGTAAATCTGCCGCTATATTCATCCATGCAGGACTGAAGCACAAAGACCTTACCCACAGATGCCATAGCTGGGCTTAGTGCAAAGTATGAATAGCATAATACTGTAGCTTGATCTTTTCACCTTCTTTTACCAGTCATTAATAAACCCTTGTATTCCCTTCTCACTTGCATTTACCTTTTAAGGTCATACAGTTAAACTAGTTATCAGGTAAATACAGTTATCAGATGCTGAAAATTGAGTTTAACATTTGCTAGGGTTGCTGCATCAATGAGCTAAGTTGAAAAATTACTTCAGGTGCCCTCCACTAGTGCTAGGCTACTCACACAGAGAGGGAGTTCCCAAGCTGCCATTTTGTGCAAAGTGCATGCTCCTTATGAGATTCTGACGTCATGCACATGTGCATAATGGGCAAGTTACGACAGTCACTCATAATGCACAATGCATGTGCTGCTCATACCAGAAACACCCTCCCGGTGCGGATGTCCTAGTGCTGGTGGGGGCAACTTTTTGAAAAAAAAGAAAAACATATTATTAACATATATTATTTTATAAAGGGACAACCTTTATAATAATCACAAATGGTCAGATTATCTCATTAAAAGCACCAGTTCCAGTAGTGTCATAAATTTCCTGTTGAAGTTAATGGGGGGCAGAATTGAGGTGGTGAACCCTTCTCCACAGGCATGCCATAGACCTTAGGGTGTTTATCTTATTTATCATTTAAAATTTATATATATATATCCAGGAATGATGCCGAAGCACACCGGAATTTTTAAATTAATACTTTACTTTTATTGGATCGACGTTTCGGTCCTCGCTGGGACCTTTATCTATAAAGGTCCCAGCGAGGACCGAAACGTCGATCCAATAAAAGTAAAGTATTAATTTAAAAATTCTGGTGTGCTTCAGCATCATTCCTGGATACGTATACTTTTTTCTGAATTGCACCCGGTTATTAGCCTAGTCAGTGTGTGCCACAGCCTTCAATACGTTTATATATATATATATATATATATATATATATATATATATACAGTATATATATTTATACATACATACATACAGGTTTGGGACCTGTTATCCAGATTGCCCGGGACCTGGGGCTTTCTGGATAATGTGTATCTTCGTGCCTTAAGTCTGCTAGAAAATCATGTAAACTTTAAATAAAGCCAATAGTCTTGTTTTGCTTCCAATAAGGACTAATTATATAATTGTTTGAATCAAGTACAAAATACTGTTTTAAAAGAAAATCAATTTAAAAAATGTGGATTATTTGGATAAAATAGAATCAATGGGAGATGACCTTTCCATAATTCGGAGCTTACTGGGTAACAAGTTTCCAGATAACAGTTACCATACTTGTACTATAAGTTTTCCTACATAAATATATTTTCAAAATATTACCTTGCACTTTCTGTATACAGTTTCCAATGATCTGATTGATTAACTCAGTCTATAAAATTTGCACTAATTTTTCTGTGGTCAGATGATGATTTACAAAATTTGTGCTAAATAAACACAAAGTAAAAATGGTTTGCATTGTGTATTTCCATTAATTTTTTTTATAACTTTCCACCATTAGCAATATTCCATTATGCAATGTATCTTACAACCCTTTGATCTCGCACAATGCTATTTCTGTTTGAAACCATTTATCGTGATGCTGAAAGCATCGTGTTTCATTCTGCATAGCTCTGTATCAAAGTAATTTACAAAGTAGCAGTGCAGCGGTGTTCAAGATGCCATGTTCATCAGTTTTTACAAGAATCTGTGCAGCTAGCCCTCATGAGTAATCATATCAATTCTAGGTGTACTCCCAACAGGCTGAAATAAATAATGTTACTGCCAGTTTGGTCATAGGACTCCACTATGGTATATTTCAATGATTGTTGCAGGTTATACCTTTGTATTCTGAAATACGATATTTTGCCAGTTATTTTCATGTTTTCACTATGAATATGATATTGGTTGGAAAAACTTATTGGAAACAACCTTTTTCTAGGTTGGAAATTCTAATAGTTAATCACAGATACCTCCACTACAGTGCCATATTTCAAATTTGACATGTTAGGGACAGGGGGTTCTGCCATAAGGTTGTAGCTGTCTAACCCACTTCAATTATAGGTAAGATTAAGGGAATAAAGCAAAATTTCAACTTCAGTTTTTACATTAGAATGATTTGATATCTGTAAAGACAGCATGCGGATGTATTATCTAAATGTATTACAGAGAAAGAAGAGTGTGTATGTATGTGTGTGTATGCATGTGTATAATTTTTTACTCCTATTTTTTTTAAGCATGATTCTTTTTTTCTTTAAAAACCTTGATTTCCCCAGTCAGTCAAGTTTTTCCATGATCAAGATTTTTTTTCTAAACACAGCATATTTAGAAAAATATTAATAGTTACATAGTTAGTTACATAGTTAAATTGGGTTGAAAAAAGACAAAGTCTATCAAGTTCATCCCCCCAAATGAAAACCCAGCATCTATACACACACACACACCTCTATAGAGTAAGTATAAGAAATCATCCAAGCACCTCTTAAAAGCCCCTCTTAGGGTCCTAGAGCACTGGGATTATTTTCCCTTGGGGTACAACCTATACAGTTGTGACTGATTACACCTCAATGAAAGGTTAATACACTAAATGGCAGTGTGTTTGGAGTTTCCAAACCCTTCCTTCCTACACCGAGACTTGAGCCACGCATTTAGCTCCCTAAGCTCCCACTGTCTACCTAAACTTGCATGTGGCACAGGCAAAATCTCAGAAAAAATGACATTGGAAAACCTGCCCTTAATTTTAGAGTCTAGATCCCTGAACTCACTCTTTAAGGTCTTCCATCTACCTTTTATCTTGTCATTAGTACAAATATGTACTAAGACATTTGGGTCATGCCCAGCCCCACACAATAATTTGCCTACCCAATCAATTGAAAAACGATCAGAACTGAAAAACATGATTGCACTGAGTTGAGGGAAAAAAATTCTATTGACTTAAACATCACATGGTTCTATTCATTTTTAAATTCCCGAGGAAGGGTACAGAGTGGGTTAGAGGAGTAGAAGGAGTTCTAAGTGATCAGGGTCAGACTGGGCCAACAGGGTGCCGGGAAAAAAAACCCGTTGGGCCCCTGGATCTTGTGGGCCCCACCAGCCCAGATCTACAGCCTGCACCTGTCACTCTTTTCCTGCCACAACTGGTAAGTTGGGGCAAAACCACAGGGTGCATGCACACGTTTCACAAAACTGTGTATGGGTGTGCATGCATGTGACAGATGGTCTACCTATCTATATGCATGTATGTAGTTAAGGAGGTAGTTTATATTCATGATCACTTGCTTGGCAATTAATATCCATTTTTGTTCAACATAATGCTCTGTCCAGTTATTGAAATTAATTGGTTTTGAGTGCCTCCAACAAAAAATGAGTCAATAATTTTCAATATAATGCACCCCAAAGCAAACAAAATTAGGGGCATTTCACATTATCCAACCCTTGGGTTTGAAGCCCCTTGTCCCCAGAATTCAGTTTCAGTTTCATAGCAGACATATTTTACTACCTGAAAGGAAGATTAAAGGCTGCAAATGAAGTTTTAATGTGTGTTTTAGCAAGTCTGAAGAAAGACATCTTTGAATATCTTTAATATTGTCAAATGGGAAAAATGTTCATGCTCAATAGGATCTGGATTGCAATCAACCCCAGTTCATCATAAATGTTCAATTAGATTTCTACAAAAAAAGTGAACATAAATAATTACTGGTTATATATTCAGTTAAACTGTTCTGGATACTTTTAAATCCTAAGGGTGAAATAAAGATTAATAATCTTAAATATTTTATGTTTTTTGGCTTTAAAAAAGGTAATATATGATTTTAAGAGGCATTCAATAAAAAATGTCAAAAAAACTAATTACTTCAGCCACAAACCTTCTTTAAAGAATTGTTGAAAAGAGACAGATACTGTACAAGCTGAACCAAAATTGAGCATAGAACAGAAATAATGTTCAGAATGACAGTAGGAAATGTCAGTGCTCCAAGCTTATTACATTGTTCTCTCACTGTATATAGATATGGTATTATGCTGCAGTAAGTTTTAAAATAAACTTTATTTAAAAATACATTTCAGTCCTACTGGGATACCCTTCACACAACTAGGATGACATAAATGTGGTTAAGAGACAAGCAAAGCAAGCAATTAATGGATAATAATTGTTTGTGTATTATATGTATATAGTGTTATTTTGGTTTTGGTCAATGCAGAAAGAGCCTACTACCTTAGTAAAGCACAAACAGCAGTCAACAGTTAGATCAAGCAATTGGACATCACTGTAGAAAGTGTTAGATAGTTGTAGACCAGCTAGTTGAGCAGCTGAGGCTCCAGTGCAGAATAAGAAAAAAGCCAGTGTCCTGATGATGTCTCCCTAGATATTGTTTGGGTAAGCTAAGTCTAATGTTACTTCAACACTTGGCAGAAACAGCTGATTCAACCCCATATTATAAGCATTGGTAACAGCTGTAATTCACCTGTCTGAGCACACAGGGAGGATTTTTGTCTGAAAATGCACTACAATCTGAAATCTGTCCCATACATGGTCTGACTTAAGAGCTACTAACTGATGGGCCAAACGCTGCATATAAAGCCCAGACTATTTTGAAAATAATACGCATAGCACTCTCTTATCAAAATTATAGAAAAAGTTCAGTACATCCACATTACTGGAAATCAGGACTAATGATTGAGTTGTTTTAAACATTAAAGCATGTTTATTGGCCTACTTTCACATAAAACACAAGGGATAATTGTCATTTATAGGAGATTGTATACATACAAAGTATAATGCAGATATATTTTGGTCCCCTCACAAAAAACAGTAGCTGCCTTTTTACTGCAGTTTCAAAGTAATAAAATAGTTGAGAAAAAACTTGCATTCAACCATCAACACAACATTTGTGTTTAAGTGAAAGTAGCCAAACTGATCTGTATACTGATCCAGAGAAAAGTGAATTGAATCGATACAATAGTTGCTAATATTCCTCATATACTACTAATAAACATATTAAGCAATTGTATCAACTAATTGTAGCAAATTGTTACAGTTCAGATGCTCCTGGATCACTGAGCTGAAAGACTGAAACCCCAGATACAGGAACATTACATTTTTAAACTTCAATTTTGGGAAACCAGTAAAAAGTAAAAGAAGGAAAGCAATTGAAAATAAAGTCTTGATTTGTGTTAAACAATCTGAAAAATGAAAAAGTGTTTGAAAGGTGAACATCCAAACAGTGACCAATATCCAATCATAATGGTTCAATTGAACTATTCAAATAGGTGTTGGATAAAAGTTACAGAGGTGTGAAAGTGAGATCTAGTCACAGTGGTAACATAATGGCTAAATCACACCTTTACACCTTTTCCAGTTTCAGATAATAACTACCTGAATAGATAATTGGAAATACCATTGACCATTGATGGTATTTATTTTTTTGTGTAATATAAGTGTGAAATAATCCCCACATACCAAACAATCAGATGGAGGATTAGCAGTTGCTTTGTCTCTTGGCCTTGACCCCAGCAGCACCCCTTGCCCCTCCCCCAGACAAACTCAAATAGACACATTGGTCAGTTAGAGGATTTAAATTTTTTTTACATAGTAAGTTAGGCTGAAAAAAGACTCACGTCCATCAAGTTCAACCTTTTTATTTTTATTTTAACTGCCTAACTGCTAGTTGATCCAGAGGAAGGCAAAAAACCCCATCCTAAGCCTCTCCAATTTGCCTCAGAGGGGGAAAAAATTCCTTCCTGACTCCAAAAAGGCAATCGGACTAGTCCCTGGATCAACTTGTATAATGAGCTATCTTCCATAACCCTGTATTCCCTCACTTGCTAAAAAGCCATCCAACCCCTTCTTAAAGCTATCTAATGTATCAGCCTGTACAACAGTTTCAGGGAGAGTATTCCACATCTTCACAGCTCTCACTGTAAAAAACCCCTTCCGAATATTTAGGCGGAACCTCTTTTCTTCTAAATGGAATGGGTGACCTCGTGTCATCTGGAAAGACCTACTGGTGAATAAAGCATTAGAGAGATTATTATATGACCCCTTATATATTTATACATAGTTATCATATCACCCCTTAAGCACCTCTTCTCCAGCGTGAACATCCCCAATTTGGCCAGTCTTTCCTCATAGCTAAGATTTTCCATACCTTTTACCAGCTTAGTTGCCCTTCTCTGTACCCTCTCTAATACAATAATGTCCTGTTTGAGTGAGGGAGACCAAAACTGTACGGCATATTCTAGATGTGGCCTTACAAGTGCTCTATAAAGTGGAAGAATGACCCCCTCCTCCTGTGACTCTATGCCCCTTTTATTACAGCTCAAGACCTTATTGGCCCTTGATGCTGCTGACTGGCATTGCTTGCTACAGCCAAGTTTATCATCTACAAGGACTCCAAGGTCCTTTTCCATAATGGATTTGCGTAGTGCAGTCCCATTAAGGGTATAAGTGGCTTGAATATTTTTACATCCCAGGTGCATGACTTTACATTTATCAATATTGAATCTCATTTGCCACTTAGCTGGCCAGTTTGCCAAGATCCTGTTGCAAGGATGCCACATCCTGGATGGAATTAATTGGGCTGGATAGTTTTGTGTCATCCGCAAACACTTATACATTACTTATAACACCCTCCCCTAAGTCATTAATGAACAAGTTAAATAAAAGTGGACCCAACACCGAGCCCTGAGGGACCCCCACTAAGAACCTTACTCCAAGTAGAGAATATACTATTAACAACCACTCTCTGTACCCGATCATGTACCCAGTTCCCTATCCATGTGCAAACGACTTCATTAAACTCAACAGACCTTAGTTTAGAAAGCAGTCGTTTGTAGGGCACGGTATCAAATGCTGTGGCAAAATCCAAATAGATCACATCTTCTGCCCCCCCCACTGTCCAGCATCTTACTTACCTCATCATAAAAAGCAATCAAATTTGTCTGGCATGACCTATCCTTCATAAAGCCATGCTGATTGCTGCTCATAATGCCATTCCCTAGGACAAATGTTTTGTGTGATCCCTTAACAAGCCTTCAAATAATGTGCCCACCACAGATGTCAAATTTACTGGCCTATAATTGCCAGGCTGAGATCGTAATCCCTTTTTAAATATTAGGATGACATAAGCTTTCCTCCAATCCATAGGCACCATACCAGATGAAAGTGAATCTGAGAAAATCAGAAATAAGGGATGGTCTAAAACTGAACTAAGCTCTCTTAGAACCTGTGGATGTATACCATCAGACCCTGGTGCCTTGTTTAAATTCATTTTTATTAAAGCTTTATGTATCATATCCTGAGTCAGCCACTGACTAGATTGAGCTGAGTCAGTGCGTCTATGAAGCGAGGCTGGGAACTCAGACTCTAGTGTATACACTGAAGAAAAAAACTGATTTAGCACATTTGCCTTTTCTGTATCGTTTACAACCATACTGGTACCATTATTTAATGGAGCAACACTCTCAACGTGCATCTTTTTACTATTAATATATTTAAAAAACTTTTTAGGGTTACTTTTCGCCTGCACCACAATTCATTCTTCATTTCCTTATTAGTTATATTCGCCCATCACTGTAAATTAGGCTTTTCATGTTCACCAAATTAAGAGCAAATATAGCAGGGATATAACCAGGTTCCTATTATGCTCTGTAGCTTGTGCATCATTTTGACACACAAGGACTACCAGTGGACACAAGACAAAAGTAAGCCATCTGCTTACTGTCTACCAATAAAATCTTTAAACTGTATTGAAAAGAAAATCATCTTTTGCTAGGAATTTTGCCAAACAGTTTTAATCTATCTCATGGTGCAGAGTTATTGCCCTGGTTGCCAATACTATGTGCATGGGTATTAAGGGGAATATTTTTGCCTAGGTGCTCTTGCACTTTTATCCAATAGCAAAGGAACCCATGTACACTATATTCAATTTATTGTTCCTAATATGATTCTCTGCTATAAGGTACACAACATTCTTTAAACTAGCATGAAAACATCTTCTGCATTTGTAGGATTTTCCGAGGTTTCCTGCCAAGCTGTATGCCAGTGTTTGATAACTATGAAAGTCTTTATGCTGTAGTGAACAAATGCCTCTTCTCCTAGGAATATTGCCAGAAAGTCTGACAAGGGTGTCATTGTATTCATATGAAGAAATGACATTTTTATCAAGATGTATGAAACAGGAAGCTTACTACTGCAAATTGGCTCGCACCTTAAAGGTTCTTAATAAATAAATAGAAGAGCACTCATTTAAAAATTTTAAAGGTGGCTAATATTAAGGAAAACTCAAGGAGTCTTGCATTCAAATCTTTGAATTCCATTGGTATTTTCCAGCAACATAGAGCATTAATATCACATAGAGACTGTTGGCTTGATTACAGAAGTTTAATTATAAACTTTAATTTGTTTAATGATGTAGGACAAGGTTTGGATGAAGATACACATTTCTTTTTCTCAACAGGCATATATATCAATATCTCTGCAATCCGTGTTCCAGGAAAGTTTGTTTTTTTCTGCTTAAACCACTAATTATAAGAAATGACTCACATTAACTATCTAAAAATATGTTTTTCATTAAACTAAAATTTGTCCAAGGAAAAAAAAACAGCACCCTTAATTAGCAGATAAAATTACTTACTGAATTAAATCTACTTACATTGTAAAATTACTTGCATTTTTGTTATCTTATTTACAACATATTTCCTTCACTACCTGTATCATTTATAATGTCTGGTATCTTTTGGCTTTCATTTTACATGAAAACAGTAGGTTGGGCTGTCATTAATTAGGAAAGATATCTTGTAAGGTTACATACAAACTCTGGTATGTGTCCCCTTGTCGTAAGAGGCTAGCATGTTTTCATTGGCTCATTATTTTTGCTCAGACTCACTTCTGCAAAATGGCTGATGCTCATCTATGACTCCATGGGTTGATCCTGATACAATTCATACATGTCCTCTGTACACATTCTGACATCAGAGTTTGACACAAGTCATGGTGTTCTGCCAGTATCTTAGCCCATCTCTGTTCATTCTCTTGGTTCCTTCTGTTAGGATTGTTCCTGGTACATCTTTTCTTTGCTGCCTGACATGGCCTTCTACCTGTTTTTCTACAATCGCTGCCTGCCCTGACCTTGAGTTTCTCCCTCGTTATTTTCTCACCAGCCTCTCTCCACATCACTGGCTTCCTGCCCCCAACCTCAGGGGTGACTTGTGGTAGTGTGAGGTGCATGTGGGCCTTCCTTAATTGCATAACTATGTGAAGCTTGACATAACACAGGAAATTGGGAAGGACAGAAAATAATGTGGAAAATAGAAGCACGCTGGCACACAAGATGCTGTTGCTGGTTAAACCATGCAAAAACTTTTAATGCAGAAGTGCAGTGCGAGACGTTTCGGGGACACGTCCCTTTCTCAAGCCTTGAAAAAGGGGTGTGTTCCGAAACATTGCACTGCACTTCTGCATTAAAAGTTTTTGCATGGTTTAACCAGCAACAGCATCTTGTGTGCCAGCGTGCTTCTATTTTCCACATTGATTAGGAGGTTGCCGATACCTTCAGCACTGTGCACCAAGCACTCTGATTCACTAACCAAAACGGGTGTGCGAGAGTCTTCTCCTTTAAGGACAGAAAACAAGACAGATTCAATATCTTCAAGATGATGCTGTGTATAATGGGGTGTTGTTGTAAAGGAAATGTTTATGAATGACTGGATCACTCAGTCAATAAAAGCAAAATACCATAAGTTTTTCCACTTGAATTTGGCCTTGCTGTTTCTCAAAATAACTTTTAAAAGCATTTTTAGTTGCAAGTACGTTCTGTCTCTTAGTCCTTCTCAAACTGCCAATTGCATTTTGCCCCTAGGAATCTCATCACTTAGAAACCTACAATTATCTGATTGCAAAGTTAGACTTCCTAGTCATTTTTTGCCATTCAGTAGCTATGTTATTTTCAAGCAAACACAATATAAATAATTTCTACACTCGTTACTTGCAGTAGGGATTCAGTTGAAAATTGGTGCTTCAAAGCTCCAGCCACTGTTATAACTTTATCCAACATATAAGGCAGTCATTCAGACAAAATAAAATATAAAACATAGTTATGCCGTTTGGAGACACTATATACGTTCTGAACCATCTTACATAAATCCCCATCAATTCATAATTATATAGCTTCTTCCATTTTGATTTAAATGACTGTTCCCTTGTACTGGAAACAGTCAGGAATTCTCAAATATATATATACACAGTAGCTATAAGTGTCAAGCCAGGTTGGGACAATAGAAGATAACAGTACTCAAGGATTCATATCCAGGCAAAAAGGTTTAAATAAATGGTGGGTTTATTGTGTCCGATGTTTCAGTTCCTATTTTTTTTTCCCTGAAGAAAGTTCCAATAGGAACTGAAATGAAACATCAGAAACAATAAACCCACCATTTATTTAAACCTTTTTGCCTGGATATGAATCCCTGGAGTGCTGTTATCTTCTATTACTCTGTCTATAATCCTCAACTAGCACCTGGGTTTGTTTCAGTTGGGCTCATGGAGTGCAGCAGAAGCTAAATATATATATATATATATTCCTAAGGGTTGCACACCGCTTTAATTATTTACTACCAATGTGCATGGCAAAAGAGTGTATACAGCATTCAAAAATACCAGCAACACTGGGAATTTTGGTGAAACAAGTTAAAAAATGTTTTAAATTGTTAAGTGCATATAAAGCCAAAGTGATGTTTCTGTCCCCTCTGGGACCTTTCTCAAGGCAACCACACCCATACAATCAATATAGTCACCCATCCCATGGATATCGGTATATAACCTCTTGAGGAGCTCATCTACTAGGGGTCTTTATTCATTTTTACCTTATAAACTGTACATAGCATATTATTCCCTTTGACCTTGCCTAACCTGCAATCTAGACTATAACACAGTTATCCTATTTCCTTTAATCTTAAAGAATTTATGACCCTCAATTTTAAACCTAACCACCATCAAGGACAGAACCTATGCTTAACAAAACACGCTAGAGAATACATCTCATTGAGGCCCCTAGGGGCCACTGTATCGAGCGTTCAGATCCATTTAGTCTCCTTTTGAAGTAACATTTGCTTTGCCAGTTTTGAGTGCAGTACCTATCACAAACCTGTGATTATTCATACGCGGGCGAAAGGCTGTAGTACATTTACCAATATAGTACACTTTTATGCACAATATTGTAACTTTTTGACACTTTCATATGGTTACTATGTTCAAT
This sequence comes from Xenopus borealis, assembly GCA_024363595.1. NCBI lineage: Eukaryota > Metazoa > Chordata > Amphibia > Anura > Pipidae > Xenopus > Xenopus borealis. The sequence goes on from CM044433.1 coordinate 13,823,361, forward strand.
ACTTGTCTATGATGTAACTTTACAATATACACTTTTATGATACTAGCTTTTAGAATTTTGTTTCAGTATAGCTAATTGTGTTACTAACACTGTTTATGGTATCTGTATGTGTTGAACACCTCTGGGTTCATCCTAATGACGATTCTAAAAGAACCGAAATGCGTTGATGTGGGGGGAACATGAGAATATTTAATAAATCTTCAATATCAAGACCTGTGAGTGCCTCCAGCTTCTACGAATATATATATATATATATAAAAATAAATATATATATATATATATATATATATATTTTGTCCAGAATGCCAGGGACCTGGGGTTTTCCAGATAGCAGATCTTTCCATATTTTGATCATCATATCTTCTGTTTTACTAGAAAATCATTTAAGCAATAAACCCCTCATGATTAAGTATATACTAGTTTGTATCAGCTACAAGGTATTGATTCCATACCTGTACTGTATATAAATAAACCCTTTGATCCAAACCATCATATTAAGAAGTAAAACAAATCCAAAGTATCTAATGGTCCAACATACTTTCAGCATGAAAATAAAGAGTTTAGAAAGCTTTTGCATTGCACTTTTCTCTTTTCATCTCAAAAGTAGAAGCAAACAATAAGCAAACATAATTGGAGTTTGATGCCTTCATTTATTGTTTTTCCTTGTATTTCAATGCCTGATATATCCATTAATTGTGCCCATTGTTTTAAACAACATATTTTTCCTGCCATCCCCTCTTTGACAGAACAACCTCTTTTGGATTTATTTTTACATTAATAACATGTTCCTTTCTTCTACTTTCATTCAGTTTGAATTAAATATGCCTAGAAGTCTGCTCCATGTTGAATGCTCAAATTATTAAAAAAAATCTATTCTATTTTTGCAACTCCTTTGATCATGTATGCTAACAAATGTTTTCCTCTGTTTTATACATAATTTACATTGTTCTCATTTAAGGATGAGCTGCCAAACCTCTGATGTTTCAGTAGACATTTTTAAAAGCACTTTTACTAGCCCATTACAAATTTAAAAAGCACTTTGTAATTTTGAAAAAAACACAAAATACACAGTATATAAGAGAGCAAATTGGATGCACATCCATAAGAAAGCTAGGAAGCCTGTGTGCTAGTCCCAAATATAGTTACTGCAGAAATTCACAGCACCTCAAGTATGAAAAAGTAGAGGTTTATTTGTGTGCCAACGTTTCGGTTCCATACAGGAACCTTCGTCAGATTTCGTCAAATCACATTTACATGAGAATTCGTTTTCCTTACACAGCAAAGTAATACAGTATGGTATACTGTAGCATCAAGGACACAATGGAAAATGTAACTACAGCATGCCCTATAACAAGTTTGTTTTGAATAAAACTACAATACATACTGTACCTGAGTATAGTACAGTGTTACAAGAATTAAACTTTATAAAACTTTAACAGTAGTTTATTGTGCATAAAATACAGTGTCTACACAGATGTGTATTACATATTGCTGTGCTGAACTGTACATTGAGGGGCAGATTAACTAAGGGTCGAATTTCATAGTTAAACTTTGAAATTCGACCATCAAATTTTTGAAAGTGTTTTTTCTATTGAAAATGTACCTTTTTCGATCAAATAGGTCCATTTTCAATTGATTAAACATCGTTCGAAAAGTTCAAATGCAGCATTCAATTCGAATGAGTTTGGCCAAAAAAAAATTGATTTTCAAAAACTTCCAAAAACACTTCTTAAAGGTTCCAGGAGGTCCCCCATAGGCTAAAATAGCAATTGGCAGGTTTAAGGTGGTGAAGGGTCAAATTCGAATTTTTTTAAGATACGGTACTTCGATTTTGGAATGGTCAAATTTTAAACTTTGATTCAAATTGTCACGATCGGCACCCAACACCAGAACAAAGGCCAAGCACCCTGGTCTCGGCTCGTGCTTCACCAGTAGTGTGACCGCCTTTGGCTTTGGGAGGCGCCCTCAGCTACTCAGATGCCACTGGACTTAAATGAGAGGTGCAGGGCAGGAGTTCTGGCCAGCAATGCGGCACAACTGTAATAGTAAAGTCTTTGGACAGAAGGTCTTGGTACAAGCTGTTAAATGGATTCATATTCAGATCAGGCTGGGTCGAGGCAGGCAGAGAGCAAACGTAGTCAGGCAGGAAAAAGGGTCAAACCAGGAAGTCAATCGGAGTCGGTAAACAGGCAGTAGTCAGGATACAGAAGGTGGAATAGTCAAAAGCCAGGCAGGAGTCACAACAGGAATCAAACAGGTCTCAGAGACATAGCAAAGCTAACAGGCACCATGAACAAAACCTATCATGGATAATATAGAAATAGGAGATGTCCCTTTAAATAATTCAAATGTCGCGCCATTGCGGGCGTTGACATCATAACATCAGCGCGCATGCGTCTATATAAGGAGGGGCGAGCAGGTGCCCCTGCCGACCCCCCTCCAATAGACCACCAGGGTGAGTTGTCACATTACCCCCCTCTAGGGGGGCCACTGGACCCCCAGGTTTCTCAGGAAACTTTAGGTGGAACCGTTTCCTGAGATGATCAGCCCTTATGTCACCAGCTGGAACCCAAGAATTCTCCTCAGAACTGTAGCCCTACCATTTAACTAAGTATTGCAATTTACCCTGCACAAGGCGAGAATCAAGGAGGTCATGGACTACAAATTCAGGTTGACCTTCAACCAACACTGGGGGAAGGACAGACTGTTGACAGACCTGCAAAGCCGGCTTTAAAAGAGATTTATGAAAGGAATTAGAAATCTTAAAATTATCATTTCATTTTGAGACGCACAGAGGAAGGATTGATTATTTCAGAAATGAGATATGGACCAATAAAGCTAGGAATACAAAAAGGGGGGTTGTGGATGCACTCCTAGGGCTAAGTAAAATATATAAGTATAATGGAAGTGCTACTGGCTTGGCCATTTAACCAGTGCACATTCCCTGATCCCCTGTCCAAGTAATTCAGTTTAAATGCAAGTGCATATGTTTACAAAAACAAGGGTTTTTAGTTACAAAGTTATGATCATAAAGTTGATAAGCCACCATACCATGTCAAGGTAAATCCCATATGGTAGCCCCTAACTTGTTTACCTCTGGTCATAGTAAAAAAGGTTTAGTACCCCTCTGCATAGTAACTTTGAAGTAGATGTGTCCTGAACCTTGGTTTGTCTGAGGGCTAAATCCTCCCCCGACACTAACTAGCGGCTTTTAAGAGAGAGAGAGAGATTGCCCAAACCAACGCCCATTTTTTAAAGAAACAATGAAATAATGAAAAAAGTGAAGGCTTAGTAAAGCTATGTGTAAACCAGGGACCAGGGAATGTGCACTGATTAAATGGCCAAGTCAGTAGAACTCCCATTACACTTATATACTTTACTTAGCCCTAGGAGTGCATCCACAACCCCCCTTTTTGTATTTACAATAAACCTAGGACCCAACTTGAGTGAGGGAACCTTAAGTTTGATGTTTTTCGTAGCTAACCAAACAGAGTCTCCCACCTGATATTTGGGTGCTTCCCTACGAGACCAATTGGCTGCTCTTTTCTGAGTGACTGTAGCTGCAGAAAGAGTCATGCACCCCAGACCAAATCTTTGCAAATTGCTTGAGAGAAGAGTTGACAGAGGGTAAAGGGGATAAAGAACCAGAAAAGTCAAATGCTTTGGGATGTAAACCGTTGACAATAAAGAATGGAGATTGACCAGTAGAAGAATGAGTTTCATTTGAAAATTAAAGAAGAAACACCCTGTTCTATCTCGAAAAATTAAAACATATGTAAACCCCCCAGGATCGCTCTGTAAATGATGCCAAAAACCACTACTGTGATAACCAGATTTCTGTTAACAAAAAGGCCTTGGTATTCACCAAAGTTAATAACCTACTTAAAGTGTCATGTGCTCAAGTGAGTAGTTTCATGAATGAGTTTCATTCATGTATTGTATTCGGTAGGTTTTATCTGCTGAATTATTATATTCAAATCGAATTTTGGGCTATTCGATAGTCAAATAAGCCCAAATGAAATTTCGAATTTTTTTAATTCGAATTTGTTTCGAATTTTCACTTCCAATCAATTCGAACCTTAGTAAATCTGCCCCTAACTGTACATACGCTGTACATCACATGTACCTGACAGAAATCTTATATTTTGCACTGCTTTGTAATTTTTTGCCTGCTAAACCATTAAATTTGTTTTTGCACCTTGTACAACATCAGAAAGAGATTGATTACTTTCTACTTTGGAGAAGTAATTTTGGAGTGTAACAATTGCTGACAGTGCTTCAGAACTTGTGGGGATGTGGATTTCCTCATCTTATTTCCTCATCTTCTACTGGCACAGAGGTCTCATCCTCAGCATCTTGATCTGTTTCATTAATGTGATCATCCAGGATTTCATCAGTGTTATGGACATCAAAAGATGGATTGTCAGCTTCCACAAATTTGCTGAATGTTGTTTGCAATTGCTCCCAAGCATCATTCAGTTCATCATTCTTTTCTTCCAGACTGCCTTCAGTCATCTCTTCAGTTTCATTGTGAAAGCTTGCTTTCTAGAAGCAGTTAACAATGGTAGATTGCTTAATCTGATTCCACTCTTGTGCAGTATAGTGCAAAGTATCAAACACATTTATTGTTTGGCCACTCTCAAGCTCACTGAAGGCCCAATTCACAAGACATTTTCTGTAATCTGTATTATGCTTAAATGTAGTGGTTGTAGCCAGCTAGTACGATTAGTGGGGAAGAATAACAATTTGACATTGAGAAGATGTAAGCTGGTGGGTGAGCACGGAAAGAAATGAGTATCTTATGTTTTAGAAGCCTCATTTTGTTATTCAACACATGTATCTGTTTTTCAAATAATTTTGTTGTCATCCAGGCTTTTTTATTTGCAGTGGAGTTTGTTCGTAGTGTGTTGAAATTTTTAAAACATTGAGGCTTCACTGACTTGCCAATTACAGAGGGTTTTAATTTTTCTCTGCCGTCATTGTCACAGCTTACTGAGCTTCCTCCATGACAATCATCTCCTTTGAAGCAACACATTTTTCCTGGAAGGGCATTAAAAACCAAGTCAGTTTCATCTGTGTTAAAAATATTCTTGAGCTCATAACCCTCAAGATAGCAGAAAAGCTGGTTTTCTTTCCAGTTGCTGACAGTGACCATATCAACACTTTTTGTAATAACTCACCCTGGTGGTCTACTGGGGGTGCGATGGGGATGACCGCACTTCAGTCTCCTACTGCACTGTCTCTGTAATGAGCTATTCTATTTAGGGTTAGTGATGGGCGAATTTATTCGCCAGGGGCGAATTCGCGGCGAATTCCCGCGATTCGCCGCTGGCGAATAAATTCGCGAATCACCAGCGAAATTTCGCTTGCCGAAAATTCGCCGAAAACGAGTCGCGCGTCAGTCGCGCGTCAACTTTGACGCGACGCGACGAAAACGACGCGACGCGCGTCAAAAACGACGCGACGCGCGACGAAAACGACGCGACGCGTCAAAGTTGACGCGACGCGCGTCAAAGTTGACGCGACGCGCGACAAAATCGTCCCGCGACTCGTTTCGCGAATTTTTCGCCAATTCGCGAATTTCTCAAGAAATTCGCGAATTTTTCGGCGAAGCGAATCGCGGGAGATTCGCCCATCACTATTTAGGGTTCATATGTCAGCTATGTCTACCTATATCCAGAAAGTGTGCATACATCACACAGTGTTAAGCACTGACAGCACACTGCTGCACCCCATTAGAGGCACCCTTTAGAGCTCCACCACAAGAGCATACATTACACATACCCCATAACTTTGACTTTAAAATGTACATCCATCACTCTAAATTAATAAAAAAGATGTGGAAAAGAATACTGTACAGCACAGTATTGTTTCATCTAAAACAAAAATTGGTGCCCTTTTAAACAGAATCTGCATCGCTGTTTTAATAGAGAACTGGAGTATGTGTTGTGCAGTTACAAACTCCCAGAGCTTGTGCAGTTCTTGCGGTATTTTGTAAGGTTCCGGATAGGCACGCATGCACAGTGTGAAATATGAGGCAAAACTGGTGATGCTGACCTTCCTAAGATGGCGTCTGTAATCGCAAGATATGAATACTTTTGTAAATTAAGCAGTATTTCGACCTTAAAATTAAGCAGTTTGCTGGGGAGAGGCTTGATAAAAACAGCATGAAATGTGAGAAATGTATACCTAAAACCCAGGAAAATAGCTCATAGAGATACATTAAAATTTGGGACCAAAATAAAAGCTTAAAAGTTTGGAAAACCTTAAATTGCTGGCCTTAATTCGGGTTCTACTGTACACAGGTTTCAGTGAGTCATGTGACATCACTAAGCTCCCAATGTCATTATTGCCAATGACATCACTAAGCACATTTTATAAGGATATAATTGACAGGATGTTCATGGCGTTTGTGTATTATTTGATTATTGATAATGTAGTCTATTGGAGATGGCCGTCCCAGAATTCAGAGCTTTCCAGACAATGTGTTTCTGGATAATGAATTTCATACATAACTCAAGTGGATGATATCTTTCCTTTATCTTTTTATCCCCCCCATTTATTTATATGTATTCCATGACAAAAGCAGTTTTTAAAATTAGTAATAGTCCCCTGACTACTTTCCTGTCCTTACAATGGTAGCTGAAAAGTGAAAACCATATAAATAGTTTCACCATGGGGGATATATTATCTAAATCGTGGAACATTTATTATATTAAACAGTACCAACAATGTATTCATACTTTGCATTGTTCGGCCCACACAGGCCTGTCATCAAATTCTACTGACAGCTACACTTTATTGCATTTATCATCAAAAGACCCACAAAGACCAATATGGCTTAAAAAAGTAATACAAAGAGACTTTTTTTTTTTTTTTAAATACAGAACTTTTTTTTTCCCATTTCCTTTTCAGTTACATGCAATGTCATTTTTATGTCTTTGACTATGACCATCTGTTCTCCAGTTTGAATGGTGACTGCCCCACAGTTGAACAACTAGAGAACTGTGTGAGTGGGAGGTGTAATGAAGTCCTACACGAGTCCCTAATGAGGGGATAGAACAAGTGCTAGTCATAGAATTTCTTATACGCCAGGCTATTTCAGCTCTACAGCATATCAATTTAAAAACAAAAATGGTCCTGAATCAGAGACACAGAAATAAATTGTGTTATGTGTCTGGGATTGAAATTCTCTGTTTAATGTTGGAGAAGTAAAATATTGGCACTTGCATTTCATTTGTGTTTTTTGTGCTTTTGTTGTAATTGTCATACACCTCCTATTGCAAAACACTACAGTTTAATTGCATATCTTACAAATATAACATTTCATGTATAATTAGAACTGATTTGACCAACTAGATTGTTTTTTTCTATCTTGATGCCACAGCAAATTTTGTGAAATGATGACTGTATAGATCATGTGACAAACTGCCTGTACATGTACTTTTTGGGGGAAAATAGCTATGGTAGGCAGGTAAGCAGAGGACCGGGAGCATGAAGACAGGGACACTATGTCTTCAGGCAAAAAGACAGGTTTATTCAGACAAACTCTTCACAAAAAGTCCCAGGATCACATCTCACTAGTGTTTTAACAGCACACATTCAAGACTTTTTCCCACTCTGGGAACCTCACCATACAGGGTGTCTTATACATTCTGGGCTTCTCACTAAGCGACTCTCCCCTCCTGGGATGTCACCTCACCAGCCTCTGGCCTGTCGCACCCTCCAGATTTCCTCAATCACTTTTGACTCTCAGTCACCTGGTCACATCTCCCTCTGCTCCTTGCAGTGGCAGGCAGCACCCCCAGCCCAACTGGGAGTTCCTAACACAGACAGGTAACCTTCCTGATCTGGGCCCTGCTCAGAGAAACCTTACCAACACTCTCACTTTAATTAAAAACCTCTTCAAAGGACAACCTTCCTGCAGAAATTGAGCTCTAATATGAGAACTGGACCATGGTATTGGATTTTCTGGCTTGCCTGTTCCTTCCAGAAAACTCTAGCTTCCAGGGCCAAACAGCAAATACCTTTAAACAATGAAGCCATTCTCTGTTTAGTAACATCTCCTCTTACATCTGCAGCTTACATGTCCTGTTACAGAGAAATTAAAGGCACCATCTATATATATATATATATCTATCCATCCCTATCATCTATCTCTGTGAACGAAATGTAAGTTTACTCAGAGGTGATCTTATAGTATTTTCCTCTATGGACTCTATTTCTTATTTCCAGTGAAGGAAAACCTTAATTGTAAGATTTAGAAGTCAGAAAAGTAGACCCTGTGATGGCATGTAGTTGATAGCAATGTGGCATGTTCTTCCACTGAGGTGGGGGACTGTGGAGTCAATTCTTCAAGTTGCACTATCCAATAATAGAATGTGTAGACTCAGGGCAGAGAACATAGCAATTTATATATGCATATAATCTAGTAAAGGTGCACTCCAGGGAAATTGTTCATAGAAAATACATTATTTAAACTATTAAGAAATTAACAGGCCACTTTAATAGATTGAATAAAGTATGTTTTTATGAGAAGTTTTACTGGAGAGCACCTTTATTAGATGTTGTATTGGATGGACTATTGACCACACAGGTTAGGAAGAAGGAAATGAAATATTGTGGATTTGTTTATATAATGTATATGTGTGTGTAACTAGCAGAAGCATGGTGGAAGGTTTAGACAAATACAAGAGGTCCTCTGCACTCAACCCATTATCAATATACTGTATTTAAGACAATGAGACATTCTGTGCATACTGCTACTAAAAATGCCTTACCCTTTAAACAAAACAGGAATTGTTTGTCTGTATATTGCAATATATTTAAGCTGGCCAACTACATCAAAGTCATCCCATATCTGGCCAGTCCTACACTCAGTTTTCATCTGATTCATTAAGAATTCCATTACTTCATTAAACATTTTACAAAGGGACTAAGTTTTACCTGCAACTTACTTGCTGCTTTCAAAGTAAAACTCCCAATCTTGGTTGCCTTTTTATTAGACACCACTGGGTTGAGTGCAGATGACCTCTTGTATTTGTCTATATGTATTTTGTGGTCACAGCCTCATTGCACCCCCACTTAATGGTATTAAAATTAGTGGTGAGCACAACGCTTCCTTGTTTGTCATGGTGGAAGGTATATCTCAGAATGTTTGATGAGACAAAGCCTGTTAAAACAAGTTTCTGTTTAGGTGTTTTGGTTTATTGGTCTTCATCTGTGAGTAAAGGGGTGTGCACTTCCATTAAGCTCTCTCAGAGCTTGGATTGAAGCACAGAAAGCTTATGTAGTGTAAAAGAACTATAAATAATACAATATAATATAATGTTGCCCTCAACTGGTAAACCTGGTGTGTTTGCTTCAGAAACAATACCACAGCGTATATACTCAAGCTTCTGTGTAGTCATGGGGGCAGCCATTCAAATACAGTGCACACAGTAGATGACAGATATGTTCTAAAGAATCCCATTGTATACTACCAAGCTTATCTGTCTTCTGCTATGAAACATGTGACTTTTCTCCTTTTTCAATGGCTGCCCCCATTGCTAAACAGCAGCTTGTAGTCTTTCAGAAGCAACACACACAAGTTGTACTAGTGCAGTGAAACATTGCATTATATTTTCATTGCTTTAAAATATTACAATTTTATGGTGTTACTGTTCATTTAAAGAACAAGTAAACGTTTTTTTTTTCTATCTGTAAATTTGCTCTAAACAGCCCCCCAGATTAATGTACCTTAGTCCCTGCTGCAAGTCTGCTCTGGTTTCTGTGTTATCAGCAGCTTGTTTCCCCTTCTTCCTGGTGCAGAGTAAAGCCCCGCCCCATAGTTTACTGAGCTGACCTTATCTCTGTGACTAGTCCTGGAGATCATTTGCATGCTGTGACACAGCAGAGACCAGTGTGTGCAGCACTTTTTTTTTTATCGTCATGTGCACTCTCTGCTCCTTCTGGTTCATTCCATATCACAGCAGCACTGAGAGGAATATTTCTCTGACACTGCTGATGTACTGTAGGTAAAGTAACAGCCCTTTCTAAAACACATTTTATAATGCTATTGATTGCTATGCATGATCTTCTGTCTGGTTATGTAAAGAATAAAGCTGATTTTTTACTGAGTTTGATTAACTCATTCATGTGTCCCTTTACTGATCAATTTATGTACAAAGCTATTTTCCATTTCTGCATACTGACATAGATTAACTATGGTGGTTGTGCAAGTGATTGTTGATGAGCCTGGGGGAACTGATTTAATATCAGTTAGAATGGCAAGTGGGGATTTTATTTAGAATCAGAATGGCAGCCTGTTCTGGGAGTTGTTCATTACAGTGAATGTTCAGAGCCTTATGCAAGAAATGTTTGTGATGCTGGGGGAAACTAGCTTACTAATGCACACACTGGCTCCCTCTTCATCTCTATTTTGTAACAGCAGCAAATGGACTGCTCAGTAAACTAAGGGGCGGGGCTTCACTCTGCACCAGGAAGAAGGGGAAGCAAGCTACTGATAACACAGAAACCAGAGCATACTTGCAGCAGGGACTAAGGTACATTAATCTGGGGGCTGTTTAGAGCAAATTTAAAGATAGAAAAAGAAAAACATTTACTTTTCCTTTAAGCACTCCAGCTTTATTACAGGAAGTTGGATTGACTGAGTAATGGTACACAAGCCATATTGCCTCTTGGATGGGTAACAAAACACTCAAGAATGTCTTTCCATTGACTACCATTGGAGGTCACTGCACAAACTTTATCATTTGAAAATGTTCACTGCTGCATGTGCACAAGTAAGGAGAAAGCAATTCAATGATTTTCAATGTTTTCAGGCATTCTGCATAGTTGAATTGCCATATGTTAATGTAGGGTGGAAGGAGGGTAACCCCCCAAAATTTTTTGCTGTTTTTCAGAATATTACCCTAAAAAAAGTAAAAGACGCCAGCGTTTTTTGGGACTATTGTATTGAACTTTGCCAGTTCCTGGCGAAGTAAAATCTAGCGCAAGAGGTAACGTTCAGTAAAATGAGCATCTTATTGAATTACTGTAGTTAAGTCCCTTCGTCAGTGCGCAACTTTGCCTAGTGTAAGGGTTTGAAGTTGAGCTAGTTCATTTACCTTGCTAGCAAATTTTCACCATGGACACTGTTAGTAAATCGGCGAAGTTGCGAAATTATGTCACACTGGCGAATTAGCACTAGCGTTAGATGTTTCGTGCTTTAGTGAATTTGCCCCGAAATGTTTGTTTTGAAGCATATATTTATTAAATTGGCTAAAGTGGCTACCTAGGTTTTTACATATTTTTATTTAAACTAAGAATAATATATGTAACACAACCTGGCCCTAGCTGCTATTAGCTACACTAATCATCATTTACACAAATATAATATGTAATAACTAAGCATAAAGATGATACAGAAATGTATTTTAAGCTACAATAATTGTCAACACTTCTGAAACTGTCTTAACACACTATTTTACCCACTGAAACATTATTGCTTCTGGTTCTGCACTCACCTGCTAATGAGCTCCACGGAGAGTAGCTTTCAGGTTTCTAACTAGACAGTGATTTTTGGGAATTATTGGTATGCAGAAGCAATATGTGCCACTGAGAAATGCACTTTTCTGAACCCATAGCAAAAATAGCTTAAATGGAAAAACAGGATTACAATTCAACAGATGCAATTATAACATCATGCTCTGATAATTCTTCATAACCATGGACCACTACAGAAATAAAGAACATTTTAAAACTCACAGGATCTTTTAAAAAAAGTCCAATATGATTCAATATTTAACCAAGGTATCAGCTATTCAGTACAAGTAAAAGATTGTTTTCTGTGAAGCAGTAGACCTGTTTTATTATGCAGAGTATTCCTGAGGTTCTCTATTTTCTGACATTTTTAGCTGTTGCATAAACACCCACCTTTGTTTTCAATTAAGTATTGTATAATACATATTCATATTGTGGCTTTGTAGAGATGATGCAGTTGTTACAAGTAACTATGAAAAAAGATGAAAGCAGAGCCCACTGTATTCATTTTTAAAGATACAATAATTAAAGGAATTGTTCAGTATAAAAATAAAAACTGTGTAAATAGATAGGCTGTGCAAAATAAAAAATGTTTATAATATAGTTAGTCAGGCAAAAATGTAATGCATAAAGGTTGGAGTGACTGGATGTTTAACATTATAGCCAGAAACCAACTTCCTGCTTTTCAGCTCTCTTGTTTTCCACTGACTGGTTACCCTGGTGACCAGGCAGTAACCAATCTGTGACTTGAGGGAGGGCCACACAGGCCATAACTGTTGCTTTTGAATCTGAGCTGAATGCTGAGGATCAATTGAAAACTCACTGAACAGTTATGTCCCATGTGGTGTCCCTTCAATTCGCTGACTAACTCAAAGTTAAAGAGCTGAAAAGCAGGAAGTTGGATTCTGGCTATTATATTAGACATCCAGACACTCCAGTCTTTATACATGATATTTATGACTAACTATATTAGAAACAATTTTTATTTTGCACAGCCTCTCTATTTATGCAGTTTTTATTTTTACAATGAGCTGTTCCTTTAAAGTGAGAGATAAAAGAAACACATTAAACATTTGATTTTCTTTTAAAGGGGGTGGCACTAACTTTGTAAATATAAATGCAAAGATCTGCATACAAAAATCTAATTTGCCCTAGTGCAGTAACCAGTGCAAACCAATTAAATGACTGCTTTCATTGTTTTTACTTGCAGCTTGCTGAACAAAGATAATCGCTGATTGGTTTCTATGGTTACTGCCAGGTGCAAACTTGTTTAGTAAATTAGGGCAAAGAAAACTTGTGATTGATTACCTTTAAGAGGTGCATTTATAATGTATAGGAAGATGATGTCATGGAAATTTAATTACAGGAGACTACTTGAGGTGAAAGATAAAGTTTATTCAACACAAACTCTTTGGATTCTGAATTCACAAAGCAAACTCCAAACAAAGAGTTTTTAAAGACTTGGGAATGTGAAATAAGAACACATGAGAATGAAATGGAGTTATCGGTGGGACAGCATAGTGATATTGTTCCACAGCTCAGACAAAGAACTGCTCTTACAGCAAAGGCCAGGATAGTAGTGACAAAGTGTAGCTTGAGAACAGACCCCATCCAAGGCTCACGGGGGAAATTTGAATACACAGAATTTTATTATCTCTCAATGACTAGGTGCTGGCCTGAAAACTTATAAGAATACATCAGCCAACGGTCCAAACATTGATCAGTAGACCTTCAGTAGACTTAGAATTACTTTTATCCCCCTAAGTACAGGAAGATGCTGTGCTTGTTCTACTGGCAAAATGCCTCAACAGAGGTAACAATGAACATGACTTTGTTAGCACATTATTAAGCTGGACATTCATGCATATACAGATGAGATCAGCCATACATTGATTTACAGCTTGCTTAATATACTGTGTGTTAAAAATATACAGTTTAAACACATAAATCACAAAATCATTTGGTGAAGTTAACTGCTGATGGTTCTTCTGTAACGTATTGATGTAGGTCAAAACTGAAAATCAACCACTGGTTTCCATTGTATTGTCTAGGTAAATTGAACTCAATTATTATATATGTAATTTGTTTCCTTGCTAAATGTATAATGATATGTTTTTTACAAACAAAATAAATATGTTTGAGTCATTTGGCATTCATTTTCTGCAATTTAGCAGTATGAGTATGTTAGAATAGTGGCAAGCAAAATTATAGATATACAACATATAAACAATTAACTAACATGCTATTTGGCTAATTTCAAGTTATGGTACCAACAATTTAAGGAAAACAATCTCCCTGAGATAATGAAAGGAAATATCAGAAGATTGTTTGTTTTGAGAATAGATTTGTATAAAATTAGAGCTTTGCTTTTCAGATTATTGGTTCTGCCTAGGATGATATTGGATATAAAAATTGATCCGCTTGAAATATGTTGAGCATAAAGACTTATTTGTAAGAATTTGGGAGGAAATAAGTCTAATAAAAAGTCTGACCAAAGTAGAATACATGATTGGGCCGTATTTATTATTTAAAAAAAACACGATTTAATCTGATCTGGGACAAACACGAAAAAAAAAATCAAGCAAAAACCTGAATCGTAAGTTTTTTCCCAAATCATAAGGTTTTTTGGATTTAAAATATATATTGGTTGAAATTAATTAACTACTTGACAGAACCATTGACAGAAACAGTTGTAATTGCATTGGTAAGACTGAGTGGCTAAATAATGACCTCTTATCTAGCTATGATTGTTTTGTGGCCATAGTCAGTAAACTGAGAGAAGACCACGCAAAACAATTTCAAATGTTAAATTAAGTATGTCATATCTGCAATAAACAACAGGTACAATATTTCCCCAAAAATGCAATTACCAGAATAAATAGATTTATATGAAATACATGTAGTTCTGTATCAGAAACTATTTTGTTTTTAGCTCATTGCTTCCAGTCATTTCAGAATGCTGAGGTCTTTAGGTTATTGACCACGTCCAAGCAATGCAAAATTATCTGTGTGAAGGAAATACTTTAAGTTTCAATGTGACATGCCACTGGCCTGCACATGCACTTTTTGGGGGAATTATTGTGTGGTAGGAAGGTAGCATAGAATTTGGAGCTTAGAGACAGGGACATGAAGGTTTTATTAAGCACTGGGCATTCCCAACAAAAAGGCAACAGAAAATAGTTCAGGTTCCAGTTCAACAACTTCACTGTAGAACATGCAGAGTACAGTTCTGCAACTACACTGCAAAACATTCAGGGTTCCCCCCCCCCCTCTGGTTGCTCACCCTCTTGAACTTCAGAGTATTTGGGCTTCACACTCAGCTCTGCTGGCTAACCCTCCTTGGACTCAGACTCACTAGCCCCAGCCAGTCCTTTTCTCTTTCTTTCCCCACAAGGGATTTAGGCTCCAACCTCTGGAACTCTCTTGCTGGCAGCAAATCTCCTTCCCTGGAGAGCCCTGAGCTATGGAAACACAGCCCTTTTACATTGCCAGGTAGCTTCTCTTTCAGCTGCCACTTAATTACATTGCTGAGAGGGAATATTAACACTACCTGAGCCAAGTATTCCTTTGCAACACTTAGGGCCCTTACAATGCAGTTTAAATTAACTCTTTTATGTGCATTTATGTGCATTTTACTCTAAGATAATGGTGTTTTCCAAACACCCTGTCACAGACAATAAGCATGTATCCCTTTTTATTATTTATTTTATATACAATAGAAATTGAAATTAAACTAATGTTTTAAAGAGTTATGGTTTCTTTATGTCACCTTTGTTAAAATAAAAAAAGTATTTAAAGTTCAATAGGAAACTAAACCTACATTTGGTTAACAGTGAGAACAGAATATCAGCACAATGCTATAATTTTTCTTTAGCTTTCCCGAACTGTAATGAGAATACATTTCCAGATTGAAGGTTAACGTGAACTCACTGTGTTAGAAATTTATGCCCCATTAATTGGGAAAGAATAATAGGATGCTCACACAATCACATACAGTTTTATTTTCAAAAAATACAGTGAATAAAGTAAAATTCACCATGGCCTCAAATATTGAGATTCTAGGTACATTAATTTAAAATCATTTTAATAAGTAGCATTATTATAGCTACTCTTGTCCGAGAACACTGCAAACATGACAGAAAATTCAATAAATCACACAGAGTAGGCTGAAAAAAACTGAAAAAGACTGACACGTTCCCCAACTGCCTGAAAATGCTGTACATGCCATGTTAGAGTTTGGCAGTTTCGGTTTTACAGACTGCTGTTTGTCATTAGGATCTTCCAGGCTCCTAAATATGTTGCAAGAACTTGTTGAGCCATTGAAAAAGAAATGGGAAATCAACAACAACTATTAATGTGCAATTTTATTGAGTTATATTTAATATATTGGATCTGAAATTGCAACTATATCTAGTATAGAGAACCATATAAAAAGAAACAAGGACAATTGCAAATAACAGTGACTAGCACTACACTTACTTGCAGCATATTCAACATATTTTAGTCTTAATTGCCATCTATTTTTTTTCTTAGTTTAATTGAAGTCTGGGACCATATCCCTGAACAGTGATTGACATTTGCCACTTTTTTTGACTTAATACATTTGTCAACTTAATTGTTTCACTCACATGAACAATTTAACATGTT
This sequence comes from Xenopus borealis, assembly GCA_024363595.1. Lineage (NCBI taxonomy): Eukaryota > Metazoa > Chordata > Amphibia > Anura > Pipidae > Xenopus > Xenopus borealis. Next base: position 13,839,531 of record CM044433.1, read on the forward strand.
ATATGTAGATATTCTGCAATATTATTGTGTTTTTAAATCTACATTATTATTGTGTTTTTACATAGTTACATAGTTAAATTGGGTTGAAAAAGACAAAGTCCATCAAGTTCAACCCCTACAAATTAAAACCCAGCATCCAAACGCTCCCCTCCACTCTTTCACACAAACCGTAGTACATGTGCTGTTATTTTTATACCTGTTACTGTGCCTTTTATCAATTTGAATATATACTGACATTTCTTAATCAATGTAGGATTTTTTTTAACGCCCAGTGAAGTGTGATTCACTCAATAGGTTTTGCTATGCAGAGTGATAATTTTGGTAGTTTTGAAAAGAAAACTAAATAAATCTGTCAAACTATTTTATTTCAACACAACAGAATTCAACTTTCATGAAAATGTAAGGAGGTAGTGAAAGAAGTCAGAACTTAAAGTTGCTCCCTCAATAAATAGTGATAGACATACAGACCACTGGTCTTGGTAGGCTCTTACTTTAAACCTATGGTCAGTTTCTAGAAAAATAATTTGCTTTCAAGTATTGATGAGCAAATTTTTCACCAGACACAGTTTCAAAATTCTGCCTTTTGAAAAGTGATAATTTGAAAACAATGGCAATCAATGACATCAAAATGTTTTTATAATACAATAATGTTTGTTTAAACAAATCATTAGAGGAATTCAGGAGGGTCACTTATAAGATAAGGGAAAACATTTTTGCCCTTATTTTCTATATTAAAGTATTGGCATGTGCTCTATTTTAGATTCGAGATTCGATAGACATTAATGTTTATAGTCTCCAGTTCATTGAAACATTCAAGTTTTTTAGCCTCATTAAAATGAATGGAACAATGTGATTTTTGCTGGTGTGCAACTTTTTTATACAAATATTGTGTTGTGATACAAGCTAGTGCTCAAGGAAGAACGTTTATTGAATTTTGTCTCTGTTTTTTTGCCGCTTGCATTTTTTTCTCAACCTCAAAAATGAGAAAGGTTCAAACTAAAATAAGGAACAGTAGCATGCACCATGATTGGGGGATATATTTTTGACAGAGGTCTGCTTTAAGGCCAGTAAGGCTGAGCATACATGTTTATCTTCACTCCTAGACATAGTGGAAACCCAACCATAAAGGCCACTCTTGGAGATTTTGGGTTATAGTAGGTCACATGTAGTTGATTTTGGCACAGAAACACATGATTAACATTTTCGAACATAAAATGCTTATGTGCATCTGCACACAATCTGATGTAGTGCTTGTTAGTGCAGAGTGGACTGAGGTTAGTAGTGATGGGCAAATTTGTCCCGTTTTGCCAAAAAATGCAAGAATTTCCAGCGAAATTCTCAAAGTGGCAAAAAATTTGTGACACTTGCAAGTATTTTGACAACCGCTGCAATTTTGATGCCCACTACAATTTGACTCGCGTCTGTTTTGTTCAAATACATTAATGTCAACGGGAATCTGAATAATTTTGATGTGACAGTTTTTAAGTTAAAATTTTCTTTGACGCGGCAAATTTTCACTGCAGTTTTGTAAATGTATTCAGAAGTGGCAAAATATGGAAATCAACCACAAATTTGTGCCTGTCACGTGTTACTGTCGCCCTGCTGATGAGAATGAAGACTTTTTAATTAAAGTTTGGAGTGCTCCCCATTTCGGCTTTCTACAAGTATTTCCAACTGTGGAAGGACATTGGGGGAGGTGCACCCAACTTGTTAAGATTAGAGAGAAGTGCATGCTACTTGAATTTATATAAGCAGCTCTGTGTGACCATAGCTCAAAAGTAATTGCTATTTGGTATGACTAATAATTAATTCTGTAAAAATCAAGTGCACGAATATTTGCAGCAATAAACATTGTATTAAAGAATGTACATTGAATATCTGATTTAAATAACCAGAACAGATGCAGCAACAGCAATATTCTTCTAAACAAATAACCACATGCAATAACATAGCAGTTTAATAAGAAATTGCTTCTCCTTCTGCAAGGAATAAATAGTGGTGTGATTTGTGCTACATCAGATTTTAGACATTTTAAAGAAAGACTTTGCAAGCAAATAAGTTCTCCATCAGTTTATTACCAATTAGACGCTAGGGATCTGACTCCACGATTTCTCATCCTCCAAATAAATAGTGTGTTGAGTGCACTGATTCTTCAGATTATTAAAAAACTATAAACCACCTCATCTATATTATATTAAGATGTTAAAATTCCTCTCTCTTGAAATGTCGTACTTTTTAAAAGGGATTCTGTCATGATTTTTATGGTGTCATTTTTATTTCTAAATTACACTGTTTACACTTCAAATAATTCACTCTACTATGTAAAATTTGAACCAACAAGTGTACTTTTTAAGTTGTAATATTGGTGTGTAGGCAGTCATCTCAGGCCATTTTGCCTAGTCAAAGCTACCACTTCGGGATAAAATTGCTTACTGACAGGCTAATATTTTTCCTACTCCTACTGTGTCTCAGTGGGATATGGAATTTCATATTCTGATGATGGGCAGCTGGGGGTGTAGAAGGAAGGGGGTGATATTACTCTAACATGCAGTACAGTAGTGAAGTTTATCATAGCACAAGTCACACACCTGGAAAACTGACAATGTATCTAGGCCCATGTCAGATGTCGAAATTAAATATAAATAAAATCTGTCTGCTGGATTTCAGTGCAAAATTCTTCAGGAGAAGCTCTATTAACTAATGCAGTTTGAAAAAAAACATGGTTTCCCATGACAGTATCCCTTTAAATTCTGATTATTAAACTGTAATGGAATAAACATTTCTTTCAGCTAGCTTGTGTTATTACAGAGACCTACCTTCACAGCCATGAAACTGAAGTATTATAGGTTATCAAATGTCACAGCTCTTATCTGGTTAAAACAAACCAGCATTTTTATCATAAAAAGAAAGAAAGAAACCAATACAATCAATTTTATATCAATATCTGTGTTCAGTAAAACATACATGCACATTGTATTAGGCCTGCATTTGGTTAACAAATTCATCAAATCAAGCATATATTTTGAATGTCATCTGCAGACCATAAATGAATGCTTAGATTTTGGCTATCATGCACTAGTTCTCAGACGGGATGACATTTCCACTGACATTTCAAAAACAAAAAAAGTAGGGATCCAGTCAGAGAATGTAATTAGCATCTTATTTTCATTTAAATCACATATATCCTCTATATTGCCATTTTTGAATACTGCTCCTCAAACTACTATTAGTAGTAGTACTAGTAGTGGTAGTAGACAATATAGCAAATTGCTATTATAATTTTAGATTTTTATTTTTACAGGGTGAATTTAGTTATAGAAGAAATTACAGTACAACAGCAGATATTTTAGAAAACATAATTTGCAGCCGAGAGCTGATTGGAACTAAAACAAAATCCTTACAAAATCAACTTTTATTAGGATAAAGTATTATTTTGGTGAAGACTAACATAAAGTGAGAATATTAATCAACACACTTCAAATAAATGGCTTGAGATATACCAGAATCGTTCTCTCCCTCCCTATACAAGCATAATCATAGGCTTTTCCCCTCCTCATTCCAGTTTAGACAAATACAAGCTCAGATTTATTTCTGCTCTCCTTTTTACCCAAAATTCAGCCACAAGCCTGCTTTCAAGTGATTCTAAGAAAAGAGAGTGAAATCTTTAAAACAGCAAGTTTAAACCACTTACTATATACTGTAAGGCCAAAGGGAGATGTACAGCACTTGGACTTGTCTGGAGAGAACCATAATTCTGATTCAGGGGACAGAAAGCCACTGTTATAAATTGTTATACTGGGATATGAGTAGCAGTGAAACTGTATATTGAAACTAAACTAGTTACTCTTGCTATCCTATTAAGATTCTAGCTGTGGTTAAGCAAAAATTACCACATCATATCCCTAGCCCGAGACTAGAATGTGGAGATCTCATTAAAATGCTTCAGTGTGAACTTGAATGTTTGATATAGCTGCTTTAGTCTAGGGCAATTGAACATTCAGGCATGACATGCATAAGGTTTCTTTTCAGTTGTAATTTAAAAATTAAATAACAAAATGTAAGCTCTTTGAAATGCTCCAGTTCTGTGCTAGCCCAATTCTGTCTAATGGCTGACTGTGGTATTATCCTTTAGCTTAAGCTCTGGGGCAGTTCCATGAAGTCTACTGATAAAATTCCAAATTGAATTATAAACTATAGCTGCTTTAGTCCTGAATATGTATTGAGCCATAATCATTTTGTCAAGAAACACATACTAATTCCTTTCCATATTTCCCCCCAGTGGCACCTCTCCCCCCCCCTCAAAAAAATATTTGGCACAGCATCTCCCTAACTACTTTCCTCTATAGTTACACCATTGACTTCCCCATGGATTTTTAATGAGACAAAGCAGAACTTACATTTCTTTCAGAATGGAAGAGGCTTAATTATGGCTTTTCACTTAAAATCATTTTTCCTGTAGATAGATTCACAATTATGCAGTAAAAAATGTGTTCTCTCTTGAAAAGCAATATTTACAAAATTAACTTGAGAAGTTTGATCATTTCTGATAGGAAATAAAATTTTCCATTATTTCTGAATATTTTATGATTTTTAACATGCAACACATATTTTTGAGCAAATAGCTGTCTTGAGTTCTGTGTTAATTCTCTCATTTACTTGCCCAGTTTTTTGGTTTATTGTTCATAAAGTTTATTTCCATCTAATTTCCATCTTCTTTTACTCTGCCATCCTGTTAGTAACAAAAGCTATTGATCTTAGAGCTACAATTTCTCAAGGTCATATGAGACGAATGGAAGGAAACTGTAGAGTTCTGTGCATTATAGTTTATCAAATATATATTTTATTTTGCATTACAAAACACAATTGAAACTATTGGCATTCAAACTCTTTGCAAGAACCTAATGAAAAAAATGTTTCCTGTATCAGCATAGGATGGTGCCAAGCTATTTCTTTACATAAGCAAGAGCTTTGAAGGAGGAAGTCTTTCATAAACTGAGAGATTATTCAGTCTTTCACTGAAAAAATATCCTCATTATTTTAAGTTATTTTACAGACAGAAAGCAAAGGATTTTTAAAAAAAGAAATTAGATTCTTGTAGTTCATCCATCTCAGTACTACAGGCCAGCAGTGTAAATTGCAATGCTTGACTTCCTTTCATAAAAAGAATATGCCTGAGAAGTTGTTGAGTGCCAACTGAAGTCATGTTTTGTGTTTCTGTTAATCTACTTTGCAGCAGAATTTTTTTTTTAAAGAATCATGTCTTCTGGCAGAGACCCTTTAACTGCCAATACTATTAAAGTTTTCTGAACAAAGTAATGCATTTAAATGTATTCCAAATTCAATTTGCCAACTTTTGGTATTATGTTTTCCTGTTGGATAGAATTAAAAACACAGTTTTCATGTTTGATTTTAAGTTCACAAAAAATGCAAATGTTTGTGCATTTTTTCTACTAAAACAGAGACAAATTGTGAAAGAATTGTGTCAAAAACCAGATGTGAAATGTATATAAGACCAGACAAAGATAATAACAACATAAATCAAGAGTTAAAAATAGCAATGAAAATAATAGCTATTGAGTAAAAATTCACTTATGACAGGCTTTTTCCAGTTTTAAAGGAAAAAATCAGAAAACAAAAACCAAAAAAACCAAAACATTTATGCATAAAGGTACGGAGTCAAAATATAATGCCTTCCGCATATAGGTACCGCAAATGTATTACTAGGCACAGGGGTTGAAACATTTTACATACCAACTACTGTATAAAGATGTACTGTTTTATTTTATTTTTAGAGAAAAAGGCACAGGGGTGTATCTTGTTGGTTGTTGGATGCTTTTGAGAAAGGACTGCCCCTACTCCCACTTCGGAGGAGTCCACTTCAACAATGAAGGGTAGTGAAGTGTCAGGATGGCGCTGAATGGGAGCGGATACGAATTCATTCTTAAGGAATTCAAATGCAGGAATGGCCTCAGCGCCCTTCTTAGTTAGATCAGTGAGGGGGGCCACAATTAAAGAAAAGTTTTTAATAAATTGTTGATAATAATTTGTGAACCCCAAAAACCTCTGAATTTCCCGTAAGGACAAAGGTTGAGCCCATTCGAGAATGGCCTTAACCTTCCCAGGATCCATTGCCAACCCTCTATTAAACCCTAAAAATTGAACAGAGGGAACCTAGAAAATACATTTCTCAAGTTTAGCACAGAGATTATTTCTCCTCAATCTTAGTAGCACTTCCTGGACATGATTCAGAGGTTCAGACAAATTAAAATATCCTCAAGATAGACCACTACAAATATCCCCACCAGGTCCAGGAAGATGTCATTGACAAACTCCTGGAACACTGCAGGGTTATTACAGAGACCAAACGGCATTACAAGGTATTTGTAGTGGCCGTCCCTGGTATTAAATGCTGTTTTCCACTCACCCCCTTCCCTGATACGATTGAGATTATAAGCAACTCTAATATCAAGTTTAGTAAAGATCTTTTTAAAATTTGATCAAATAGCTCAGAAATTATAGGAGGGGGATAGCGGTTCTTTATGGTGATCTTGTTCAGACCCCTATAATCAATACAAGGGCGAAGACCACTGTCTTTTTTGCCCACAAAAAAGAAGCCCACCCCAGCAGGGGAATTAGAAGGCCTAATGAACCCTCTTTCTAAGTTTTCTTTAATGTATTATTTCATTGCCTGGGCCTCCTGCAAGGAAAGGGGGTATGTTCTCCCCAGGGATTAAATCAATGGGGTAGTCATACTGCCTATGTGGGGGTAAGGTCTCTGCAGTTTTTTTTAGAAAAGACATCCACATATCAGAGTAAACTGCAGGTAACCCCTCAAGTGGCCACTACAGAAGGGATGCAGGACTCTTGACAATTAGGACCCCAGCCCAGAATCTCCCTGGTTACCCAATCAAAACGTGGGTTGTGTTTTTGCAACCACTGTAACCCCAAAATAAGAGGAGAAGAAGCACCTTCGATGATAAAAAAAAGGTAATCTCCTCGCAATGCAAGTTGTTGATACCTGACCCTAAGGGTCTTTTATCCACTGCCATGATTCTCATGGGGGAAATTAAGGGAACCAATACAATGATATGTTTGGCTGCAAAAGCAGCATCCAAAAAGTTACCCTCTGCCCCAGAATCTATAAAAGCAGACACCAAGTTTGAGCCCGTAGGCTCAATCTAGCTTGACTGGTATTAACACCCTGGAGGCAGATTGGGGATATGAAACGCCTGTAATGGAGCTCCCCTTCTCCATTTAGGCTTGGGCATTTACTGGCCTCCACTGATTAAGGAAATGACCCTTTTTCCCACAGTAAATACATAAACCAAGGGAGTTAGATGGGATAGGCCTAATTGCATAGGCTCCTCCTGAGGTAAAGACCCAGATGGGTTAGATATCTTAGCATTGGTTACCAAGTTAGGTCTCACATTAGTAACCCCTGAATAAAAAGAAGTCCCCCTTTCACCCCTTCTCTTTCTTTGTCTCTTATCTATCTGGATGGCGAGAGACATGAGGTCATCCAGATTAGAAGTTAGGGGGTAATTAACCAGGCTATCTTTAATAGATTCAGAAAGCCTGATATGGAACTGATTACGTTCAGTTCCACCCAGTCTCAAATGACCACCGGCTGAATACACCTCCGCATCCCGTTTCCCTTGACGCAATTTACGAATCACGGAATCGGCAGATGATGCACGATCCGGGTCATCGTACAGAATTGCCATGTTGTTAAAGAATGTATCAAGGGAATAATGGGCTGCGTCAGAGGTGGGCAGTCTGAGGGCCCAAATTTGGGGATAACCCTGAAGCAGGGTCATTACAAATCTTACTTTTTCCTCACCAGAAAAAGCTAAGGTATAATTTGTATGCCTCTTTAAATACAAAAAAATTTTGTTCTGTCCCCACTAAATTTTTCTGGGAATGCAATTGTGGGTTCATTGGACTTAGCAGTATTACCCCAAGTGACAGGAAAACCCACAGGAGGAGGGGTAACAGGATTAGGCTGTTGCAGAGTCTCCAGCTGGCGGGATAGTTCTGCTTCCACTCTTGTAGCAAGGTGGTAAGATGCGCTTCAGTAGTGGTCGGAGCAGATGGAGCAGCAGCAGCAGCGTCAGCATGACCTTCGTCTTCCATTACCCGTGATAATGTCATGGTCGGCATCCAATACCAGAACAAATGCCAAGCACCCTGGTCTTGGCTTGTGCTTCACCAGTAGTGTGACCCCCTTTGGCTTCGGGAGAAGCCCTCAGCTACTCAGATGCCACCTGGACTTAAATGAGAGGTACAGGGCAGGAGTTCTGGCCAACAATGGGGCACGACTGTATAGAAAGTCTTCAAGGCCAAAGGTCACGGTACAGACAGGAGTAGGCAGATTCATGTTCAGACAGGCTGCGTCGAGGCAGGCAGACAGCTAGGCTCATCAGGCAGGCTAAAACCGGGTAATCAATCAGATGAGGATGAGGCAGAATCGGTAGTCAGAAACAGGCATGGGTCAGGATACAGATACTAGAGTAGTAAAAAGCCAGGCAGGGTCAAACACAGGAATCAGGAACAATAAGCAGCTTAGCAAAAAGATCAGAGGCACCAGGACCACTTTCTATCACGGGCAATGTGTGTATGCATAAGGCCCCTTTAAAAGCCGGAAGTGCACGCCGTGCGCGTACTAGGAGCTGGCATTACAGGAACTAGACCCTGTCCCCGCCGCACCACTAGACCACCAGGATGGGTAACTCTCAAAAGTAGCTTAAGGCACAGCATGTTTCAGTGTCATTAATATATTGATAATGGGTTAAGTGCAGAGGATCTCTTATATTAACCTATACAGCAGACCCCAAGGTTGTGAGGGGGCTTGGACAATGAGTTCTGGGCAGTAGTGTCTTCTTTATCATAGTCCCCACTGTACACCCCCTCTCTTATTTTTTACAGAAAAGAAACTGAACCTGGGATCCCCACAGAATTACTCACAGTTCCTATCTTTTATATAACCCCCACAACTTCCTCTGGTAGTGACAGTGCTATTTCATATTGCCTGCTTTTTCCTGTGAATGCATACAGTTTTAGGAAACACATTGAGCGTCAGTGGTCATTTTTTTTTTTACTGTATTTTTTCACACAAAATACATTGAAGTCAATGGGTGTATTTCGGAAATATTTGCAGTAAAATTTTGCAGCAGTTTCACAAAAAAGATTTGCCATAAGACAGAATTGTGCTGCAAATGCATACCTGGCCAACATTTTTGCTTATCACTAATTGAAATCATAGTGTTCAAAGGAGGTTATAGGAAATTTAAAAAAATATGACAAATAGATATGTGAAGTAGTGATGATTCTCTTGAGCAATTTGGGAATCACCTTTACTGATTGTATTCCAATATTCTAGCTTTCACAAACTTTCACTCAATTTATTCAAGAATGTTGTCCCACCCCATCTGATTTAATCTCATGGAAAATAGAAACTTTCTAAATATTAATATAATATTAGAATATTAATTTTAATACTGTTTTAAAAAAATCAAGTTATTCTTCATGGTCCTCCTCTTTTTATATAGATTAAGGTATCAGAGTCAGTTTTTATGATGGGCAGTTAGAACTGTCTTTCTCAAATGTGACACAGCCTGCACATTGAGAGATTGTAAAGAGTAACTTTACTTTTAATTATTTCCAAATTGATAGAGTTTTTAACTCGATATATCAAGTGTCTTGATTGGATATGCACTCATAATTCATATTTTATACATATATTGATAATCATTTGTATATAGATAATACTATGCATAGTAACACATTTGCAAAGGCTGATAATAGTTTACTTGCCAATCTAGTCAACTAATCTATATTTCAGCTGTAAATTGGTATGAGCTATAATTTATGGGGTTGTATTTCTTTATGGGGTATTATGAATCAATTTGTTTTTCTTTTGATATGAAGTTTTTCAAGAGAACATAATGCATGAAAAACTAAGTAGTACCGAATTTTCACTCACAAATTTTCCTGGGGAAAAATACCTACTGAGGTCAGTTAATTATATTCTATTGTAAAGTGCTTGAAGGCACAACAATTGTATAATGAATAAATTACATTCATAGTCAGTGTCTCTTGTACTACAGGTCAATATATGACCTTACTTACTAGAAATATTCCTTCATTAAACTGGAGGTACTCACATCTTTCAGTACATATTGCCAGCAGTGTATATGTGGAATGGATTACTTGTTACACCTATTCAAAAATTACACAGTCTTTCTGCTGGAAATGACTGTATCAGCTGATTACCTTTAAATACATTTGTATAGATTAATTTTTTCATTATGAAATGCATTAAAATGTTCATTTCACCTGCCAGGCCAACTGTCTCTTCATCATACTAATGTATGGAAAGGTTTTTCTTTATACATAAGTAGCTCTCCATATGATATTTTCCCTTTGAAACTGAAGAATATCTTTTTGCAATTCATGATCTGGATATATACTGCTACTTCTACAGTTTGGCGTTTTGTTGTCGATATATAGACTGTGATTTCGACCTCAAAGATGAAAAACATGAAAGTTTTTTTCTGTAGTCACTTGGTTTCAGCCATTGTGTGCTATTTCTGTTTCAGGTGTTGACTGTTGCTGGAATTGTATGAGTCGTTAAAGCCACTGGCAGAACTTCCAAGAACAGGCTGCTTAATCTCTCTCTCTCCTATTGTGACTGATGGTTAATTATCCAAATTGGCAAATCAAGGAATCACTAGACCAGGTGCAAACATTTTGTATTTTATTACATTTAATCTTTTGTTTTTTATTATTTTACTTTTTACGAAGTTTTATTAAAGTAAACATAGTATATATATTAGTCTTTAGGGAATGTCCGGCCTTGTATAGAAATGCATAAATGTATTTTCTCAACAACATTCACCTTCAAAAAATCTTGACACCATGGGGCAGATTCACTAAAGGGTGAGGTGACTAATACTAGCGAAAAATCTCCAGCATGACATAATTTTGTTACTTTGGCGATTTACTAACGAGCGCAGGTACCCCTTCGCTAGCAAAGGAGATGTACTCTAGTGTTGCTTTGCACTCTAACGCCAAGCGAATTTTCGCTCTGGTTAATGGACATAACGCCGCAAATTCACTAAGATGCAGATTTTACTGAATGTTATGTCTTTCACCAGACTTGTCTTTGCCAGCTCTGACCTGGCAAAGTGCATTTGAGTGCATAGAACATCCTCGATCTTCAGTTAATTACATCATAATTTTTGAATGTAATACCTTCTAAGAACAAAAAACACTGGTGTCTTTTCAATTTTTCAGGGTGTTAGGCTGCAAAAGGCATAAAAAAACTTTTGTGGGCACCCCGTTTCCCCCATACATTTTCTACCATATGGCACATTATTTAACTGTGGGCTTATGTGTAGGGCATTAAAACAACTCTATTGACTTTATTAAGGTTCCCTTGGCATGTCTAGTTGTCAGTGTAAATGTAATGTATTAGATGCACCATGTACTGTAACTCCATTCCACTTTAAATTTCCTGCTGTATGCAAATTAGCCTGAACGCAAGAACACTAGCGCAGCTTCACTTGGATTTGCTCACTCTAGTAATGCTAGAGAAAAATTGCCAGCGTTTGGCGCCCTGTATGAAAAGTGTGCACTTTAGTGAATTAGCGTTGTCTGAGCGAATTTTCACCTGGCAAACTGTTGCAATGGCTGCAAAGCCATCACTGGTAAATTTGCCCCCATGTGTTGGAATGTGAGTATTTTCCTACAGAGGGGTCACCACCCCCTGGAGTTGTATACCAGCTATATCAGCATTGAGCTGATGTTACAGCAGCCACAGGAGACAATTAACATATGTTGGTTTTAATGATGTCCTCTCAATGCCGCTGTTTCATTGGCTTTCTTCCCATTCTTGTTCTGCATTGCATTCCAAAACGTATTCCTATACATTCTTATCTGCTTTCTTAAAGCTGAGCAGTACAAATTATAGCTCTATTATCTTCAGTGAATGACAAAACAATATATCCAATCACATGCTTGAACTCAAGATTGAAAAATGCAACTCAAATATATATCAATATATGGTTTTTCTCATGATACATTCTCATTTCCTCTTGTTTATGAAAAGATTTCATGCACATTTTCGTTGAGGAGGCATGGACTCAATTCAATATTTTGCATTCAGAGGAAAACCATTTCATAGATGGACAGCTGGTCACCAGGTCAGTTGCCCATAAATTGATTTGTTTTTTCTGTGATTTTAAATTAAATATGTAGAGTATGTAGAAGTAAATAATATTGTATTGTGATATGTAGTGTATATTGTGTGAACAGACTGCACATATTAAAGTTAAATGATATTCATGTAATAGAGTTTTTATTTGAGAAAGTATAGCATGCATTAAAGTATAAAAAAGGAAAGGTGTTATGATCAACATACACATTTATAGTTGTGTATTAATAGACAGCCTCAGCACCTGCTTGAGTAGCTCATGAAATGCCAATTGTCAAAGCTCTTTGGGATTTCAGCAATAAGGGGACCTGAAGAATCCTTGCAAGCAAATGTCATTTAACAGGAACTCATCTATCAAACTGAATGAATGTATTACTCAAGGTGGATATGAAAGATTGCAGATTTGTGAAGTCATATCCTTCACAGCCCTTAAAAGGATTACCAAGTGCCTGTATACCCTACTTTACAGAGATTCTAGGAACATGCATTTTGTAAACTAATAATACTTAATAGAATTTTTTTTCCATGTACTGTACATCGGACAATAAGCAATCAGACTATGACAGTTTGATTTATTGTCCATTTTGTAGTGTTATCTAAATGATTCTTACTATAGTGGTTTAGTATTTAAGCATTCTTAAATTCTGATTGACTTCAGGTTAATTCCTGGGTATTTTCCAACAATGCACAAACTAGGCACAAACTAGTTGTATCAGTGTGCACGGTTCTAACATTCCCCAACTTGCAATAAAGTACGGTGCATTTAATGGCCCATTTCAGCTGGGAGATTTACAATATGGTTTCCCTCTTCTCAAACACATTCATCTTACTTTGCAAAGATTCTATTATGATATTTATAAATAAGCTCGTAAGAGGGGTAAAATGCACATTTAATCCTTTTATACATGCTGTGGATGTAACCTATTTTCTCCATACAATATGTTGGTAGTGTTTCCTCTAGTGAGGAGAAAATCTAGGAATTCCCCTTGGTAACCTGCAGACATAAAGGTAGGACCTAAAAACTACAGAGAGTAGAAGGAGATGCATGTCCCAATTACAGGCTACTACCTCAAGGAGGAAGACAATGCTAGTCTCATACAATTTACAACCCCCATAATAAAATAAAAAAAAAAACAGGGAGGAAGACTGGCCAAACAGCTATTACCTTGTGCAGCACATAGAAACACTTTATGGAGTCTTGCTGTAGAAGTCAATGACTTTAATTTAGCAACCTAACTCACAGTACAGTAGAACTCTGTAAAAAAAGTTGGGTTTGGATACCAACATCCAAACCTTCAGCCAGGGGACTGTGCCCAAGCAAAGCGTTCACTCTCAAAAATGTGGAAGCCAAGTGAAAAAAGTATTTATATTTTATTCAAATAACCTGTACACAAAAAGGCCTTATGCTTTTTGTGTCTACATAGACACAGCCTTGCTAGGGAAAGTTAGGTAATATAACAGCTCACTTCAGAGGTGAGATCAAGTTATAAAAATTTATCACCAAGTTTTGCTGTGAAAATGATTTCCATAGACTCCAATGGATAAAAAAATGTTACCCATATACTTTAATACATTTTCACTGTTTTGTGGAATGATTTGGGTCAGATTTGCAGATCAATAAGGGCAGTCTTGCAACTTATGTTAGAGTCTGGCATGAAAACTGACCCACACTCGGACCTGAATTTTTACTTGTTTGGTCCGTCACACAGAAAAAATGCCTTATCCATTCATTAACTGCTGACCACCAAAAAACAGTGCAGTGGCAAGAAAAAGTTTAAAAATAGTACTGACCCATGACCAGTCGATAACGCCTCTATACCCGCACCTGAATGTCCTAACTGCATCTGCATTTTACCTGCTTATTTATGGGTAACCTGTGGGTACCCAACCCACTGCAGGACTCCATATTTGAAAGTAGCAGTGCTCATATCCTGGAGGAATAAGGAATAAAATGGTAGGCATATAACTGCCTTCTGGTAAGGTCTCCCACAAGAAGTAGTGAGTTGGAAGATTACAAGACAAAATATTGTTATGTGGCAATACTGTAAATTGGCAATTGAAGTTTGTGAAGGCTCAATACAGAGGGGCAGATTTATCAAATTCACATGAATGATTCGAAATTCAATAAAATTTTCAAAAAGATTCGATTTCGAATTTTCGAATATTTTTGAAGGTCACTTCGACCATCGAATTTTGAAAATTCGATCGAATCAAATTATTCAAATAATTCAAATAAAATTCTATTTTGAATATTCATATATTCGGCAGTCGAATTGCTTGACCTTATTCGACTGCCTAGTTCGCCAGAATAAAGCTACTGAATTGCAGTTTAACCCTATGGGAAGCTCCCATAGGGTTATTCCTGTATTTTTAGATTGAATAAAAAAAATTAGATCGAATGGTTAAAATCATTCGAATTGCTCACTTCGAACAATATAATCGTTCAATTTAATTTTTTCTATTCGATCGTTCGAATATTCGAATAGTGGTAAAATCCTTTGAATTCAATATTCGAATTTGAAGGATTTTATTTCCCTTTAAAAATGATGGTCGAATTCAATTTGATGGTCGAATTCGACAGTTAGTAAATCTGCCCCTTTGTGTGAATATTACAAATACATATTCTTCTGTTTGAACACATTACACACTTTAGCTACGCTAATCCATTCTGTTTCCCATTAATTAAATTCCTGCATTTACCATACAGAAACCTCACTATCTATTAAGGATGCAGCTGCTGCAATATACAATGGAATCTCACTCTCATAATAATAATAATAATAATAAGTATTATAAAATGGCTGCTGTTGTCCCTATCAATAATACCCTAGCTATATCTGCTTATTACATGTTAAGAAACAAAATATTCAATTGAGTAACGCACACTTATTTAGGTATATTTTAATGTACTTATTTAAATCAATGCACAAAACACTTTCTTCTAGAGGTCTCCAAGTATTGGAACTAACAAAAACTATTTGCTCAGACTTTTGTTTCTTGGTTTAATTGAAGATATGTTTGAAGGTGCATTTGACTGTTTCAAATAAAGTTGCAGATCCACACTTTGGGATGTTATGTGAGATCACTGTGTTGTATTAGATTACTGTCACTGTTTTGTAACCTTCAGGCTTTAATAGCTATAATTCGAAATCAAACTTGGCTTTGCATGCTGCATTATTTAGCAATGTTGCAGTATATCTGATGTAATTTTGATGGGTTAAACAGATTATGTTGAGTGTAGCATCATTCCAAAGGATATATTAATGAAGAAAGATGCTATTTACATGTTATTCTGAATTGACAAAACCAGTTGGATGACTGGAGAAACGTCTTCAAGGAAAACACAGCAAGTCCAGTTGATTTGACTTTTTTCTACAGATGAATGAGAATTTTGACAAACTTAACAGAAGCTTGTTCCCCATATCAAATTTCTATACACATTGCACCCTTTCCAATAGTAATGGAACTATGCCAAATGTTATTTCAGAGGAATTGTTTAAAACATATTTTAATACTTGAAAATGTTGTTCACAATGTTGAAGTTAGGGTTTATTCCCCTACATTTACCTTACAATACCTTCTCTTAACAACTGAACCATTTCAGCAAGGCATTGCAGCTTCTGACCCTTACTGACAGTTTTCAAAACTGGAAGTGTGCTTTAGTGTTAATTCGCTGAGTCTACAAACCACACTGTTCAACTTGACTTTGACACATTTTACATGTATCACCTATTTTATAAATTTCCAAGCATTATATAGTGTATTCCCTGTAGTGGTTCATCTTTATTCACAAAATTCACATTTCTTTTTGAAGAGCATAATTCTGACATCCCAATTTTCTTTTTCTCAGGAGACATGTTCATCAAACAGTTTGTTCTTTTCTGAAAGGTTTTTTATTCCTATATGCCTTTTCACACACCCCACTTTTCACATCACATTCTGCCGATCCTAACTTTGTTCAAATAACAAGGTATTTATTTCTCTAATAGCAACCATGCACCTAATAGCAACCTAGAAATTCCTTCAACATAAAAAAAGACAGGTCCATACACTATGCAGCCAATAATAACCAGATGCTTTCCTGCCCAGCATTGTTGTTGGGATTGGCTTTAGTTCAGCCTTAAATGCACAAGTGAGGTTGGGTGACCAAGCCTACTGTAGTGTAAACTATCCATTCCAATTCATCCCACAGATGTTCATTTGGGTTGAGGTCAAGAATCTGTGTAGGATCTTCCTTTCCTGTCTTAACAAACTGACTCTGTTTGTGTATGGGGATATTATCATACTGAAACAGGAAAGTCTTGCCTAAATGGTTGCCAGAAAGTAGGAAGCATGGATGTTGTAGCATTAAAATGTGCTTCAATTGACCCATTAACCTTAGTACATAGCACAAAAAATATACAGAGTACCTCTATTTTTCCAACCAAACTTTGCAGTTGAGCTTACACATTTAGGGAGGTAGCAGTTCTGGCATCCACCAAATCCAAGCTACAGTAGTAGGTTAGATTGTGAGATATGGCCATATTGTCTAACTTATTCTCATTGTCTGTTGACTGTAAGCCCTTGTACGTGGGGTCCTTATTTATCTGTGGCTTGTATGTACTATTATTTACAAGGGCTCTGAAATATGTTGTATGTGATAAACATAATACAGATTCATTTCTATTTTGCTGCACTCTGTAAACTTCAAGTGCAAGGTGCTACACCTTTTACTGGAGTTTTAGTATGATTCACAATAATAGAATGCCTACATTCATAGTAACTGTAACACACAGCAGAGGTAAATCCTTTTAAAAATGTTTTTAGTGGCCAACATTTAACCTTTTATTAGTTGTTAGTGTAATGGAGGTCAGTTATTTAACAGTGGATTATTTTATGCATATCTGTGTAAAACACAGCATAAAAATTTGAGTCATTTGTTTACAAGTTTTATCTTTTGGCAACTTCTGCCCAAACTTACGTACAAGGTCTGAAGCAGTGTAAGATAACAACAACAAATTTGGCACAAACATATGGGGTGCCATTTGTCCCAAATACATTTTGTATACAAAACTATCACTAATACACAGAATGAATGTCTCTCAAGATAAAGTATTTGTGACCATATACACAGATACAAAAATATACAAACAACTTATTTCTATTTAAGAATGAAAACAAAATATGGTTAGTACACAAAAGGATGTCATTATATTACAAACTCCATTCTGTACATTTTAAAAATCAATTTGTCTCACAAATATATAACCTCCATGTAACACTTATGTGCAAAGTTACTTACAGAATGAATTAGTATGTAAAAAAAAAAAAGAATTTATAATAGTGTAACTAACTAGTGCATGCCAAGCTAGATTTGAATGACAAAATAGATATTGGTGACAGAAAGCATGATTTTGTAGTACAGGATTCATTCTATCAACAAAATGAAACTTTTGTTTCACAAAACAGATAAAATAACCATTCTATGAAGCAATACTGTCAGTCACTTTACTGAACCAATAAGAACAACACTTATTGCCATATAACAAACAAGATGAAAAGTTGGCAGCTCTGCGCCACATGGCTGCATCATCCCTAAGGAACATCAAAGCGATGAGGGAACCGCACACCTTACACTCCCAATAACCTCCTTTTTGGTGCTCAGTGATGGGGGAATTGGCAACCTCTGTGGTAAATTTTAAGAATTTCACAGACAAACAAAAGATGCGATAAGGGCTTGCCCTGCTTATTGCATCTCTTGTGTGCCGGTGAAATTCTTCAAATGCATCATCCCTAAGGGCATAGGATACAATCTGGCTAGTGCCCTCTAATGTCCCCTCTGCTACATAGTAATAAACATGAACAAACCTTTCCTAAAATGGCTGCTGTTAAACAAGACAGAGTCCTAATTGGAAGTTCTTACAAATGACTGAGAAATATAATGCTGCACTAATAATGATTCTAGAGAAAGAAAACTATTCAAGTATTCAAGTATGCAAAACATTACTATGATCCTTTTAAGTGATATTGCTATTCTTATTGTAGTAACCTGATTATGTGGACATTTTGGTTAAGGGCATTCCTTCTGTTTTGCCATTGTCTTATGATTCATTATCATTCTTGTTTCCCTCTTCCTGTCTAAGCTGCTTTACCTGAACTAACACAGCAGAATCATTTAATCCACTACCAGTCAGTTTGGGGCATGTTTACTAACATTGGAGATGAAGATCTGGAGAGATTTCAGGAGATTCAGCAATTAGATTTAAACAGCCACTTATAAGTTAGAAAACTTATAGGTTTCTATGGGCAACATCTCCAGAAATCTCTCCAGATATTTATCTCCAATGTTAGTAAACATGCCCACTATTTTCTTGCAGCTTAACTCTAACATCATTATAATAGGCCTCATAACCCCTCAATGATGTCTGACAAACTCTCACAGTCAGTTATACATTTTGTGTATGATGTTAGACACTATTATAGCCTCCTAGCTCTAATCTTGCACCAGTTAGCTTTTAGCACATAGGACTAGAGTTGCCACCTGGCCGGTATTTTACCGGCCTGGCTGGTAAAAATGCTGGTTGATCCCAATGTATTAACAGGGAAAAAAGAAAAATATATAGGAAGGCCAGTATTTCTTTTATAGAAAAGGTGGCAACCCTACATAGGACTGATCATGTGTGCACATTCTGTATAGTATGATGAGTGGGTCTTATGAGTAGTCTCATATTTAGCTGTAGTTCAACTACTATATCATAGGTTTAGCCACTAGGAATGGGTGAATTGTTTTGCCTTGTTTCACAGTGGAAATTCTGCCAATAGAGTTGAATGGTGTCACGTGTCAAAAAAATGTTGCTGCATGTCAAAAAATTTTTTGAAGCCATAGACTTTAATTGGCGTCTGCAAAATTCAACCAATGGTGAATTTTTGGCGAAACGGGTCATCTGTGCCCATCCCTATTAGCCACAGATGTGGGAGTGATCATGTGCGCACATATTCTGTATAGTATGATGTGTAGGACTTATGAGCAGCCACTCCCGAGTACTGTGTGCAAACAAAAGGGATCATTTATGAAGGGGCAATTTTAGGAGATCACTGCAAAGTGCTTTATATCAATTTATAACAAAGGGGGTTTAATTATGCAGCCCCCGTACCTACCCAGTACTTACCCCTTTCACATCAGTTTGGGTCAAGGGGGGGAACACCAATAGTGCAGAAAGCACATGTCACACAAATGTCACATCAGAAATGACAACACCCAGAATTAGAAAAGAACAATTGGATCTGATTTGCGTCAAAGCACAAATGTAATTGTGCATTGATGCAGTTGTGTCAGGTTGGTAACTTTTGACTTGTGTAACTCAAGGTAGGGGGTGGGCTATGATGCAATGGGGGCGGGTCTTGCTGCAATGGGGTTGAAGCCATGATGTCAGGGGCAGGGCAATACCTTGGCAATTGCCTAATTACCGCTTTGGTTATAGGGAATCCTGCCCATTTTTTTGTGGTTGTAAAACTGGGCAGGCAGTTTTGACCCGGGCAACCTTCAAAAAATACAGGCTGTCCAGGCCAAAACCAGACAAGTGGCAACGCCAGGCACATCTCCCCCTGACAACTGCAATGGCAACTGCATTATGGGGAATGTGATGAATTGTGGTTAAAAAACATGTCTATTGCAGTCATAAATGACCTCTAAAGTCTATGCAGTACAATAGGTGATTAGGGACATTGTATAATTAATACTGCCAAATCTGAAGTGCGCCGCTCCTTCCCCAGTGGCAATCCAGGTGCATATCATACAATAATATCATTAGAAAAACAGTATTTTCCATAGAGTGAATACATTACGATCCCCTAAAATTGCCCCTGCCTAAATGACCCATTTTGTTTTACGCAGTACTCAGGAGTGACTGCACATGATCAGTCCTATATCTGTGGCAACAGATGAAGTTGAACTGAAACTCTCTATGAGACTATTCATAAAACCCATTCATCATACTATACAGAATGTGGCCGAAAAAATTTGGAAAGAAAAAGAGGGTACATTTTTTACCACACCCATTTTTGTGGCCACATCCCCTAATTACCATGTTCATTTTACAAAATTTGGCAGGTTAAGAAAGTTTGAACATATTTCTGCGATTTTTTTCAGTTATTACAGTTTTGCTAATGAAGGTGAATTGTCCTTTAAGCTGTGAATCTAATTTAGCTTATCGCAAAATTGTTACAAAGTATCTTAGTTGCACCTGGTGGCTGTTCTGGGTTCTCTGCCAAAATCCAAAATGTATAACTGACTCTGAGAGTTTGTTAGACATCATTGAAGGGATTTTAGACCTATTATAATGATGTTAGAGTTAGTCTGCAAGATAATAAGCGTGACAAACTGGCTGGTAGTGGATTCAAGGATTGTGCTGTGTTAGTTCAGGTAAAGCAGTCAGACAAGCACAGTACATTTATTACAACATGACAAGTGGGTGTGGCTTCTTCATATTTCTTCTCAGCTTAGACAGGAAGAGGGAAACAGGAACAGGACTATAAATCATAAGACAATGGCAAAACAGTAGGAATGCCCTTAACATTATTTATTCTGTAAGTAACTTTGCACATAAGTATGTCTGTTACATGGAGGTTATATATTTGTGAGACAAATTGGTTTTTAAAATGTACAGAATGGAGTTTGTAATATAATGACATCTTTTTATGCACTAACCATATTTTGTTCTTATTCTTTAATAGAAATACGTTGTTTGTATATTTTCTATCTGTGTATATGTTCACAAATAGTTATATACCATGAGAGACATTATTTGTGTGTATTAGGGATAGTTTTGTATACAGAATGTATACAGATAAAATAAATACAATTGCATGAAATCCCAGTGCTCACCCCATTAAATGTAGGTCCGTGGGAGTTCCTTGCAAGGTCAGGTTGACTCTTTGCACTGTGTCCTGTTCGAACCATCTATTCTTTACCTTGATATGATACTGTATATAAATTCAGGTAAGTCCATAAAACTGAAGGGGCAACTAAAGCACTACATTTCAGTATTGTACTATATGTGTGGTGACTAAGACAGTTTATTCTATTGACTGATGTCTAAACCACTGCAGAATCTCATCTGAATGTACTGATCTAAGAACTTTGGTGGCAGCGATAGAGTGTCTTAAATTAGAGGGAAATTATTTATGTAACAATCCGTGCAATCAATGACTTTTGTGATGTGGTTACAATCACTGTAGCCTTTTCATGTCTGAAAACACAGTTTACTTTATTGATCTAGCTTTTGGGTGTCAAAGTTTATGCCTAGTACAGATTAAAGGAAAACTATACCCCCAAAATGAATACTTGAGCAACAGGTAGGTATTATATTACAACAACAGGTATATTAAGTGGAATATTAAAGAATCTTACCAAACTGGTATATAATATTGCCCTTTTACATCTCTTGCCTTGAACCACCATTTGATGTTGGTCTGTGTGCTGCCTCAGAGATCACCTGACCAGAAATATTTCAACTCTAACTGTAACAGGAAGATGTGTAGAAGCAAAAGACACAACTCTGTCTGTTAATTGGCTCATGTGACCTAACTTTATAGTTTGTTTGGTATGTTTGTGTGCACCGTTTGGATCCTAGGATCCCAGGAGGCTGTCCTTATTTTTTAATATGGCAACTTTCTATTTATGATTTCCCAATGGCACATGCTACTAAAAAAGTGTATTATTATGAATATGGTTTATTTACATGAAGCAGGGTTTTTTATGCAATATCTTTTTATAGAGACCTACATTGTCCAGGGGTATAGTTTTCCTTTAAATGGTTTCCTACACTTGTATTAAGTCAACTAATGATCAAATGGTGTTGCTACAAATAAGTATTAGTGATAACATCCTATTAATGATAACATATTGGCAAAGTGCAGAGGTAGAAGATTCTAAAAAATAAAATTAAATAATTTGTATGATATGAATATTTTGTACATAGCCATACTATAGAGGTGGGATGATAATGATCCATTATATTTTATTGTTGGTTATTTCTGTACAGAAGTCTTTTAACCAACAGACAATCCAGCATTTCCTGATGAATGTTGTTTTGCTGCTAAGGTTATTTGAGAAAGCAGCTGACGTGCTTATAAAGAGATGTTTATTTAGCGTGAGCATGCACTTAGGCATATATAAATTAATTGATGATGCCAAAAGGCGCTTCATTTTTCTGCTAATGCTAATTTAAATTCATTTCATGCTGCTTTGTAACTCCTGCTGTTTTGTCAGATGTTCATATTACTGAATTTCTTATATTACTTTTACTGGTTGGTTTGCTTCCTAACTGTCGCGAAAATTAAAAAAAAATATAAAGAAAATTACCTGGAACAAAAAACTGAAAAGAAATTAAATACTTACATTTATTTTGGGTGTGAAAAAATACAAATATATACATATGTACATATCACATAGACTGAGAGACAAAGAGAACTAAGGAACTGTGCAACAAAATTATCTAAACTTTTTTACACACTTTTCCGACCCATCCAAAAAGACATTCTCACCCTTCATATATAAATGCTTTCCTTCTTCCAAAGGCGCCCTTCCTGATTTGATTCTTTTGATCCTATGCCATCTAGACCTATGGAACATGCTAATAAATGTCCTCCCTACCTACCTTTGTTCTCTTTCCTATCTTGCGCTCCCTTTAAGCAAAGAATACATTTTATTCATTACTTTTCTTCTCTGTGCCTCACTGCATATCTTCACTTGTGTCTCCATTGTCACAGAATCTTATTAGAACCGAACCACTGCAAAATGCTAAACTTATTACCCAGTGTCTGTAAATTACCTGCCCACTTAGAGGCAAATTCACTAACATCCAAAGTTGCACCAGTGAGAGCTTCAATGCACTTCGCCACGCGTAGCTTCGCCAGCGCTACACAAATTCACTAAAATGCGAAGCTGCGCTCAAGGAGGCGAACGGTAGCGAAGTTGCGCTACTGTTACTTTGTCAGGCAAAGTGAAGTATAATGGACGTGTATGCTGCACCAATTACATTACACTACACAAGCCCCGGAAACCTTTAATAAATAAAATAAGTTGTTCTTATGATCTACACATGTGCCGACTGTATAATTGAGTTGCCATATGTTAGGAAATGTAGGGGGGGAAGGAGGGCACCCAAAAAAAAAATGATGACCTTTGTCCGCCTATCACCCTTAAAAAAGTAAAAGACGCCAGCGTTTTTTGGGACTTAAAGTAGAACTCCCATCTACTCTATTGGACTTCTCCTGGTCTGAGGTGGCAAAATCAAGTCTTGCGCAAGAGGTGTGATGTAAAATCCACATCACATTGAATAGAGTTACTTCCCTTCATCAGTGTGCAACTTCGCCTGGCGTAAGGGTGCAAACTTGTGCTAGAGTCTGTCTACTTCGCTAGCGAAGTTACACCAGGAACCGTTAGTAAATCGGCAAAGTTCTAAAATCATATCACACAAACTAATTTGCGCTAGTGTTAACCACTATGTGTTTTAGTGAATCTCCCCCTTATACTGAAAGCTCAATGGACAGAAACATATTGCCTCTTATGTCTCTTAAAAAACTTATTTAGCACTTATTCAATGTAATTGAATATTGTAAGGCACGTCTGGCATGTTTCCTCCTGTCTTCCTGTACACAGGTGCACACTTCCGCATTCGCCTCCTGGATTGACATCCAGTGTCATCACGAGAGCGGCATAGCGCCGAGCGTCGTGACATCTTCAATTTGGCGCCGGATTTGAATTTGGCGTCCCTAAAATTCTTTAAAGCTGCAATCTTCCATTTTGGAAGTGCCCAAGCTGGCTTCAGTTTTCTGATCCTGCCTAAGCGTTCTTGTTGCTAACTATTCAAGTCTTTCTGAATTATTTGTTAATTCCATGTTCAATATTTGTATACCATCTTTTCTGCAATATACCCTTTAAAGGTTAAATCATAAGTTTACCTCAACTTTCTATACTCTGTAGCATCATTCAGACCTATATACTGTATTTTGTAATCATAGCTGCCAGTTCAATCATTTATACCAATATGGTATTGCCATGCAGTGAAAAATACTTGATGTTCCAGACTATACCTGAAAACTCATAACTGTCTGGTATGCAATTGAACATAATCTTGGTTTGCTAAATTATCAAGTGATTCAACAGTGTTTTTTTTTCAAGCTTTTATTTCTCCATTACTATAAAAAGGGGTTAAGACATGTTTGTTGGCACCGTATGTATTATGAGATTAGTATGCTCTACATAATTCCTACTTCATGCCAAATTGATAATCCGGGCCCATAGCATGATACCTTTAACTCATTTTAACCTGAATACATTTATATTTGTATGTTAATGTGTGTCATGAAAAGTCAGATAAGCCAATTATTGCAGGATTAGTCACGTCAAGAGCTTTGAAAGGATTTCTCACTCAGAAATATTTTATCAGTATGCTCAGTGGATCATTGCATAAGGATTATTTTAAGCATAACTATCCAAGGATAGTGCAGTATGCTATTTTGTGTAAAGTGAATATTGCCATTATTTTAAGGAAGAAGGTATAAAAATTAGAGTTATATTTATGCAGTGAAAAATATTACTCCATACATCAATATTACTCGCCCAAGCTACTAGGACAGAAATACATAGAGAATAAAACATCTGAAAAATATGTATTCATAATATTTATTAAAGAAATTAAGAACTTTCTTCCAAATAGTTTTCCCATTTTCAGAGACATTTGTGAAGCTACTAAGCACATTGCCGTTAAATATGTCTCTATCTGTACATTTCAAAAAGCCTAGTCAGCTTCAATAGAGTAAGCCTTGATCTTTTATCGATCAGGATTGTCTAGTAGTAGAGGGAGTTTCTCATAATCATAATCCATTTTGCCAAAGCTCTCATGGAAGCCAAGAGGTCAATGCCTGTGATGTTGTCCTAAAGTGTTCTTTCTCCATAGATGCCAAAGGAACCATGGCTGTCTCCTGTCCATCCTATCTGATCCATGCAAAGAGGTAAGACAATAGAAGACCCATCTGTGATGACTGCCCTGACACCAAATACTTTTTTTTTGTTGACATCCTTTTTAGAGTCCATTTTTTCTAGCCAGTCTGATCTTACACTGCCATGCTGATCCCATGCCCACTTGCAGTTACAAGTGTTGAGCAACTCCACATATAAACTGGAGCCCAACATCTTGAAAATGCATGATCTATGGCATATTTTTATTATTTCATTATTTATCCAACTGGCTCTTAAAAATGTCAATTAGGTTAATGTCCAGAGATACACAAATGAAAGCCAACAACATGAGGCTTCTTTGACCCAATTTCAACAGAGATTGGGATGGTTTCAGTTTCGTTAATCGGTCAATCAGTGTGTTCCAACACTGCCATAGTACCACTGGCCTTCAGCTCTTTCCTATCCCAGTCTGCAGGTTCACTTGGGTGTTTACATAATCCTCAATATGTTATCTATGTCAATGTGTGCATTTGGCATTCTGTCACATGCTTTCCATTTTATTGTACTCATGGCATCAATCAGAAGCACAAGTTAAGGAGAGCACATGGACATAAGATGCAATGGAGCACTGGACTTATCTCTCACCCTATGGAAGTCTGTAAGGACCTGTGTACTTTTATCCCCTTTTGTGCTCTAGCACTTGCATACCTTAAGGTCTCCCTAAAAACATGATTCATTTTTCCTTTCAGCAAGTTCAAAGTTTTGTGAACATTTAATTTCTCCACAGTCTTTTATACAAGCCATACACCAAATACTATCAATACTATCAATACAGAAGGTAAATAGAACCCTGGTCATTAGAGCTTTTTCCATTTGTTGTGCAGTTGGATATTATTTGAGAAATTGAGGTAAATTAGGTTTGATTTTACTCACAGGCTGGTTCATGAATCTAAAACACTTGACATATGGCCACCTGCCTTCTTATCTGCTACTTATACTGATTTCCTTTACTTTCTCACGATCCACTTCCATGCTTGTTATCCTTTGACATACTTTTCTTTTTAATCTAATGTATATTTCTTTTTAAAGTTTTCTGACTGTTGAAACTTGCCAGCTGCATCGACAGGAACTATTTTTCTTACTAAAATGTAACTCTGCCTCCCTGAGTTACATGCTTGCAAGTAATTGAAAAACAATATACCTTCAAATTAAATCCATTGTTTCAGTTGCAATGGAATGCCCATAACTCTTCCAAGCAATATCTGCATTATTCACCTTATGGAATGGCATCCTATTCTTGCTGTCTGGTATTGCAGTAAGTAAGGGTGCTCTGTATATAAAAATATTTTGTAGATTATGGGTTTCACAATGATATTAGCTTATTTATTTATTCATTCATCTTTTGTAAACATTTGCAGGCATTTACCAGTTATATATTTTTAAGAAGGAAAGGAGCCTTTAACACTTGTAAAAGGCACAGAAACACAATTCCTCCTTAATGGAGGCAATTTATCAAATACTACACAATCCAAAGTCTTAAGATGCCCCTGTATTTTAAATGAATTCAATGTGGGAATGATTTATTGCCCTTACAGGCATCCAAGGGAATACAGCATTTAATAGCAACGCGTTGAGTTGGGTTCTAGTTGTCAGCAGTTGTATCATCTTGTTGACTGCAGCAGCCATACATCTTCTGAAAGTTAAATGCTGCTGTTGGTCAAGTAAGTAATGAATAATAAGCTAACAACAATAATAATGATTATAACAACTGACACTGGGCAGTATTTTCAAACCATCGATATGCGTGTGATTTTGTGCATCGATGCGTGTACATGAATAGTACAGGTATGAGATCTGTTATCCAGAATGCTCAGAAACCAGGGGGTTTCTGGTTAAGGGATCTTTGTGTTATTTGGAAATATTTGGAAATTCATACCTTTAGGGGCCGATTTACTATTGTTCGAAAAGAAAAAAATTCAAAATTCGATCATCGAATTATTTTGGGGGGTCATTTTCTTGAATTGTTCGAATAGAACGATCGCATCGTTAAAAACAAACGAAAATTCATTTTTCAGGAAAGCTTATAGGAGGCCCCCCATAGGCTACAATGGCAATTCAGCTGCGTGGACCCGTCACCCAGACACAAAAATCTGTATAATAAAAGTATTTTTCAAATTAAACGTGAAATCCAATTTCAAATTTTTATTAAAGCATTCATAGCTGTTTTAAGCTCATTTAAAAATCGCAGCTGTCAATCAAATATTGTCTGCCACTCCTCTATGCCTTAGGCCTAGAGGCGGGGCAGATAATTACTTTCACTTTTCATTCAGCACTTCCTAGATGCCACTGCTCTCCACACATTCCCCCAGTTCTCTTAACCATTTAATTGTGTAGCCAGGACATGGGGATAGACTTCGGGTCCCCCATTCTGGTGCACAAACAAGATTCTGAGATGATACAAGGCTTGCCTTAATAACAGTGTCCACTAAATGGCTCCTGCCTGTTTGCTATAATTATGAATTCCCGGACTGAAGAAAAGATTAAAATCATTTATATAGTGTAATTCCTGTTTATTTTGCTTGACTAATGTGATAAAATATGATTTTGAATATTTTTTTGGGGTGAAGGGTCCACTTTAAGGTGGTCAAATAGTCGAATTCCAATTTTTTTTAAAGAGGCAGTACTTTGAAATTCAAATTTTTGAATTTTCCCAATTCAAATCAAATTTTGGGCTATTCAATAGTCGAAGTAGCCCAAAATTACTTACAAAATTCGAATTTTTAAAATTCAAATTTTATTCGACCCTTAGGTGCAGATTTACTATTGGTCGAATTTCGTATTAAAAATTTTTTTAAATTCGACCAGAGAATTTTTTTTCGATGTGAATCAATCACATTGTTCGAAACAAACGATTTTAACAAATAAAATAAAACTTTTCCAGGACTTTTTTTTCAGTAAAGCTTCCAGGTGGTCCCACATAGGCTACAATGGCAATGTGGCAGCTTTAAGGTGACAAATAGTCAAATAAATTTTTTTTAAAGAGACAGTACTTCGATATTCGAATTTTCGAATTTTTCCAATTCAAATCAAATTTTGGGAAAATTAATTTTGATGTGCACCTTAGTAAATGTGCCCCTTAGTGTACTAGAAAACCATGTAAACATTAAATAAACCCAATATGCTTGTTTTTCTTCCAACAAGGATACTTTATATCTTCATTGGGGTCAAGCACAAGTTGCTGTTTTATTATTACAGAGAAAAAAGTAATAATTTTAAACATTTTGGATTATTTGATTAAAATGGAGTCTATAGGAGATAGTCTTTCTGTAATTCTAAGCTTTATGGATAATGGGTTTCTGAATAACAGATCTCATGCCTGTACATGTAAATATTGTTCTGGGTTTTCATTTTAACAGAGAAGTTCTTACATTTATATCTAGATATTCTGGGAAGTAGTTATCGTTTCCAAGAAAACAACTGCACAAGCACTTACACGTTAATTAACACCTATTACAGTCAATGATATATATGCAGGGCCTTTATTGTACATTAAACCAGTTAATTTATATAAATTCACGCCATTATTGGAAGCAACTTCCTGCAGGGAGGCAGGTATCAGATCAGGGCACTGGTTTCCAACTTAAGGATATTAGTTACACTTCTTACAAGTGTTTTTTTGCTCACTCCTCATCAGGATAACAGGCTGTCTGTAATGTCTGGTATCCCAAAGCCCAGAGTAAGCCCCAAGGCCCGAGTCTCGGCTTGCAATTCTGCCTTTAGTAGCTGCGTTTGGCTTTGAGAGGAGCCATCCGCTACCCAGATGCTGCCAGGACATAACACGAGAGGGCCAAGGGAAAAATTCTGGGCAAGCAAGGGGACCTGTAATTAAAACTACTTGCCGATGTGGTCCAGTGGTGCAGCGGGGATGCCCGACACGCCACTGGCGGGGATGCCCGCCATGCTGCATTCCTTCCTCCTCTGTGCCAGCCTCTTAGTGTGCTCGTGGAGCGCTGTTCTGGCTTTTAAAGGTGCATGCACGCTGGCGTGATTGCAATGGCACAAATTTAAAATGTATTTAAAGTGACAGTTTGCATTTCATCATTGCCCTTCATAGGATTTGTTCCTGGTGCCTGTTAGCTTTGCTATTCTGATTCTGAAAGCTGTTTGATTCCTGTTGTGACCCTTGCCTGGCTTTTGATGATTCCACCTTCGATATCCTGACCACAGCCTGTTTACCAACTCTGATTCTGATTATCCCTCTGATTGACTTCCTGGTTTGAATCTTTGCCTGCCTGATTATGTTTGTTCTCTGCCTGCCTCGACCCTGGCCTGATCTGACAACGAATCTGTTTAACGCCTTGTACCACGACCTTCTGCCCAAAGACTTTGCAATTACAGTTGTGCCCCTTTCTTACCTAGAACCCCTCGCCTTGCACCTCTAATATTAAGACCTGTCTGGCATCCAATTAGCCAAGGGCTCCTCCTGAGGTGAAAGGCAGCTGTTATTGGCAGAAGCAAAAGCCTAGACCAGGGTGCTTGGCATCGGTTCTAGAATTAGGGTGCCAACCTTTACAGGACCTTAAAGTATAATTGGAACGTAGGACAACGAGCATCAGAAACACAGCACCAAATCAGGATCTGAAGAATAGTCAAATATAGGATGTGGTTAGTTCAGGCAGAATGAATTGAAAGTCAGGATCAGGCAAATCACACCCAGGAACTAGCAAGGTAGACCTATACTGGACAATATGTCAGAGCAGCATAAGGGGGTTTATAGCCAGTTAAACTGCAGACACAAATCACTTGTGACTAGATTGTAGGTGAAACAAGCTATGCTTACTAGCAATACACAGCATAGCTATAGGAGTGAAGCAGTGCCTTTGCTGTCTGCTTGCATAGAGCAGTGGTACTGCAGACAGCAAAGAAACACCAGGTCCCAGATTCAACTCCTGTCAAGTTATCATACTGTTCTTATTAATTAGCCTCTCTATCTCACACTCTTAGAGTAAGATTGCACTCCACTACTAATCACGTACTAGTCCTGAACAAAACAACCTCTCACCTGTATGGTTCACCAAGGTCTTCAATCCTGCCTCTGGATGTGCTTTGTCCAAAGAGGAAGAACACATAGTTACATAGTTAAATTGGGTTCAACAAAGCAAAGTCCATCAAGTTCAACCCCTCCAAATTAAAACCCAGCATACACACACATTCTTTCACACAAACCGTATATGCCCATAGCTATACTAACTGTAGAGTTTAGTATCAAAATAGCCTTTGATATTTTGTATGTCCAAAAAATCATCCAAGCCCCTTTTGAAAGCATCAACTGAATCAGCCATCACAACATCACCCGGCAGTGCATTCCACAACCTCACTGTCCTCACTGTGAAGAACCACCTACGCTGCTTCAAATGAAAGTCCTTTTATTCTAGTCTGAAGGGGTGGCCTCTGGTGCGGTGATCCTCTTTTTGGGTAAAAAGGTCACCTGATATTTGTCTATAATGTCCTCTAATGTATTTGTAAAGTGTAATTATGTCCCCTCGCAAGTGCCTTTTTTCCAGAGAAAACAAGCCCAACCTCGACAGTCTACCCTAATGATTTAAGTCTTCCATACCTCTAACCAGTTTAGTTGCACTTAGTCTCTGCACGCTCTCCAGCTGATTTACATCAATCCTAAGGACTGGAGTCCAAAACTGCACTGCATATTCCAGATGAGGTCTTACTAGGGATCTATAAAGTATAATTATGTTTTAATCCCTTGAGTTTATGCCCTTTTTTATGCAAGACAGAACTTTATTTGCTTTAGTAGCTACAGAATGACACTGCCCAGAATTAGACAACTTGTTATCTATAAAGACCCCAAAATCTTTCTCACTTAAGGACACTCCCAACACACAGCTCCTGACTTAAACATATGTAAATCTAACTCTACAATTGTTGCAAGCTGGGAAAACATTGATTCCATATAAATGGAAATCGAAAGACCCCCTGAATTTCCGAGAATGGTTGATAAAAATTGAAGAAATTAGGCAAATGGAAGGAATCACATGCTTAAGGAATTGCCAGAATGCCAAATATTGGAAAGCTTGGGCACCTTGGATAAATTATGTTAAAAATGCTACAAAGTAATAGAAGGAAGTATTAATATACTGACTGATAAATAGAAAGTTAAGAAATAAAGGACACAACCCATTCACAATTGGTAAAAGTAAAGATATGTCGTACAAAGAGTATATAAACTATGTAATTTTTTTTTGAGAAATTACTTGACTTCAAACTTGCTAACAAAATCTATGCATTTGTATAATATAATGCTATTATGTATGGAAACCCCCCTTTTTCTGTACCCTATCCTAATGCTTAAAATGATAAATAAAGAATTGTTAAAAAAAAAAAAGTAAGAACACAGCTCCTGCACTTCCTATGAGAGAATATTCCTACAGTCCTTAAGGTGCCACCAGCATTGACTGACTATAACAATTATTATTAACCTCTTTACAGGCTCATTTATGAACAGGAAGGCAGGGTGTAAACGCTGGTCAATGCTCAGCTCAGCAACTCTTGCTGGATTTTATTTTTGGCATAAGTAATGGATTAAACGCATCTACAGTATATGTATACTAATAGCTCCCTTATTTTGAAACACTGTACACATTTATTAAAATCAATGGCCACATTAACCTTAGCTGTCACTTTACTAGCTTTTTTGTGTACATGCATGCATAGGTTTACAAATACCTTCACCTGTTTTGTAAAGAAGCAGATAATTTTCTGTCTTCTAAAACGAAGATCTAACACCTGTACAAAACTCTCAGCATAGGTTGTCAAGGGATGCTGAAGTTGTGGTAGTACAACAACAACAACAATAGCTAGCTTTGGAAATCTCTGTGCATAATCATAATCATGAGGAAAATGTTAATTATGTAAAATCATCACCATCGTATTCCCATGCCCACCAATATTTCTCAGCAATCTGTGAATGCACAGCAGAGTAATAACAACTGTATGTTGTTAAAGACGTTGTTTGGTTTGTTAAATCTTCTAGAGGCCCTACACTCCTCAAGACAAAGATAATATTGCAGGAATTAGATCCATTATTTGGAACTTCCAGACAGTAACTTCCAAAACACAAGGCATTTCCCTATTGCACCCTATTAGAACAAAACTTTTCAATGTTTATATTTTTTTTTCTAGAAGTACAGCTTGAAACTCC
Organism: Xenopus borealis; assembly: GCA_024363595.1. Taxonomy (NCBI): domain Eukaryota; kingdom Metazoa; phylum Chordata; class Amphibia; order Anura; family Pipidae; genus Xenopus; species Xenopus borealis. The sequence continues at coordinate 13,871,904 of CM044433.1, forward strand.
ACATTATCTTGATTAAAAAAACTCTAGTTTCCAAACATGCTAGCTACTGTGATAAAGAGCAAGCTCTTAATGCCCATCAGATTCATGGGTGAAAAAGGAAGAAGGCTTTAATATATCTAGTATATATTTAGGTGATTCTAAAACAACTGGACTTGTTAAGTAGTCATTGAAGTTCGTCCAAACAGCTTCTTCAGTTCAACTCACTGGAATGTACAGTATAAACTCTTTCATTAATCCAGATGTCAGAAATCACCTCTCTGAAGAGTTACAATGTGCCTTTGTGATTGGATAAGTAGAAGCGTTTCTTTGCCAGGATTTCTGAGGCAACTGAAGAAGCTGCTCAGATGAGTAATGAAACATCTTCAATGATTACTCAGCAAGTAAAGTTGTTTTAGACTTACCTATACTAGATATACCATGACCTGTATGAATGAAAATCTTCATAGTCAAGGCTTGAATTGAACTAACAGTAAATAAACAAAGTAAAATAGGGGACATCTGGATATCTCTGTGGATAAAACATCTGGAGCCTGGTCTCACTTTTTTTTCTGAAAAAGTGTAAACGAACATGGTTCCTCCTCTCAGTTGCACATAATGCACATAGTTGCTTGGGACCCGATGATTGAAAAAGCTCCTTGGGGTTTAATGGTTTTAAAAGTTTTAAATGAATTTGAATATTTAGTACACATTAGGCAGCGTAGGATGACATATTTTGGCCAAAATGTTATAAATGTAACATATTGTAACATGAATTTAAAGGGATTTACTCATACTGACGTTGAGCTCTAGCAATATTTATCTCTTTTGAAAGACATGCTAATGCTTTACGATGAAAAGAAAATATAAAAAGAACATGCAGAGCACATTTGTAATACAAGTCCTATCAGGGTCATGGTGGATGTAGGTGTTTTTTCACCTTGTTCCAAGAGCCAAGAGCCACTCACAAGGTTATGATGCAGGAGGGTGGCATTTAGATTATGTGCTTTTGCAGGTGACAGTGTCCTTTCAATCACAAAGCACAATTCCTGCCAGCAAGAAATATTATATGGAAACAACACTGAGAAGATGAGATGAGAAAAGACAGACAACAGGAGAATGATTTCAAATTGCTAGTAGGACACAGGGCTATCTTCATCTGTCTCTTGTGTGGATAAATATACCGCAAATTCAGTGGCTGTGATACAGAGAAAGGAAATCAGAAACCAGCATGATGAAATATATTATTTTGAAAGAACCATAATTTAAATATGTTTTGGATGAAATTGAATGAAAGCTAATTAGTTTAAAATTACAACTTTCAGAAGTCAAATTGAGGGATAACTAAAACACCAATCAATGCTTTATAATTATTCTAACTGTGAAGAAAACCTACCAAAACAAAGGGTGCTAAGGAGGGGATGAGAATATCAAGCATTTGTTCCAAACTTGGGGGGGGGGGGAGAAGCTTAGCCTGTTCTTTGAAATATATTTGTTTTTCTGTACTGCATGCTAGAGATTAGTTAGGCTGCTTGATCATGTGTGTCTAGTGTTCATTAGACCCTTCTCATAGGTCATTCTGGGCTGTAGCACTATGCCAGATGTTTTCCACACAGTAGCAAAATAGCCTACAAACTGTTGCATGCACAACGCAAGGTGGTTAAGCCAGTAATAGAAAAATACACGGGCAATGCAAATTGTTCTTCATCACATATAAGCATTCATTTAATATAACCCTCAAAGGTATTAGAGACTCATACATCTACAAAGGAAATGTCAGGAGACTGTATTGTAAGCACTTCCTTTAAAATGACTATAGCTCACATTAATATTATTAAGAAGAAAATAACCCATTTGCCAGAGTGACAGAGAAAATGATAAGTCAGTGAAGCCCTCAACCTAGATAAAATGAGCTTACATTTTTTTCTGTCTTTCAGTGTCTTGCATCCAAAACGTTAGCTATAAGATGTATTACTTATGGAATGAAGGGCTATAATGAAAATCCTTTTAAGGAATATATGACCTTCACCAGCGGAAGTACACCACTAAAGTAATCTGTTTTATACATGTGTACATTAGCACTCAATACATGTCACTGCACCTTTGTGTTGATCAAGCATTAAGCCTGTGTTTGTAGCACATTAAATGTTAAACATATTTCATGTTTTTATCTCATTTTCTACATCTTCTAATTTAAATTTCAATTAAAATTTTTATCCTATACAGTATACAATAAAAATCTACCATAAAGACATTAAAATTAGTATTTGTCTTAACTGGTGGATCAGTGTCACTATTGATTATATTATCTCTGACATTATAAAGTGTAACCCTTCCTTTTGATAGGTGTAGGGCTTCCATCTTCGTGATTTATACGGCAGTGCATTTGCAGTGATGAATATGACTAAATATTAGTCTAGGCCATGACATTCTCTTCAGGAATAAATGTAATAAATTTGCAAAATGTGTAGTTTTTTTCTCTGTCTAGAACACAACATGTATTCAAACATCAAGTACTACAGTCTACAGTCATTATTCATGATCATTTTTGAACGGCCGGCGACAAGTCAAATCATTACAGATCCTATCAGCAAAAGTGTAAGCTGTGCTTTGATAGTGACTCAACATCTTCTTTATAAAAAAAAAAACTTGCACTGTAGGCTTTATCTGTAAAAATGAATCATAATTGAAATTCCCTGCATTGCAAAGAAATATAAAAAAATATAAATCTTTTTGGAACCGTTTAATGTCAACGGTATGTTAATATTTTCAACCTTCTACATCACTGCCTAAAGGTGATATAGCTTTTACCAATATGTGGAGACCTGAAAACCATGCTATAATTCTATTTAAATATTTTCAACAGTGTTATTATAGGAATTACCTGATAGTAATATCTGTTAACATAAAATCAATCAAGGCTGATCTTAAATGTCCATATAGATTAAAATATATATATGTATACTTAAAACACTGAACGGTCTGCTATAATTTGCTGAGCTGAGAGGAGTGTACTCTGAGCTCAGCAGGCATAGATTAAATACAGTAATAAGGGGCATCTGGCTATTCTATAATTCTAACAGATGGTATAATGAGATAGAGCCTAAACTGTAAGAATTAAATGTATAAGGGCTCAGTTATTTCAGCTGCACTCCTCAGTGATCAGTAACAGAGTGTCAAGGAATTGGTAGTGGGCACTGTGGAGGTAGATGAGGGAAGGGTGAGTTCTTGAGACAGGAGCTGTATGTGCCTTGGGGGACATGGCAACAAAAGGCAGAAACAGGGTGACAAGTCGTAGAGTCAAAACAGGATCGGGAGCAGACAGGACAGAAACAAAGATGGTGCAGGCATAGTTATGATCAGGAAACAGCAGCAGACTATACAGGAACAAGGGTGGAGCTATTGTAGGTCAGATAATTAGGTAGGGGCAGACTAGACAGGAACAAGGACAGAGTGGGCATAGATCGGGAGCAGACTGGAAGGATAGGACATGTCATGCAGGTGTAGGTTGGGAGCACACTGAAACAATAGAGCAGGATGGTGTGCGACTAGATTGGGAGCAGACTTGAGATTGGGAGCAAGAGGACTGGATAGTGGAGAAATGGATAGGGGGAGGACTGGACAGCGAGATGGAGCAGGCATAGATTAGGAGCAGAAATGGGATGGGAAGGCAAGGCAAGGCAGATAAAGCAAGGGAAACAAGGCAAGGTTTAGGTTTAGGCAAGGCAGAACAATGAAAGACAAGGAAAGAAGGCTACAGCAGGAATCTTTACCTACAGACAATGCCACACTGCTAGTATAGGCACCAATGTTCGGGTGAGGAGGGTTGGCCTTATATAGGGCAGTGTCAGTTCTGATTGGCTGACTGCACACCAATAGGCTGCTGCTGGGCTAAGGCTGCAAAGGCCAGATTAAATATAGTGAGCAACCTTGTAGGCTGCTCACCTGGCCCAATGGTTAAGATGCAGAGCCAGAAGCTTAAAATTCCCTGGCTTGAATTTGGCAGGCTCTTAATTAATAGCGCTCAAAAATCTCTATAGTCAACCCTCTGCCTACTTAAAGCTGCCTGGACAAACTGGTAAGCCTATTCTAATAACAAATGGTACAAGACAGGGCTGCCCTCTCTCGCCCTTGTTGTATGCATAGAACCTGTGGCAGCAGCAATCAGAAGAAACCCTAGCATTTCTGGGGTTCCTTCAGGATCTATGCAGTTTAAAATTGCTCTTTTTGCAGATGATGTTATTCTAACGTTAACTCAACCAACTATATCTCTGTCTAATTTATAGTGATGGGCGAATTTATTCGCCAGGGGCGAATTCGCGGCGAATTCCCCGCTGGCGAATAAATTAGCGAAACGGGCAAAAAAAAGTCGCCAACAAAAATTCGCCGCGCAAAAACGAGTCGCGCGTCGTTTTTGACCCGACGCGCCGAAAACGACGCGACTCGCGTCAAAAACGACGCGTTTTTGACGCGCGACTCGTTTCGCGAATCGGCGAAAAATTCACGAATTTCTCTGGAAATTCGCAAATTTTTCGGCGAAGCGAAACGCGGCCGTTTCGCCCATCACTACTAATTTACATATGGTAATAGAGGATTTTAGTGCTTTCTCAGGCTATAAATTAAATCTGTCAAAATCCGAGGCCTTGACTTATAGGGGCAGATTTACTAAGGGTTGAATTTCGATGGCAAAAAAATGTGATATTTGACCGGGGAATAGTGGTGGAATAGTGGGGAATTTCTATCGAATGATCGAATAGGGAAATTCAACCGAATTCTAATCGAATTTTTGAATGATTTTTAAACGATCGATCGAATGATCCCCATTTCGGTAGGTTTAATCTGGCGAAGTAGGTGATCGAATTTAAATTTAAAGGGGAAGTATTCAACCATTGAATTTTTTTAATATTCAGATAAAATTTTATTTGAATAATCGAATCATTCGAATTCGAATATTCGATGGTCGAATTTGCCTAATTTGAACATTCAAAATTCGAATTCGAATCTTTTTGAAAATTCGATCGAATATTTGAATCCTTCATTTGAATACATGTGAATTTAGGCTAACTTTAAGTATCGGTGGAAAGAAAACTCCATTACCTACTTGGGCACGAAAATTACAGCTAAATATGAATCTCTGTCTGAGGTGAACAGGCTAGCAGATGCTAGTAAGGTGGGTGCATTTCCCGATATCTTGGTTTGGCAGAATCGCAGAAATCAAAATTAGTGATGGGCGAAACGGCCGCGTTTCGCTTCGCCGAAAAATTCGCGAATTTCCAGAGAAATTTGCAAATTTTTTGCCGATTCGCTAAACGAGTCGCGCGTCGTTTTTGACGCGTGTCGCGTCGTTTTTGACGTGCGTCGCGTCGTTTCCGACGCATCGCGCCATTTTTTTTGGCAAATTTTTTTGCCAGTTTCGCTAATTTATTCGCCAGCGGCGAATCGCGGGAATTCGCCGCGAATTCGCCCCTGGCGAATAAATTCGCCCATCACTAATCAAAATGAGTATTTTACCAAAATTTTTATATCTTTTTAAAACTGTGCCGGTTATGGTACCTTCAAGATCACTATTAGAGGTTCAAAAGCTATTTCATAGGTTTACTTGGAGGCAAAAAAGCCATTGAATTGCCAGATCAGTACTGACAACATCTTTAAACCAGGGAGGACTAGGAGTACCTCAGTTGCGGGCATACTATGAAGCAGTACAATTAGGGAAAATGCTGGCTTGGTCTTCTCAGTCCCCTCCCAATGTTTGGGCCATTATTGAAAATTTGGTCACTCCAGATATATCCATCAATACGCAAATGTGGGCGGGCAATTAATATTAAAGCTATAATGGGAGAAATATTGCTCCCGACTACTCAGTTAACCTTGAATGTATGGTATAAATTGAGATATAAACGAGATTTAATATCACAATATTCTTCGAAACCCTAATTTCCCTCCTGGGATGTCTGTGTCTTTCTATACAAGATGGGGACTGACAGGTCTATATACAATAAGGGAATTGTTGAATAATCTTACAACTATTCCTTTAACGCTACAGGAATTGAGAGACTTAGCACCGCAGTGTACTTTGTACCAGTTTGAGTACTTTCAACTTCGCCACTTTATAAACCCATACTGTATTGCCCCAAAGGGGAAGGGGGAAACATTAGCTAAATGAGGTTTACCACAAAAGGGTCTTGTCTCTAAGATCTATAAGCTCCTTACTGAACCACCTACCGCCAACCTAGGGCAGCATAAGTATATGACCAAGTGGAATACCATATTATCGAACCGTTTGTCCATAAAGGACTGGTCAGACACCTGGTGCAATGCATGGCAGATGGTTACATGTATGAGACAGAAGGAGCAGATTTATAAGATATTGATGTTTTGGTATTATACTCCCGACAGACTTCATAAGTTATTTCCAGAGAAAACGCCATACTGCTGGAGAAATTGTGGGGATATAGGTACCTTACCCCATATTTTTTGGGAATGCCCATTCATACGAACAATATGGTTGGAGGTTAAGAAGATACTCAATCAGGTCTTGATAACACCAGTCCCGTTGGATATAACTACTTTTCTATTAGGTAGACTGTTTAGGGATATATTGAAAGCAGCCCAAAAGTTGACTAATCATATTTTGCAGCCCGGACTGCAGTAGCATCTAATTGGAAATTTCCCAGTTGTCCAGATATAAAGGAGATTATTAATAGAATAAATGCTAATAGATTATTCAAAGCAAATATAGCCTATTTACAAAATACTATTCCTCAACATCTTAAAATCTGATCAGTCTGGGAATTAAAGGGCTTATGTTAGTATCCCTTGGTTTAAGTAAATTTCTGCTTCTTAAAAGCTGGAAAGGCTGGAAACTTGGGTGGAAGTAACTGCTTAATGTTAATGGTATATGAAAAGGAATATATGGTTACACACAGCTAGGATTAATTAAATGGATGGGGCTCATAGTTTATTAGATGTTTGTTCACTAGGAACACTACACTACATACATTGAATTATATATTATCACATTCTATTAAGTTCTTATTCTATTACACTTATAACTTTAATTTTTTTTCTCTTTTCCCCCCTTTTCACATATAATCACATTACTTACTTACTCATATTTATTTCGCTAATTATAAAAGTATATACACTTAATGTCAAAGTACATAGTTGGAATCAAAATGGTATATGATGTACAAATTTTTATGTTGTAATTTTCACCAGTCGCACTTTAACACATTATAAACACAAACTAATACGGAAATACACATAGTATTCCTTTTTTTTTTAAATCACATTTCACAGACACATTGCTCCACTATAGGTAATGGACTGGACAGTTACTCCCTTGTGAAAATCATATAAGCAGTTGGATACTCAGGGAAACCAAGGAATAGGGCTTGTTTATAAAGAGTCACCCAAATTACACGCATGGGCCAGAGGTGATATTATTTTGGAAGGCAAGTGGGCAATAGCTTTTATATGTCTTGGGCTGCTTGAGGAAAGATGACGAGGGCTCCTAGGTGTCACTATAAGAGTCTGACACCTGAAAATAGTATTTACTTAGGAATAGGTATAATGTGCAAATTGAGGTATGTTGGGAAAGGGGCAGAAGGGACGTCATCCAGATTTGCATTAATCTATCTTATTTATAGACATCATGTGAGGTTATTTTTTTCTCTCTCTCTTTTCTTTTTTCTTTTTGCAATTTATTTTAATATTTTATGTGTGTATATTTTTGATCTGTATAAAATTTCTAATAAAATATAAGTAATAATAAAAAAAACAACAAAGCCTGACACATTCTTGTGTCCAGGACATTTTTGGGAGATGCACAAAGACCTAAGTTCTAGGGCTGCCTAGAGGGTGAGGATACTTTTAATTGTACTCCCAAGAGCATTCTTCAGGGCCAAATCCCTTCCACTTGATGAGATACTGGAGAGATCCCCTGGAGAGTCTGGAATCTAGGATCTTCTCTACTTCATACTCTTGTTGACCATATACAAAAAGGGCAGGAGGAGAAGGCGAGTCAGAAGAGAAGTGGTTGAAGACAACTGGTTTCACCAGGGAGACATGGAATACATTAGGAATCCGCATCTCAGGGGGAAGTTGCAGATGAACAGCCACAGGATTGATGATCTCAGAAATGTTATAAAGGCAGATGAACATAGGACCCAACTTGGGAGAGGGAATCTTCAGATGGACATTTCTGGAAGAGAGCCACACTTTATCACCAACCTATTGAGGAGGAGACTTCCTTCTACAATCAGCAAAAGTCTTATGCACAAGAGTGCTCTTTTCCAAGTTAGACTTGGTTGCAGCCCAGATGGCAGACATATGAGCCACATGATCATCTGCGGCTGGGACATAAGAAAGTAGAAAGTCCTGTGGGAATGCTAGCGGATGGTCACCATACACTGACAAGAAAGGAGATCTTCCAGTGGAAGTGTGACTGGCATTATTATGAGTGAATTCTGCCCAGGGTAGAAGATCAGACCAGTCGTCTTGACAGAGGGAGACATGATTTCTTAGGAACTGCTCCAGGGCTTGTTCACTCACTCCACTCCACTACTCCATTAGTTTGAGGGTGATAAGCAGAGGAGCATTGGAGAGAGATGCTGTGTTTTGCATAGAGAGGGCCAGAATATGGAAATGAACTTTTTGCAGAGGGATAAAGTGTGCCATTTTGCTAAAGCGATCAATCACTGCCCAAATGACAGTATTCCCATTCGAGGTTGGCAACTCTACAATGAAGTCCATACCTAAGTGAGTCCATTAACGAGAGGAAATAGGTAGTGGTTGTAATAACCCACATGGGCGAGAGTGACTAGACATTGTGGTGGCACAAATTGTGCAGGCAGAAACAAAGTCTTTGACATCTTTATGAATAGTTGGCCACCAGACTAGACATCGTAATAGTTCAAGAGTCTTCTCAGGCCCATAATGGCCAGCCTGTTTAGAGCAATGAGTCTGCTGTTGAATGGAGAGGTGTAAGTCAGGAGGTACAATAGGAGTGTCAGCAGGAGCGTTAGACTGACTGTATAAGATTTGCTTAGCAAATTGGGGAAGCAAAGAAGCAATGATCCTGGAAGGAGGAATTACTGGATCTTGTTTCTCAGGAAGACAATCCACCGGAGTGAAGCTACGAGATAAAGAGTCAGCCTTCCGATTCTAGGTTCCAGGGGGGTAGGTCAGAAAGAAATTGAAACGGGAAAAGAACAGAGCCCAACTTTCTTGCTGAGGATTTAATCTTTTGAGAGATTGGATAAATTCTAGGTTTTTATGATCAGTATAGATTGTGACCGGATGAGGAGCACCCTCCAAGAGGTGATGCCACTCCTCGAGAGCGAGCTTGACTGCTATGAGTTCACAATTTCCAATGTCATAATTCTGCTCTGCAGGGGAAAAATTCTTAGAGAAGTAGACACTGCCCATCCATAGAGTGTCTTTGGGAAAGGATAGCACCAGCTCCAACATCAGAGGTATCAACTTCAATGTAGAAGTGTAGATGTGGATCAGGATGCTGGAGTACAGAGGCAGCTATGAAGGCATCCTTCAGGGACTGGAAGGCCTCGAGGGCCGCAGGAGACCAAGAACTGGGTTTTCATCCTTTGCAAATGAGGGAAAGGATGGGAGCAATGCATGAGGAGAAGCCTTTAATAAATTTCATGGTAGTAATTTGCGAAGCCAATGAATCTTTGGATAGCCTTGGTGCTTAAAGGAAGTGGTCACTTCTGGATAGTGGAGACCTTGGCAGAATCCATCTCGAACCCCTCAGGGCAAATAATATAGCCAAGGAATGGAATCTTAGGTACCCCAAATACACACTTTTCCAGCTTGGCAAAGAGGAAATCTTCTCTCAGGCGAGAGAGGACTTCTCATATTTGAGAGTGATGGTTTTCCAAGTCTTGAGAAAAGAATGTAGTCCAGATATGTGACCACTGACTTCCCCAGAAGATCATGGAAGATGTTGTTCACAAATTCCTGGAAAACCATGAGGGCATTGCCAAGACCAAAGGGCATCACAAGGTATTCGTCTTCCATTCATCACCTTCCCAGATTCTGATGAGATTATACGCCCCACGGATATCCATCTTGGAAAAGACCTTAGCCCCTTTCAGTTGGTCAAACAGTTTGGCGATAAGGGGCAAGGGTTATCTGTTTTCACAGTAATTTTATTGAGGCCCCAATAATCGATGCAGGGATGTAGGCTGCCATCCTTCTTTTCTACAAAGAAGCCAGCTCCTGCTGGAGAGGTGGAAGGACGGATAAAACCTTGCTGGAGATTCTCTTGGAAATACTCCTTCATGGCAGTAGTCTCCGCTGGGGACAAGGGATAAGTCCAACCACAGGGCGGCATAGTAGTGGGAAGGACATCGATAGGACAGTCATAATGCCGATGAGGAGGAAGGAACTTTGTCGACTTTTTACAAAATACATCAGAAAAGTCTTAATAGACAGGTAGTGAATGAAGTTCCATGGAGGAAAAATTTACCCGGAGGATAGGAGGAACTGGCAAACAGTGGACTTGGCAATACGGGCTCCAACAAGAGATTAGACAGGAGGAACAATCAATGGAGGGGTTGTGGAGTCACAAGCAGGGTAAACCCAACACAAAAGGAGAGGATGGGCAAGAAATAATCAAGGAACGACAGTCTCTCCAGAGTGTAAAGTCCCAATACTCCCCAATACTGAACAATGTGATATCATGGAGAAGGTCTGTGATTCCCTTCTAATATTCATGGAGGGAACAGTGATTGTCGGAGGAGATTTTAATATTTCATTTGAGCCCAAGCTGGACTGCTCCTCGAGAACCACCTCCCTCCCATATAAACATAAAAAAAACAAAACCTAAATGCACACCAACTTGTGGATGCTTGGAGAATCTTTCATCCAAAAGAAAGAGACTATTCACACTTCACATTTAGCCGCAACGTACATAACAGAATCTATTATTTTTTCATATCCAATAACTCCCTTAATAGTCTAAAAAAAGATAGATATAGGAGCAATAACTAGTGATGGGCGAATCTCCCGCGTTTCGCTTTGCCGAAAAATTAAAGAATTGGCGAGAAAATTCGCGAAACGAGTCACGCGTCGTGACGTGTGACTCGTTTTTTGGGCGAGTTTTTCGGCGGCGAATTTTTGCTGGCGTTTCGCGAATTTATTCGCCAGCGGCGAATCGCGGGAATTCGCCCCTGGCGAATAAATTCGCCCATCACTAGCAATAACATGGTCTGACCATGCACCAATATATAGCTCCATCCACACACCTGACAAAAGAAACTATTCTTGGAAGTTAAATGATAGTCTCTTAAAAAATCAAGAGATCTTAGAGCAATTAACCAAAGCTACTAAAGAATTTTTCAAACACAATGCCAAACACTGCGAGCAACACTATCCTAGAATGGGAGGCCTATAAATGCTATTTCTGAGGAATGCTAATACAACAAGGGGCACAAATAATACGAGAACAACATCTAAACACTATACACAAAACAACACAATCTCCCCAAGCTCTTGCAGACCTCACACTAGCAAGACAGGAATTCAAATGCCTGCTACAGAACGAAATTAATAGTGCCTCCTTTTTATAAAAAAAAATGTACTACGATCATGGAAATAAATGTAGCAAGATGTTAGCAAGAAAGCTAAAGACCAAAGAACATATATTTAAAATAAAATTCCCGACTGGACAGGTAACTCGATCCCCCCAAGATATAAATACGATAATGACAGACTTCTATAAAAACCTCTATCAAATCACTAAAAATTATGCGGAAACAGGCCCAAGCTCCAACAGCAAAGAAACATACACAAACTACTTCTCAGATGCCAAAGGGAGATCGGGGCTGGCTCAAGGATATTTCAGAATTAGAGCTAGATCAGGCTATTAAAATCTCTCCATCAGGCAAAGCTCCTGGCCCAGACGGGTTTTTGGTAGTTTTTTTTTAAAGTACTAAAACCACGCATACTAAAACCATTAACAAAAGCCTTCAACGAAGTTAAAAATGGCCATTCCTGGTCTCCACCATCCTTAGAGGCACTTATTAGCTTGATACTAAAAAAAGCAAAAGATCCCACCCTACCTTCAAGTTATAGACCCATCTCACTGATAAATAATGACATTAAGTTTCAAGCCAATATCCTAGCTAAACGAATGAAGACAGGACTATTCCACATAATACACACAGACCAAGTAGGTTTCTTTCCACACAGGGAAGCCAGAGACAACCTCAACAAAACAATCAACCTCATTATTTCAGGCGAGAAAGAACGGACTCCTCTCTTTCCCCGAAAAGGCCTTTGACAGAGTCAGATGGGACTTTAAGTTCCAATGCCTTAGTTATATCGGAGTAGGCCCAAATTTATTGAGATGGATTGCCTCACTATACAACAAGCCTACCACTAGGCTTAAAATTAATATTTCTCTCTCCGACCCAATTCCACAAAAAAATGGTACCCCTATTATATGTACTCACGCTTGAACCTCTTCTCTCCACCATCAGACACAACCCCAACATCCATGGGATCACAATAGGCACCTCACAGGATAAAATATGTGCGTATGCAGATGATTTACTATTCACGCTCACACAACCCATTATCACTGTACCAAATCTTATGAAGGAGATACTCACATATAGCAGACTGAGCAACCTCAAAAGAAATGATAATAAATCCACCACACTTAACATAGAGAAAGCACTAAAGGACAAGTTCACCTTCAAATGGACTAATGACAACAAAAAAATTACAAAGAAGATGAATTATTCTTCTATAATCAGAGAAATCAAAAAAGAAATTGAGGTATGGTCTACAGAAACACTTTCATGGTTTGGCAGGGTAAGCACGCTAAAAATGAATGTGCTGCCTAAATTGCTATATGTTTTTCAAACATTACCACTAAAACAACCAAAGGAGTTTTTTCCTACACTTAACAGTCTGGTTATTAAATGTATATGAAACAACAAGCATCCATGCATAAAACTCTCCACCTGCAACAACCCAAATCTGAAGGGGGAATAGGCCTACCTAACTTCGCACTATACCACCAAGCATGTGTCCTACAACGCATCATAGACTGGACATACCATGGCCATAACAAAGTCTGGATAACAATTGAACAGAATAATACCACATAACCGCTGAAGCTTCTCCCATGGTTGCCCCCTAAACACCGCCAACCTCCCACAGACCACCACTCACTTGTCTCCTATACATTACAAATATGGGATTCCCTCAAAGACAAACTCAAGCTGAAATTGAAAAAATCATTGCTCACTCCTCTAATCCACAATCCAGTTTTCTCTCCAGGATTACAAAAATGAAGTTTGCAGAAGTGGAATGGAGGAGACGTGTCACAGATATTCCACGTTTCCCCCACTACTACACTCCCCAATTGGGAACAAGTGAAAAAGAACTTCAACCTCCCTCAAAGTGAGCAATTTAAGTTCCAACAAGTCTCAAGCTTTATATCACAAATTACCAGAACCAACACAGGGGACCAACTTTACACAAACTTTGAAAATACATGCCGACAAAAACAACCTCCACTGCGCAACATCTCAGCGATCTATGGGATACTTCTATCCCAAACTACAACTCCAATAAAGAGCCTAACCCATTTTAAGGGATGGGAAAAAGAGCTGAACAGAACTTTCAATGCACAGGAGAGAGAGGACATTATCTCTAAATCTTTCATGGGTCAAAGGAGCTCCAGAATTCAAGAAAATAATAACAAAATCATCACAAGGTGGTACAATACACCAGTCAAGCTTAACAAAATATTCCCAGGCACCTCAGACTAATGCTGGCGATGTGGCTCCTCTATGGACATGCTATTTCACATACTGTGGGACTGTGCTGAAATACAATCCTTTTGGGCGAAAGTAATTGACATTTGCAATGTGGAATTACAACTGTTGATACCGAAAGACCCGTCAACTATCCTCCTCCATCACAATGTATATCCTGTATCCACTTACAAGAAATCATTGATACGATATGCCTTGAATGCAGCAAAGATACTAATTCCCCGAAAGTGAAAATCACCAAAGAAACCTACCATAGCAGAATGGACAATAGAAAAAGAGGACACCCGCAAATTCGAGGACCTACATAAAGAGTCACTTAAAGCACAAATAATCCCCTGGGCAACCTGGAGACCCTGGCTCTCATATATTGAAACTAAGAAAGGAAACACTACCCTATAAAGCTTAATAGAGGTGTAGCCCTGCCAAACTAGGAAGTCAATAGACCACTGGGCTGACATGCCTATAATATAGGGTAAAGAAAATTGTCATCCCCCTTAAGTAGTAGATATCTCTCAAAGTAACAAAAAACAATATAGTAGCAATATATACATTCTTCACATGACATAGTCCTTGGTCCATGTAGGTAGTTTTCTGATTCTCTCAGTATGCCTTATAGGTTCATTTTCTTCAGGCCTATTGCAGTTGGCATTAGGAGTAGGAAAATGTCCTTCATCAAATGGAATGTCTGCAAAGTCATATCTAGCAGGAGCAAGACAACTTGCATTCCATATGTGTCCATAAGACAGTTCATATGTGTATGGTCCTCGCTGGCGTCTCACTTCAAGTGGTGTAATAAATTTAGATCCTTGTTACAGTATTCCTGGTTTCTTAATTATGACTAAAGATCCAGGCTGAAAGTGCACTTCTCTTGCACCAAGTTTTCTGTCAGTATAAGCCTTGCATTTGGCTCGTTGACTTTTGACAATGTCAGCAGTAGATGAATTTGTAGGAACAGTATTTTGTGGAAGTTTGAAGTCTGCAACATGTAACCTAGTGCGCACCTGTCTGCCATGTAATAATTCAGCTGGAGGGGATTGGGTCGTTTCATGGCATGTTGCCCTGTAGTTATGTAGGAACTCTGTTGTAAATACTTTCCAAGATTTCCCAGTAAGATTTGCTGTCTGTATTGCTTCTTTCAGACTTCTGTTGAATAGCTCGATTTCTCCAGAGTTATAGCAAATCTGCAGTCTATATGAGCATCTGCAAAAGGACCAACAATATCAATAGCAAGCTGTTCCCATGTTGAATCAGGGAATGGTACTGGCTAAAGTGGTGGTGTATGTGTGATAGCTGTTTTGTCATGATTCTGACAAGTAACACAAGAATGAATGTCAGTTACCACATCTGTATCCATTGCTGTCCACCAGTATAGTTCTCGTAGTCTTTGTTTTGTATGTACAATTCCTTGATGACTCTCATGTGCAAGTTGTATGAGCTTTTCTTGCAATGTCTCTGGTACCAATAAACGTTGAGCTCCCCGGACAACATAGTCATCTACTAAGGACAGTTAGTGTCTAATCCTGTAGTAAGGTTGAAGATCAGGACTGAGTTTCTTCTCAGCATTTCACCATTTGTTTTGTAAGATGTCTCGTAGTTTTACTTGGATTGGACGTGAGAGGCAAGCTTGCTTAAAATCAGCAGCTGTAACTGTAGATGATAATATATCAGTCAGTGCTACAACTTCTATGTCCTCATCCAGTGTATCAGAAGCTGCAGGTAAAGGTAAATGTGACAAACAATCAGCAGTAACATTTTTCAAACCTAGTTTGTATTGCATTTTGTAGTTGAAATTCAGTAGCCTTGCTGACCATCTAGCTATACGCATTCCAGCTCTTGCTAGTCCTTTTTTTGTAAGTAGTGTAGTTAAAGGGCTATGATCAGTGCATAATGTACAGTAAATTCTCTACCCCATAGGTAGCTTCTCCATTTTTCTGTTGCCCAAACACACGCTAGAGCTTCTTTTTCAACAGTTGAATACTTATGCTCTGTCTCTGTAAGTTAGGGATGCACCAAATCCACTATTTTGGATTCAGCCGACCCCCGAATCCTTTGTAAAAGATTTGGCCAAATACCGAACCGACTACTAATTTGCATATGCAAATGAAAATATGCAATATGCATCTGCAAATTAGGCGTGAGAAGGGGAAAACTATCTTTATTTCCCCTTGTAACAAAAAGTCATGGGATTTCCTGGATTTGGTGCATAACTACTGTAAATGTTCTGGATGCAAATGCAACTGTTTTCTCTGAATGATCAGCATGGATCTGTGTGAGAACTATACCAGTGCCATAGTCTGAAGCTGACCAAACCAGACTTGAAGTTCCATGTAGTAGTGCTTGAAGTGGCTTCACAAGTGAAGCATAGTTGATAATAAACTTAGAATACCATGAAGTAAGACCTAAGAAAAGGTCTGGAAATTAGATGGAGTAGGTGCTTGTGTAACCGCATTGACATGGTCAGGGTCAGGCAGTTATCCATTTTGTGAAATTATATGACCCAGAAATGACAGCTGAGTTTGTCTGAAGTGACATTTTGAAAGGTTCAGTTTGAGTCCTGCAGAATCAATGCATTTCAGAACCTTTTCCAGGTACTTGTCATGAAGATCCATAGTTGGAGCGTAGACAATTATATCATCCAAGTAGCACTGTAAACCAGGTATGTCATGGAGTATAGTCTTTGAAAACAACTCAGTGCTGAAGCCCGTCCATAAGTCACATGATTGAACTGAAACAAACTATCAAGCGTGATAAATGCAGTGAGGTCTTGGCTTTTCTCATGCAGTAATACTTGATGATAAGCACTCTGAAGATCCAGAGTTGAAAAGAATTTTGCTCCTCGGAGTTCTGAAAGTATTTCCTCTATGTGTGGTAAGGGATGATTATCCGTAACAACTGCTTTATTAGGTTCTTAGGTTATTAGGTTCGCGTACTGTAGATCAACACACAATCGAATACCTCCAGTTTTCTTCTTTGTTACAACAATTTGTGTAACCTATTCAGAGGTTTCTGATTTTTCAATCACATCTTGCTCTACCAGTTTCTTTAGTTTCTGTAAGACAGTCTCCCTTATAGAGAGGGGCAATCGCCTCAATTTCTTAGCATTTCATCTGTTAGATTCCCAAACTCACAGTTAACAACCAGCTCTCTCAAAGCTGCTACAAAATGTTCTGTGGATTCACCATTACGCTGTCCACGTTAGCAGAATTTATATCTTTCAGCAACCACATTTACTCTTGGCACAAAAAAGTTCTTTATAGCAGTAAGTTTTATAAGTTTCATCAGGTGATGGTAATCTATATGCTGTCCCTCTGCCCCCAGGCAGTGAATAAGTAAAGCACACTTTCTATCTGTAGAAATCACCCCTTGGTCACCAGTAATAATGTAATTATCAAACATACAGATCCAAGCAGTAAAAGGTATGGTAGGCTCACCAGGGTTTGGTAGAAAAGGTGCAGGCAGGCTGCTGCAGAGGTAGAAAAGACAACCTTGTCGCTATTTGTTGTGTTTGATAGCCGAGGATGAGGAGAGTATAACAGTGCTTTATTAGCAGGTTCATGCAGCCATTACATAACAGAAAAAAGAAATGTAACAACTTTTTCATTAAGAAGTTTTATTACACATCTAGCACACTATCACAAACTAAAAAATTCTCAATCACTATCCTAAATGTCGTGCAAGGGTAAACATTTTTGCAAATGCAAAATTGGTCACTTTGCAAACATTTACTCACATTGCAAACTAATTTTGCATAAGCAGCCAATATTATATCCCCCCATAAATCTTTATAAAAAAACACACCATTAGGGACATATTTGGCACCCAGTATGTATGTCCTCTAGGAATGGATGATACTGGAAACGTATTACCTTTGTGGTGCAATTAGGAATGTAATGTGTCAGCATCTTTAATAATAGTATTACAGGTTTGAAATTTGACATATAAATATATAAAAAAAACTGTTACTCTTACTTGTCTACTTAAATGTCAGATCCAAAATGTTATATTTCCAGGTTGAAATCTACAATGCATAAATATATATAATTAATTAGGGTGAAAAGAACTAGTCCTGTAGCATATATTATTATTATTATTATTATTATTATTAATAATAATAATCATTTCTTTATTAATATTATTGTTTCATTGTGCATGCCATATGTCAGTTATTTGCTTTTAGTATGGACCTGAAGAAAGTTCATGTTTTAATTTACTTGCTTTTCTTGTCTCTAAAATAAGGTCTCCTTCACGTTGGTTCTTGGCAAAATGAATACTTAAATCTCTAAATGATGTTTAAGATTAGATTCAATAGCCTCAGGTCACTTTATCAATTTCAACACTTTCCAAATTATATCAATGGCCTGACAATACAGGAACTATAAAACTGAAGTTAGGACGATGGAAAGCAAAAGTATACCATACAAAATATGAGAAGTGCTGCCAATCTGTTAATTTAATAACTCCTAAAAAATCTTACTATCTAGCCTTACAATATGTACCAGGATGTTATCTGATAACTTTAAGCCAACAATAAATGCCAGTCATTAACCCAGGATTACACTACACATTTTACAAAACTATGTTACATATGCGCTTTATGTCAGGACCACTTTTTCTATTGTTATTTTATTACCTACTAAATGCACTGGGGTAGTTCAGTTCAGATAATATGGCTCATTTACAATGTCCATCTGGTGCACCATGCAAAGAACAGCTAGCCTGGGGGCACAAGTTAGGGGGAGTTAACTAGGGGGGTTAACTCAATATGTCTGATTTAAAAGTGAGTGAAATTAGATACTGAATACAACTCTTAGTACAAAGCTGTTTCAAAAACTATGTATATCAACCACAAAGTAGTTACTCAAAAACCATGAAGGTCACCAAGAATAATTATGATTGAGAGTCAAAGAGATTAAGGAAAGCCAGAAGGTGATACAGGCCAAAGGCTGGTGAGCTGGTATCCCTGGAGGGCACAGTCAGCCAGGTTTAGGGATAAATCCAGAATATTCCAGTGTGTGGAAGTCACCCTGTATGGTGAGAAACCCAGAGTGGGGAAATGTGTGCTGTTCAAATGCTAATGAACTGTTTTCCTTTCACCTTTTGTTTGGAAGAGTGTACCTGAATGAACTTGTGTTCTTGGCTAAAGACATGGTTTCCCTGTCTTTATGCACCTGTTCCTACACTTACCCACCTACCATAGCTAATTTCTCCATAAACTGCGTGCACAGGCAGTCAGCTTGTCACAGCACTCAACAATAGGCCAATGTGATCAGCATAAAATGTTTACCTATCTATGTACTGTATACGTATATCAAATATATATATATATATATATATATGCAACAACCAATAAAAAATGTTTCCCCTCTCTGTGATAAATAGGAGAGGCTTTAAATAGAGTTTTTTTCTACCTTCCTCTGAATCAACTAGTAGGTCAAAGTACAAGGTCTCCAAAGACTTCTTTATAGGACATCATAATTTGGCCCTCGAGCACATAAAAATTTCAACCACAGATCTATAACATATAATAGCAAACGCATACAAATGGTTTAAGTTAATTTGATTTCTGTGGTTTCCTGTGGAAGGCTGTAGATATCAAAACATTCAAAGAACCAGTACCCTCATGTTCTTAACAGTATCTATTCTACCGAGCTTATCAGATTGTAAAAACTTGGCACAGCTGAAAACCCAGTCTCTTGGAAAGCCACAGTAATCTACAAAGTCAATTTTTATTGACAATGTTTTACAGCTCAGATTTTTGACCTACCATCCCCCTTCTCTTTCTTTCTATACTCTCTCTAGAGCCTGTTAAGAAATAAATGCACTGCAGAGCTCAGTTGGATCTTTTATTAAAGACTGACAGCTGAAGACCTTAGGCACAATCAGAGCCTTCGGCAGTTTTTATGATGAACTCCAATTCAAAAGAAATTCTGGCTTCTACTTGGATTTGTTATTTTTTTGGTGTGAAACATTTGAAAGAAAGCAACAGTTTTTAAAAACGTTTTGTAAGATACATTCACAGCCACAAAAATGGAGACTAACTTACATAAAATATTCTGTATATATTTGTAACCATGCTCTCTAATAGCCGAGCTTCAACAATGCACTCATGGTAATGGTTACATGCATAAACCTTATAGGACAGTTAAATACCATTCAGGGTCAGACTGTAATCTTGGGGCCCACTGGGGCTGCAAAACGAAGGGCCCATCTGGAAGTTCCCTTCTGACCTTGAAAATCCAAGCCTTCATGCATGCGTGAAAGAAGTGCTGTGAGCCTGTGCAAACAAAATCATTTTGCAACATTGGCTCTTTATGGGGGAGCAGGTATGGACTGGTCGGGGCCTATGAGGGCCGATGAGGGCCAGGGCCCACCTGTTTTTTCCTGGTATCACACTGGCCCAGTCCAACCATGATACCCTTATTTCCCATGGTACTTTAAGAAAATCGCTCATAAACTACATTAAAATTGTTATAAAATAAGACTCAAGTCTTAAAAAAAACACATGGAACAAACTTTGTTTTGACATCAAGTGGTGTACCACGGCACAACATGTCAGGGAATGGAAGCGCTAGTAAGCTAATTATGATTACTATTTCCAGAGCCTTCACAGTTATTTTACATTCTGCTTCATATGACTACTTGGATGCTTCTTATGCTTTTTAACATACTTATCTAATTTTTATTTCACTTTTTAGCTGGAGGAATAAATACTAAAGGGTGGTCACCCGATGTACAAATGTTGTTTAGTTTTCTTGGTAGAGTTGCCAGCAAACATGTTTTTCTTTATTTACTAGGTATGTATGTATATGTCAGTCTTTCAGTGATTCATTGGGTAATATCCATTCTTCATGAGTCAGGCTGTAGCATTTCAGATAACTGGATATAAATAAAATATATAGTACAGTTTAACTACAGGTCAAATAAACCTTCTGGTGAAGTTTATTTATACCAAGTCCACTCTTTGGATGTGATGCAGTATTAGAACACACTATATTAGCTTCCAGTTTTGTGGATACACTCTACTCAGATATCAGAAATTGGAATTTAGCCTCAACCAAATAAAATTGTATGCATCAATGAAGCATTCCATGTCACACGTACGTACGTATATCTCGCTCTTGGTTTTGCAAGGCAAAAATCACTTGTATTATAGCGCTAATTTTATTACTTCGTGTGTACATATGGTTTACTAATCTGAAAGCCTGTAGTAGTATTTAGATGCATAATAACAAAATTTGCTGTTTTTAAGAGTAGATTTGTTTTATAGTAATCCAAACAACCCTGATGGCATGTGTTCTGCCAAAGAGTCATGTCATCCTTCCTTCAAAGTAGTTTCCTATCACTGCTAAGGAAACCCTCAGAATTACAAACCAAAACTATTTTTGTCAAACCTCAACCCAAAAAATGTTTTATTTCAGATACAACAGCTATCAGTGTTAAGTCATTGCCATTTCACATGGTGGTACTTCTGGTTACACATAGGGGCTGATTTATGAAACTTTTTAATTAAAATGTTTACAGTCATTTGGTTAGATAAAAAAAATCACAATTTCAATTACGGTTTAAAAATGCAATCATTCCATAGCTAGACAATTGAAGGGGTTGTTCACCTTCACCTTTAACTTTTAGCATGATGTTGGGAGTGATATTGTGAGATAATTTGCCATTGGTATTCATTTTTCACTTGTAGTATTTGAGTTATTTAGCTTTTTATTCAGCATTTCTCCAGTTTGTAATTTCACCAATCTGGTTGCTAGGATCTTGTTTACCTAAGCAACCAGGCAAATGTTTCAATGAGAGGCTGGAATATGAATAGGAGAGGCCTGAATAGAAAGATAAGTAATAAAAAGTAGCAATAACGATACATTTATAACCTTAAAGAGCATTTTTTTTTTGATTGGTCAGTTAAACATTTGAAAGTTGGAAATAGTCAAAAGAAGAATGCAAATAATTCAAAAACTATTAAATACAAATAATGAAGACCAATTAAATTAAATTAAATTAAGTTGCTTAGAACTGTCCTTCTAACTAATAGTTAAATTAAATGTGTTCGCCTCTTCTTTGTAAATCTTCCGCATCTAAAAGCTTGAGAGTTTGTCAAGAAGTCAATGGGAGTTGTCCTAGGCAAGATTTTTTTTTTTCAATTCAAGATTTATTTATTTTTTACAATTTTTTTAGAGTTTGTACACCCTTTGAAAATGATGAATAGGGTACATTTGATGGAATTCAGTTTATTTGTGGTTTTAGTCTATCAAGCGTTTTATATTCAGAAAGGGATATTCCTTAAACTCCAGTCATTTCTTACAGATACTCAATTTTGTTGTGCCGTTTTGTACGGGTGAGCACTGGGGCCAGCATAAAAAATTCTGATGAATTATGACTTTTAAACACATAATTATGACTTTTCATCTCATAATTATGATTTTAAACAGTCGAAATTATGACTTTTAATCTCATAATTATGACTTTAAAAAATTGAAATTATGACTTTTAATCTCATAATTATGACTTTAAAATGTCGAAATTATTACTTTTAATCTCATAATTACGATTTTTAAACTCATAATTATGACTTTAAAAAAATCGAAATTATGACTTTAAATCTGATAATTATGACTTTTAATCTCATAATTCTGACTTTAAAAAGTCAAAATTCTGACTTTAAATCTCATAATTATGACTTTAAAAAGTCGAAATTACGACTTTTAATCTCATAATTATGACTTTTAAACTCATAATTAGTGATGGGCGAATCTATCCCGTTTCGCTTCGCTGACAAATTTGCGAATTTCCACCATCAAAAACGTGCCGCGACTCGTTTCACTAATTTTTCGCAAGTTTGCGAAACGAGTCGCGGCACGTTTTTGAAGCATCATTAAAAGTCATCATTTTGACTTTTTAAAGTCATAATTATGAGTTTAAAATTCATAATTATGAGATTTAAAGTCATAATTATGAAATTTAAAGTCATAATTTCGACTTTTTAAAGTCATAATTTCGACTTTTTAAAGTCATAATTATGAGATTAAAAGTCATAATTATGAGATTAAAAATCATAATTATGAGATTTAAAGTCATAACTATGAGTTTTAAAAGTCATAATTCATTAGAATTTTTTTTTTGCTGGCCCCAGTGCTCTTCCTTAGTTTTGTCGCTCTGATTTTTCGAGAAAAATTATTCATAAATGATTTTAATTTGTGGAAGGATGGTTGGTCAACTTTTGGTTTTCATAAAAACTGAGATTAATTTGAATTTTAGTTAATAAGCCCCTTTATGTTGTTCCTAATATCTGTTGTTTATGTTTTTTGTGAATTGTATTTTTGCTAATGATATAGAGGCGGGGAAGATAATTACTTTCACTTTCCATTCAGCACTTCCTAGATGTCACTGCTCTCCACACATTCCCCCAATTCCCTTAACATTTAATTGTGTAGCCAGGACATGGGGATAGACATTGGGTCCCCCATTCTGGTGCACAAACAAGATTCTGAGATGATGCAAGGCTTGCCCTAATAACAGTGTCCACAAAATGGCTCCTGCCTGCTTGTTATAATTATGAATTCCCAGACTGAAGAAAACAAGATTAAAATAATTTATATAGTGTAATTAAAGTTCATTTTGCTTGACTAATGTGATAAAATATGATTTTGAATATTTTTTTGGGGTGACGTGTCCACTTTAATAGTGTTACTATTGTTTTTGTTGTTTTTTATAACATAATTTAGATTTATTAAATATGACAAAACAATATCTCTGCAATTATTGCATAGTTACATAGTTAAATTGGGTGGAAAAAAGACAAAGTCGATCAAGTTCAAACCCTCCAAATTAAAACCCAGCATACACAAGCACCCCTCCACTCTGTCAGGCTTACCGGGTAGCTGCTGGACGGGGACGTGCAGGAGGACCCGCTCGGTAAGTTTTCTTACACACTCTTTCACACAAACTGGATATGCCCATAGCTATACTAACTGTAGAGTTTAGTATCAAAATAGCTTTTGATATTATTTCTGTCCAAAAAAATCATCCAAGCCCCTTTTAAGCATCAACAGAATCAGCCATCACAACATCACCTGGCAGTGCATTCCACAACCTCACTGTCCTCACTGTGAAGAACCACCTTCGCTGCTTCAAATGAAAGTCCTTTTCTTCTAGTCTGAAGGAGTGGCCTCTGGTGCGTTGATCCTCTTTATGGGTAAAAAGGTCCCCTGCTTTTTGTCTATAATGTCCTCTAATGTACTTGTAAAGTGTAATCATGTCCCCTCGCAAGGGGTCTACCCTCCAAAACTGCAATGCATACTCCAGATGAGGTCTTACTAGGGATCTATTAAGAGGTATAATGAATGCTTTATTCACACTGTTACACCTATTTCTTCAGATTTTATTTGCCATATAAAAATAGCCCTTTTTCTTTTTTTATCTTTGAGAAATAGCGATATAAAATAGTTACACATAAACAAAAGTTTTTTTCATTCTCTATTTAAGCTTGAGAAAAAATGGACTATAAAAAGACTCTACCTAGAGCATAAATATTTTTTTTTCCAGAGTATTTTCTTTCAGTTTGAATGATTAACAAATGTCCAGTATGCATTTATGTTTATGTTTGAGTGCTTCGCTTAAATTTGCTTAAATTTTTTTTAAATAAATAATTAATTTGTAGGTTTTACTTCAGCAATGTATAATTGTCCCCCTATTTTCTTACAAGTTCTTATAGTTTCTGCAATCAGTCAATGTGGGACTTGTTATTTAAAAGTCTTTTCTATGACATTGGCAACATTTACATCTGTTCCACCTGTATTAAGATTATGTAAAAATTCCATACAGATTCACAGGGTATGCAGATTAAATTCACATATTCTGTAAATACTAAATAACTGATATGTAAAATAAATGTGAAGTTGTATTTTGGACTAGAAGACACTTTGGAGTAATACTGTATATGTATAGCTTGGAATATGTGCTTTTGAATTTAATGGAAACAAGGAGCGAATCCTACAGTAAAATATTGAAATTATATGTCAATCAAAGGTGAAATGAAATTGCCAGTGTAGGTTACACCTTTAAAGCATGTTAGCATGTTGTATATGGGAAAATGAGGCTGTGAAACTTAAAACGTAAGTTCACAGTACAGCAAATTAGTTGTCTGCATAAACACTAGTGCACTCAGGAATCTGAACCAGAGCTGACACACATTTCTGGGAGCTTTAGGGCAATTTTTTATGTGTTAAATAGTGATGGGGAATCTCCCGAGATTCGCTTCGCCGAAAAATTCTCGAATTTCCAGCGAAATTCGCGAATTGGCGAAAAAATTTGGGAATTTCCAGCGAAATGTGCGAATTGGCGGAAAAAATAGCGAAACGAGTCGCGCGTTGTTTTTGACGCGCATCGCGTCAATCGCGGCGCGTCGCGTCATTTCCGACGCGCGTCGTGTCAATCGCGTTTCCGACGTCCGACTCGTTTTTTTTTTGGGCGAATTTTTCTGCAGAATTTTTGCTGGGGTTTCGCGAATTTATTCGCCAGCGGCTGGCAGCTGACCTGTCAAAACTGACTGTACCGAGGTATGCACTATAGATATTTCCAAATTGATGGGCTATAGGAAGATCTGTTTGATTCAATCCATATTACCAAAGGCTCAAACTGTAGAGTTCAATGTACTGCTTGGGCCTAATGCACAGTTTCTTTAAAGCAGTCTCTTCTTACAGAATGTAGTTGACAGTTTGACAGTGATGATAGTAGTCCTTTGGTACTTGGCTATCAATAAAAGTTTTATGACAGACTAATGCTTAGGGTGATTGCAACTTATTGTGAATGATATTTAAGCTGGGCTATGTATAGTGGTTCTACTACAGTCGGCAGGAAAAGTGTCTGTTATACAGTAACTTCCTTCCTTCCTTCTTTACTACTGTAGGAGTTCCAGGGAAAAATATTTTACTGTGTAACTCAGCATAGGGACACTAATTATATGTTTAGATTCTGCTACAAACTGCAGCAGAGACTACCAGTTATGCTTTCCCTATACTACTGCTGTTAGTCAAGAAATATACATTTTACAGTTCTACAACATGCCAAAGCTTAGGGAGATTGACAGTTATTGCAATCCCATATTTTAGCTAAGTTATGTATATACCTTAGCTTCTACAAAAATCTACAGCTGAGGGAGACTGCCAATGGCAGCAAAATAACTTTATACTGTATACTGCCCACCCTCCAAACAACTTTCTGGCTATCTAGACATATTACTGGTCAGAAAACCAAGAAGTCAAGAGTCACTAATGGCAGGTAGTAGGGAAAGGATTGCCTTGCAGATCTATTCTGTGTCTAGGGCCTTGCTGATCTCTGCATTTCATTCCATATTAAAACATTTGGGGGCGCATTTACTAAAGGTCGAAGTGAATATTCAAATAAAATCTGAATTAAAAAAATGAGAATTTCGAAGTAATTTTTGGCTATGTCGTCTATCGAATAGGCCAAAATTTGATTTGAATAGAAAATATTTGAATATTCGACAAGTCGAATTTTCGAAGTACTGGCCCTTTAAAATCCTTCGACTTCAACACTTCGCCACCTTAAAGCTGCTGAATTGCCATTTTAGCCTATGGGGACCTCCTAGATCCTGTCCTGAGAATTTTTCTAGGTCGTAAGAATTCAAAGGATTTTGCACAAAATTGTTTGAATAGTTCGATTCGAATGATGTGATTGAACGAATCAAACTATTTTTATTCAATCAAAAATGGTCCGATTCAGGATCAAAATAGGCCCATTTTCGATTGAAAAAGCACTTTAAAAAAACTTTGATGGTCGAATTTCGAAGTTTGTTCAGTTCGAAAATCTTGCCATTAGTAAATCTGCCCCTTGGTGTGATGTTCAGAGTCCAGCATGATCCTGGTGACAAGTACTTCTTAAATGAGCAACAAGAAGCAACATTTGCACCCCCTTTGTGTTCTAGAACTCTGAATATAGCATAATTATAAATGCCAATTTACATGTTTGTCTGTTTGTGTGTTGGGAGTTACCTTAAGTGAGAAGGATCTTGGGGTTTTTATAGATAACAAGTTGTCTAATTCTGGGCAGTGTCATTCTGTAGCTACTAAAGCAAATAAAGTTCTGTCTTGCATAAAAAAGGGCATAAACTCAAGGGATGAAAACATAATTATACCTCTTTATAGTAAGGCCTCATCTGGAGTATGCAGTACAGTTTTGGACTCCAGTCCTTAGGAGGGATGTAAATGAGCTGGAGAGAGTGCAGAGACGTGCAACTAAACTGGTTAGGGGGATGGAAGACTTAACTTATGAGGGGAGACTGTCCAGGTTGGGGTTGTTTTCTCTGGAAAAAAAGGCGCTTGCGAGGGGACATGATTACACTTTACAAATATATTCGAGGACATTATAGACAAATATCAGGGGACCTTTTTACCTATAAAGAGGATCACCGCACCAGAGGCCACCCCTTCAGACTAGAAGAAAAGGACTTTCATTTGAAGCAGCGTAGGTGGTTCTTCACAGTCAGGACGGTGAGGTTGTGGAATTCACTGCCGGGTGATGTTGTGATGGCTGATTCTGTTGATGCTTTTAAGAGGGGATTGGATGATTTTTTGGACAGACATAATATCAAAGGCTATTTTGATACTAAACTCTACAGTTAGTATAGCTATGGGCATACAGGTATATGGTTTGTGTTTGAAAGAGTGGAGATGTGTGTGTGTGTGTGTGTATGTATGCTGGGTTTTTAATTTGGAGGGGTTGAACTTGATGGACTCTGTCTTTTTTCAACCCAATTTAACTATGTAACTATGTAACTATGAATATCCTGTGGGTATACCAATTTCTTCCCACCCCCCAAATATATACAGGCTGATTAAAATAAATACCTTGTATTGTAAGCTCCACTGGTTCAGAAACTGATGCATGATCTCTGTAATGTCTTAGTGCTATATAAATAAAAGATAATTATTTTTTTCAGAGGTTGTTAAGTTGTTCTTTTTAACATTTTGCTCTGTAACTCTTGATCCACAACAGACACTTTTCATTTACACACAGGGGTGGCCATTTCAGGATAATCATAAAAATAAGTTCCCACTGTGCACTACCTTCACACATTAAATAAGTTCCCTCCCTAAACTGGGACCCTTGTGGACTACCAGCAAAAACCCAAAAATTGGGGTCACCCATGTACTCACAATTCTTTGGGGGATTGCTTAGCCTCCTGGCTTTCATTAGTGTCTTACTCAGACAGACTATGTCACTTGGTCACAGGTGCCCTCTGCTCCTTGCAATGGCAGACAGCACCCCCAGCCCCTCTGGGAGTTCTTTAAACAGACAGATAATCTTCCTGCTCTGTGCCCTGCTCAGAGAGACCTTCCTAACAGCTGCACTGGAGTTAAATTCCTTTCCATAGGTCAGCCTTCCTGTGGAAAATGAGCTCTAATACATGAGCTGGATTACTGGATCAGAGTACCTCGCTTGCCTGTTCCTTCCAGAATACTCCAGCTTCCAAGACCTGGCCCCCAAAGTCTTTAAACAGAGGAAACCCTTCTCTGTTTATTAACACCCTTTATGATGCCTACTTCTCCTACTGGAGAGAAATCAAAGGATCTACAACAGTATCGAATCTAGACTGTTATCTGGTAGCTATGTTTCCTCTTAATTTAGAAAAAGGTGGTTGCATGAATCACAGATTGAAACATGGAGTCAAGAGGTGTTAAATGTAAATAGAAATGCAGTCTTGCCTTCTGTCATTTATTTGGGGGCTTATTTAACTTTATGGATTAACACTTCATTATTTTTTCTGTTACAAATTCTGTCATATAATATATGTTACGATATCCTCTGAATTTCTTCCTTTGCTTTTCCCATTGTTGTATCAGCAGTTTTGTCTTCTTTGCTTTCACACACTTTAAATGATGTACAGAGCAGTGCCTGTGATTTCATGTGAACAATATATCAAAGGTAGAACATTACAGATTTGCTTTGCATGCAAATGGAATGCTGAACTGGGAGAATCTAAGCACAAACAAAATATTCCATTTCAATATCATATTTATAACAAATGTGATTTCCCTGTGCTAACATTAGAAAGACGTTGCTATATGATTGCAAGCTACTCATTTACAATACTACAGAGTCACAGTCAACAAGACAGATGACATATCATTCCCACATGTGTTTCTCTGATTTTGAAGCTTGTGGAATCATTTTCACTGTTGTCACATTGTTATACCATTGATATATTGTTTTGTAAAAATCTTATTCCGTCTTTGTTTTCTGACAGCTTTAAACATCTCTGTCTTCAATCTTTCCAACTATGCTTTTGTAATATGCTTAGCAAAAGTCTTCAAATATTTGACAGGCTTTCAAAGGCATCATGGTAGGTCGTCGCCCTGTATGAAACTATGACCCAGTAGTAATGGACTCATTTGAGTGTACAAGGGGAGGTTATCTCATTTCAATTTTTTCAAATCTCAATCATGGAAATTGAGTTCTTTTGCAATCACATTTTTATGTAGCATATTTATAAAAAAACTTGAACGCCTTAATTTGTTAAAAAAAAAAAACCGAGATCAACACAAACATATTTAATTAATATTCCAACTTTAATTCTACTTTCACATAAAATAACTTGAATATTAAAAATACATCTTCCATTGACTTCAATAGAACCTTGCCAGGTTTCAGTAGCAGAATGTTTCCATATTAGACAAATATATTAAAGAATTAATTAGTTTTTTTCCTCAATTCACAGC
The DNA here is from genome assembly GCA_024363595.1 of Xenopus borealis. Classification (NCBI taxonomy): domain Eukaryota; kingdom Metazoa; phylum Chordata; class Amphibia; order Anura; family Pipidae; genus Xenopus; species Xenopus borealis. Next base: position 13,901,431 of record CM044433.1, read on the forward strand.
AAAAATGCAAGTAAAATTGTCTACATTCAAGCTATTTTAGAATTTATGATTATATTTTAAAAGTTACTTTTAAAAATGGAGTACTGTGATTTTTTGCCAATTGAGTTTTTTTTGCAAATGAAGGGGATTAATTTTATTTGTTAATAGCAGTCGAGAATACAAGTTGTCATAGTGAAAATAATTTTTTTTGCTCATATCTCATAAATTGTTGTTGTCGTGGTACAGACATTGAGAACCTACATTTTTCTATAAATGGTGATTTTTGGGATATACTGTGGTGATTTTGGGATATAGGTTGTGTGAAGTTAGGAGCAGAAGTCAGGAACAGTCAATAGTCAATAACAAGAATAATCATTAAAAAAGTGCAGACAGAAAGAATGAAGAATAAGTGTGGTATACTCATTCAACTTTACAAATACATGCATATGCTCTGTGTGTACATAACCTAATTCAGGACAAAATACTATACTCCAATTTAAGGTTCCAGGATCCTTGGTAGTGTCTCCATGGCATCTATATTAATGTAGATCTTCATGGTATCAACTATAGCATCATTTATGCAAAGGAGCATATACAGTGTCAGACTGGGATGCCAGGGGCCCTCCAGAAAACCTTAAACCAGGGGCCCAACTTTCCAAACTATTATTCCTTCTCTCGTCACTTAACCTCTTTATTCTCTTAGTCTTTTACATCTACTTACTGTACTCTATTCTTCCATTATTAAGCCTCTTATTCCACATAAAGAAATAGGGAATGAACATGAAATAGGCCAAATTGTTAGAAGCAAGAGGGCCCACTGACACCTGGGCCCACCGGTAGTTTTCCTGGTATACCTGTCGGCCAGTACGACACTGAGCATATAACTGTGGTTTCCAGATCCTAGTGCTTGAAGAAGAATTCCAATGAGAATGGCCATTTGCGATCCTTGATATACAGTACCTTAAAACCCAGTTTGAATGTCAGGTGAGAATTGGGCTGAATATGTAACAGCGGTGCTAGATATTTTTGAAAACTATGACTATTACTGATTCACCAATATTTTCCCATATCTGTATTCAAGGATACCCTCACCAAAAGTTGCATCTTCAAGTGGGATATGAATTGAAACTGTTTGTCAATCACTGCTCTAAGCTTTTTATTCTTTTGGCTTTACTCTATTGCATGCACACATCCATTCACAATTTTCTATATTTTTTACAGGACTAGAAACAGTAGCCAACAAATGTGGGAAGGGGGGCAATGTCCTAGTGATGCCTCATTGTTTTAGCTAAAGAATGGCATATAATCTTGAAATTGGAAAAGACTTGCGAAGCATAAGACATTTTCTTGAATTATAGGCTTTCTGAAAGTAACTTAAAATAGGGCAGAATTCACATTTTAGCAGATGAAATGTAACACAAAATATCTGCTCTGCCCTTTTAACCCATGGAGTGAAATATTTTAATCATCTCAGCCATGATATTGGTTTTCTGATTGCCTATTATTTTGAATGATATAAGAGACAGAAGACAGATACATTAAGAAAGTGGAAGAAAATTAAAAATGGATGCCTTGCAAAATGAGGGGAAAAAAATATAGATTTTTTTGCTACAACATCTATCTGTTCTTTATGTTTTCTTCTTTTAAGTATTTTGTATTACAGAATTACCTATTTTGCTATTTTTTTTGCTGTTTGCAACTTGTACAGATAGAAAAAATGATCTGTGAGTACATATTATAGTGAGCCTTGTTTATGACCACCATACAGTGTGCAATTTTTTATTGCAATTCACATTTTTCTCCACAATGCAGGCTTTTTCCCAAATTTCCAGCCTTGTTGAAGCTGTATGCTAATTTGTGGTCACTACAGTTATGTTTGGTGCATCAAAAACATATGCTGTTGCTTGTTCGGGGTTAACCCGAAAACTCGAATGGATTACGTTTGGTGGGTTTTTGAATGAAACCCACCAAAAACAACCCTCAAACATCAAATGGTTCAGGGGACCTCGGCTACTGACTACTACATGACCTCAACAGGTTTTAGATGGTGAATTTTTCAAATTCAAGTTATTTCCAGGGTTGGGATACAATAAAACTCAAAATGCAAGTATTTTTTAAAGAGTACTAAAAAAATTCTGGTTTTTGACCAAAAAAAATACCTTTGAAAACTTTTTAGTGGAATATAAAACTCAACTTTTGATAAATAACCCCCTAAATGAAAGTGTATTGGGGTTTCCTTAAAGGAACAGTAACATCAAAAAAATTTTTACAAAAATTCATTAGTATACAAACACACGCGGGTGGGGTTCACCAAGTGTCACGCGCTCAGGCAACCCCCCAATTCCATGGAGCTCCCTTGCCCTAAGAACTGAGCAGAACTGCTGTGAATTTGCATTGAAGAGTGGGGCTGGGACATTGAAGAAATTGTGCCTGTGCCTATGTGCCAGAGGAGGGTGTTCGTGTTACTAATGTAGCCTTTGGGGATTTATGTGCAAAAGACAGCCCGTAGTGATTATAGTGGCAAAGAGCGCTTTGAAGATTATTTGCAGAAGCGCAGCAGCCCTGTCACGCTCCTTCCTCTTCTCTCTTCAATGCAGAAGCCAACAAGGCTACAGCATCGATGGTTGCCATGTCACCTTTTCTGAAGAGGACAGGAAGTAGAGTTTCAGTAAGTTATTTCTTGGTAAAGGCTTTGCTATATAAAATTTTAATTTGTCTTGGTGTTTATTTTTCATTGTATACTAACACATTTTTTTTAAAAAAAAGTTTGATGTTACTGTTCCTTTAATTGAGAAGGATCTATGGGTTTTTGAAGATAAAAAACTGTCAAATTCCAGGCATTTATAACAACATTAATATTCAATTTGCTCAGCGCACATCTGTTTGAGAAGGCCTGCTGTGGAAACACTGGAATTACAATAATTTTCAGCAGGCGGTAATTCCAGAGTTTCTAGCATCATTAAGGACATTAAAGCAGTAGTCATCAAAACAGGCTGGGTGCGTGCATTGGTGTATGTTTATATGGAAGTGAAAGGAGCATGGTTGCCTGGAAGTACCATTTATGAAAGGTATAAATAAGAGATCAAGTTTGCACTTCTGTTAAAAAACTATGCTTAGTGAGTGGAATGCTGAAATTAATATGTGCAAAAGAGAGCCTCCATATCACACAATCTTTTTTTTAAAAAAAAAAGCCACCATCACACACAATCTTCTAAAACCTGGTGTAAATAATGAGATGTCACAAGTGCCTTAACACTCTAATTATGGGGTAGATTTACTAGAGGGTGAAATGCCTGTCGCTATCAAATATTCACAAGAAAGACCATCTGTAGGCACATCGGCAATTTACTAACAGCCAAAGAGGACAAGTGGCTAGCGGAAGAGACTGTCGCGAGCACAGTTTTGAGTCCTTTCGCCAGGCACATTTTCTTTCAGGTGAATGATCGTTACTCTGCAAATTTTTATAAAAGGCTGGAAGTTTTTATTATTTTAAAGCAGGGTTGTCTTTAAAAGTTGTAACTATTAAAAATTTTAATTTTAACATTATTATTTACCATTTGAGGTGCATGCCACATTTGGTTTAGGGTGGGCTCATGTCAAGGTTTTTGTCCTTATTTAGCTTCCTTGAACATTTGTAATAATAATTGGCCACTTTAAACATTTGCATCAACATCTCTAATAAAGACACACTGTATATATATGACCTATATGTACCCTGCCCTATTCAAATTGACCTAATCGTAAGTGTATTAACAAAGCTTTGATAGACAGAAACGTATGTTATCGAAAGTTTGCTATGAAATGCTCACGCATATGAAATAAAGTTAGCAAAACTTCGCTAGTGTTCACCTGCAAAGATGCTACTTCGCCTTTTAGTGAATTAGTGTAGTGGTAGCGGATTTTTGTCTTGCAAAGATTTGCCCTTTAGTGAATTTAGTAAAATTAGTAACTAGGGATGGCGCGAACTGTTTGCCGGCGAACTTGTTCGCGCGAACATCCACTGTTCGCGCTCGCCAAAAGTTCGCGAACGTCGCGCGACGTTCGCCATTTTGGGTTTGCCTTATTTGCCGCATTTTTTTTTGCCCTCTCACCCCAGACCAGCAGATACATGGCAGCCAATCAGGAAGATCTCCCTCCTGGACCACCCCCACACCCCCTGGACCAAAAAAAAAAAAAATGTGCATACCTCCCAACTGTCCCTTTTTTGGAGGGACAGTCCCTCTTTTGAGAGCTCAACCCTCTGTCCCCTCATTTGTACTGGAAAGTCCCTCTTTTCTCTGCACTGAACAGCCAGAAAAAGAAGCAAAGATTTGAACTTAATTGGCTTTTGGCAGAGAGTCCAGAACAGCTAACAGGTGCGTCCAGAACAGCTAACAGGTGCAGGTAAGATACTTTGTAACACTTTTGAGATAAGAAAATAATGGATTTTTCTTTTCCCTTGATCCCCCTCTGGCATGCCACTGTTCAGGTCGTTGCACCCTTTAAACAACTTTAAAATCATTTTTCTGGCCAGAAATGTCTTTTTTAGCTTTAAAAGTTCGCCTTCCCATTGAAGTCTATGGGGTTCGCGAACGGTTCGCGAACCGTTCGCGTTTTTGCGCAAGTTCGCGAACTTTTTTTCCGCGGTTCGCGCCATCACTATTAGTAACCTCTGTTGTATGCTGGCAAAATCACAAAGTTTGTCAGGTAAAATGGAAGACCTAGAATTAATTTCATGCTCTAAAAATTATGATATAATTGGTATCAGTGAGACTTGGTGGGACTAAACATGTGACTTGACTGTGAATTTAAATGGTTACACAATTTTTAGGAGGGACAGAGGAATTAGAAAGGGGGAAGGAGTGTGTTTGTATGCAAAGCCTGAATTAAAGACATGCACTAAAGAAATAACCATTACGAGCACTGGTGAGGAATCCCTCTGGGTAGAGATTTTGACTGGGCATAAGGTTACAAAGAAAATTTTCATTTGTGTATGCTATAAACCACCTCGTATAAGTGACGATTATGAAGCCCAGCTACTTTTACAAATAGAAGCTGCTTCACAATTAGGTCAAGTTATTATTATGGGTGACTTCAATTATCTGGACATTGACTGGGGTAATGTGTTTGCCAAGACAGATAAAGCTAGTAGGTTTGTAAATATGCAAAATGACAACTTTTTATCCCAGCTAGTTCAAGAACCTACTAGGAATAACTCTCTTTTGGATCTTGTAATAACTAATAGTGATGAGCGAATCTCCCCCATTTCACATCGCCGTAAAATTTGCGAATTTCCAGCGAAATTCGCAAATTTGCGAAAAATTAACGAAACGAGTCGCGTTTTTGACGCGCGTCGTGTCGTTTTTGTCGCGGCGTGTCGTTCTCGTCGCGACTCTTTTTTTTGGCTAATTTTGGCTAATTTCGCCCATCACTAATAACTAATACTGTACTCATCTCTAGCATTTGTGTGGGTGGGCATTTAAGAAATGGTGATTATAACGTGGCCTCTTTTGAGATTCTGTTGCAGAGGCAATTCTATAAGGGAGTAATTAAAACATTGAATTTCAGGCGTGCAAACACTGAACAAAAATGGGAAGTCTTTAAAATGCTGCTTAATAAATATACATGTCAGTATATTCCAATTGTAAGCAAGGAACGCTGTTGCAAAGCAAAACCTTTTTGGTTCAATAGAAGTGTTGGTGTTGAGGTGGGTAAGAAAAGACGTGCTTTTAAGGCTTTCACGTTAGCTGGGACAGCCAAATCATTTATAAGGTACAAGGAGTCTAATAAATCATGCAAAAAATCTATCAGGCAAGCTAAAATCAATAAGGAAAAGGATATAGCAGTAAGCAGTAAAAAGAATCCAAAATTAAATATATTAATAGTAAAAAATTGAAACAGGAAGCTTTATTATCAGAGGGGGGTCAGCTGGTTGATGAGAACAAGCAAAAAGCTCAGATTCTGAATGCATACTTTTCATCTGTCTACACAAATGAGGAACCAGCTAATGAAGGTTTCCTTATTAATAGTCCCAATTCTAATAATACATCTAATGATGCATGGTTCACACATGGTTCAAAAGATACTAGAACATGTTAAGATAAACAAAGGTCCAGGGCCAGATGGGATTCATTCCAGGGTAATTAACGAGCTTAGCTCTGTGATTGCCAAACCTCTCTACTTAATTTTTCATTGAGGTCTGGCATGGTGCCGACAGACTGGCGAATTGCTAATGTGGTGCCGCTATTCAAAAAGGGATCCCATTCTCTGCCTCAAAACTATAGGCCAGTTAGTCTGACATTGGTGGTAGGAAAGCTTTTCGAAGGATTAATAAATGAAAGCATACTGGACTTCATAGCAAATAACAATACTGTGCTTGTGCCAGCATGGTTTTATGTGTAATACAGATGCAGCCACTTGGATTTGTGAGTTAAATGCGTCATGACTCAGGGTTAATTGAAGAAACTGTGTTATCTAAAGTCATCTTAACTCATTTAATGCATTTAACCTTTTCATTAGCATACCAAAGCACCATTGTTTTCAATGGTGAACTCTTTAATTGGATGGGATGCTGTGACACAATATTCTGTGCTAAGTAGGATAAATGGGATAGATGAGTTAAGTTATTCTGTGTCAAATGCACAATCCAAAGTGCTTCATCTGTAGATCTTGCCAGACTAACTTAATTTCATTTTATGAGAAGGTAAGCAGGGACCTCGATTCTGGGATGGCTGTGGATGAGATTTACTTAGACTTCGCTAAAGAATTTGATACAGTGCCACACAGAAGGTTACTGGTTAAATTAGGGAATGTTGGCATGGAACATAGTATTTGTAACTGGATAGAGAACTGGCTAAAAGATAGACTACAAAGAGTGTTGGTAAATGGAACATTTTCTAATTGGACCAGTGTTGTTAGTGGGGTACTGGGTCCCGTGCTTTTCAACTTGTTTATTAATGACCTGGATGTGGGCATTGAAAGTACGGTTTCTATTTTTGCAGATAATACTAAATTGTTCAGAACTATAGGTTCCACGAAGGCCACTTTGCAGAGTGATTTGTCTAAGTTGGGAAACTGGAAAATGAGGTTCATTGTTGATAAATGCAAGGTTATGCACTTTGGCAAAAATAAAATAAATGCAAGTTAAACACTAAATGGCAGTGTGTTGGGAGTTTCCTTAAGTGAGAAGGATCTTGAGTTTTTATAGATAACAAGTTGTCTAATTCTGGGCAGTGTCATTCTGTAGCTACTAAAGCAAATAAGATTCTGTCTTGCATAAAAAAGGGCATAAACTCAAGGGATGAAAACATAATTATGCCTTTTTATAGATCCCTAGTAAGACCCCATCTGGAATATGCAGTGCAGTTTTGGACTCCAGTCCTTAGGAGGGATGTAAATGAGCTGGAGAGAGTGCAGAGAAGTGCAACTAAACTGGTTAGAGGAATGGAAGACTTAAATTATGAGGGTAGACTGTCCAGGTTGGGTTTGTTTTCTCTGGAAAAAAGGTGCTTGCGAGGGGACATGATTACACTTTAAAAATACATTAAAGGACATTATAGACAAATATCAGGGGACCTTTTTACCCATAAAGAAGATCACCGCACCAGAGGCCACCCCTTCAGACTAGAAGAAAAGGACTTTCATTTGAAGCAGCATAGGTGGTTCTTCACAGTGAGGACAGTAAGGTTGTGGAATGCACTGCCGGGTGATGTTGTGATGGCTGATTCTGTTGATGCTTTTGAAAGGGGCTTAGATGATTTTTTGGACAGACATAATATCAAAGGCTATTTTGATACTAAACTCTACAGTTAGTATAGCTATGGGCATATATGGGTTGTGTGAAAGAGTGTAGGGTGTGTGTGTGTGTATGATGGGCTTTAATTTGGAGGGGTTGAACTTGATGGACTTTGTCTTTTTTCAACCCAATTTAACTATGTTACTATGTAATTTACTATGTAATTTGCCTCATTAGCTCTGCACTAGCCTTAGAGCATATAGTGATCAATAAGCTAGGCAGGAACAGCACAGCTGAAGATACCACTGCAAAAGCTGTGTTATTCTTTTGATACATTTGAAACCATTTAAACCCTTCTTTGAACACACAATCAAGCTAACCCTTTATGGAAGACTCTGCCTTCTTAATACATAGATTTCATTAATATTTTGCAAAACTTTCAACATAGAGAAATTTCCATAATATCACATAGGTAACAGGCACATATATTTTAGTGTGTAGCAGGATAACAACACAAAAAATGCTTCTACACTCTAATTTGATAAACAGGAAGAATCAGCAAGCAGTTATAAAACATGAGGTAAACTTCCCCCTGAATATCTTAAAAACTAACACCTAAATTACACAAATGGGTGATTCTTTGATGAATGTAAAATCGTATGAATAAAACAATTATACAGTATCAGTTATACAGTCATCGTCCACGGAATAACATCAGCTATTTTCCATCTCTGGATATGACATTGTATCTCTGAAATATACTGTACTAAAAAGAGAAAACAGCATATGCAATCTAACACATGGCAATTATATACATGCCACAATTCAAGTACTGACACAAAAAAGGCCATTACATGTTAAGCACGAACAGAAAGAATATTTCCATTATAATTAACAACCCTTCAACTCAACATATCTTTGAGGTCACAGGGTCTGTCTCATCTGTTTGAATAAATGTCAGAAGTTATATCAAGTGAGCACTTGCATCCTCGGATCTAAATGACTCAGAGCAGCAATTTAACAATAACATGAATTATAATTACCAGAAGCTCAATAACACAGGCTAAAATTATTATAATTACTGATACCGAAAGTAAATTATTATCTGAAAACTCACCGTTAAATTTCAGCTGTTGCAGGAGCCAAGTTACAGACTTTTCAAGACACATTGGTACTCGGCGTGATCATAAACAAGGTAATTTTGTTGTAAATTATTTTGCACCCACAGCAATGCAGTTGATGCCATTTACTATTAAAGATAAAAGGATTTATTCTTTTTTTGAATGTATTAGTGCAGATGGAAAATGGCATATGGAGGAGATAGCTGCATATGTAACATATAAAGAAGCCGACGGTGATTTACACATTTTCAATTAAAAACATACTTAAGAAACCCTAATAAATAAGGAATAATAAATTAGGAATAATAATGAATTCATGTAGGCATGATCACAGTGTGATAAAAAAAGAATGAAGAAGGTGACCCCTCAACCCTGTTCTCAAACAGGAGCAAGAGAGTGGGCAGTTATGGCACTATGGGATTTTAACGTATTGCATTTATTAGATATTATTAAATATAGAATCAGTCCATTATTTGAAGTACTATTTAAAATTCAAGAGTAACAGATAGAGATTAGCAAACCATGCCCTGGTTTTGATAAACAGTAAAATTTTGCTAAATGAATTGAAAGTAATGGGTTACTTCACTGCTTTTTCTCTTGCACCTATGGCATTGGAGTTAATGGGCATTTTGTTCTCCTCTCAGGCAAAACAATTTGCAGTTAATAAGATTAAGACTTGTGGAATGAGGGTACAAATCAGGGTATAAATGCATGACCATTGCAGAGCATTCAATTTACAGTGGTATCTGTAACAATCTGTACACAACAATCTGAAAATGATTATGCAGAAACTATTTGATGATGGGGGGATGATATTTTATATTTTTAAGCCAAGCAGTCAAAATTAAGAGGTTTTAAGTTATTTTACTCTGCAAGAAGGTAGTCAAGGGGATGGTGACATTTGGTCTGCTCTATGGTTATTTGCTTGATCCCTCTTCACAAGGTGTATGTAGGGGCCTTTATTGACTATGGAAATTTTCGTTTTTCTCTTTCACTACTTTACACATTGGGCCAGATTCAATTATGCCCCTGAAGAAGGCTCAGTATTGCTGAAACCTGTAGGGTGTCTGGCATAGGTAGATGGTGGGGGACCAGCTCCCATTCGCTCCCCACGTATAAAGTCAGAAACTTGCTGGGGAACGAATTGGAAGGGAAGGAACTTTTGATCACCATATTTGATATGCTTGCAGTTTAAAAAAAAAACACTGGTCCACTATTTGCCTGTGGTTTTAAATTAAAGTTTTTTTAGGGACACTGGTCCCACACACCTTCCTGATGTAAGGAGGAGTGAGTCTGTTTATATGTTGGTGTGATGTGTGGGCATGGTCCAGTGTTTGATATTAGGTTTTCCAGGTGCCCCCAGTCATATGACTTGTGCTTTGATAAACAAGTCACTCTTTCCTGCTGCTCTGCAAGTTGTAGTGATGTAACCCCCTGTCTTTCCACCCAGCAGCCTATCAACAGAACAATGGGAATGCAACAAGATAAAAGCTCTCTGATGTAAGAACAACACTCAATAGTAATAATCCTAATACCACTGCAACTTCCTCAGTTAATTGAGTAGGAGAAACAATAACCTGTCTGAAAGTAGTTCTATCATGAAGCCCTGGCTCTTTCTGAAAGCACCTAAACAGGCAAAATCATCTGAGATAGCTGCTAACACACCAACTAAAAAAATACACTTGTTGGTTCCAGAATAAAATTATATATGTTAAAGTGATTTATTTGCAGTGTAAACTGTGTAATTTAGAAAAAAACAGCAATATAAAAATCATGACAGAATCCCTTTAACAGCAAGATGGATTCTACAGAGTTGTGCATTCAAATAAATGGCAAAATACCTTTTTAAAATGCCCCCATGCCTGCATTTTGGGGAAATGGACAGATCCATTAAAACAGTCCTGTTTTAAATCATTCTGCCACCACCCTTAAATGATCAAGTAACCAACTGGATTCTACACAATGCATACAAATGTATATTATGCATTATCAATGCATACCCACCAACCCATATGTTAATGACACATTTAATGTATCCCCATGCTTATTTAAATGTTAATCAGTTTAGTATTTTATCTGACTTCAAAACCTAGACGAGTGGGTGGTGATACATATCCATTTTCTTTCAGTGTACTAAATACTTTTAATTAGTTCTCTGGAAATATTGGAAGCAAGACTGAATGGTGCATTACTGTACATTTGCCGTTGATATCAGTGAATCAAGCCTGTCTATAGAAGAATAACCATTTTTAACTTATTTAAGTTTTGTGAATTATGCTTACATTGGGGCTCAGCTGAGCCCCAATGCAGAGGCACTGCAGAGGAGGAAGAGGAAAAAATCTAGAAATACACTTCCCAATGAGGCAAGAAGCACTGGCAAGCAGGATGTGGTGGTGGATGGGATTCTACATGGAATATCAAATGCAATAGTTTGGGCTAGGCACAGATGGGGCAATGTATAATTCAAAATGACATACATGGGCAGGTTTCCTTATGGCAAGTACCTGGCCAACATCACACAGCACCTGTATCTATATTCACAGATAATACAATAAACAATTCAGATCTCAGGAGGGAAAAGCCTGAGATTTATATGTATTCCATGCATAGCAATTGATAGCAAAGTGCAAGAAACAGAAGAACAGAGACTATGGAACTCAAAGGGTATAGAAGCAAGGGCCATGTATTAAACTTGACTTTGATTACAATTATATAAGAATGCCTACCCTATCATAAATAGAAACACATTAGGCAGTATTTATGGGAAGCACTGTTGCATGAAATTGCTGATATATCCTCTAATTTCCTTGGCATCTGACTGACAGTTATGAAAAGAAGAGTAATGATGTGAGTCAGCAAAAACATTGTCTCCTAGATAAAGAAGCAAATGGTCAACCCCCCCGAGCACGTAGTTACTATCAATTTTCACTGTCAATAATGTTAACTACCTGTAAGTCAATGTGTATTTTCCAAACACATCAACATTACATTAATCAGGAAACCTAAACAAGATCATACAGTTTTCAATGGGCCTTTGTAAAGAAATATATATCTTTACTTTATAACAGTAAAACTTCCAGTTTCACTTAGAAAAAGATCTCCTGACATCATTAGTCTGACCTGTTACTGTCTGGCCTAAGTGTAACAACATAATGTTTTTTTTTATTATTTAAAATAGTTCCATATGTTATTCAACAGAATATTCCTTCACAAGGTAAGATTAAGAAATGCCCTCCTACAGAAAAACTTTACTTGTAACCACAATATAGACTCTACTTATAAATGTATAAATTATTGTAATTATGTTTAAACTATTAAATGTAATCCAGATAAAATGGTATTTCTTATGAAGTGACAAGTCCCAGGTAGTACTCCCTAGTTGAAGAGAAGGATCAATGGAAATATGTAGATTAAGCATTATTTATAATTAGCCCCTGTAAGGTGTGTGTCTCCAGACATGTCATGGTTGAATGGTGACCTTACTGTGCACATACCAGACTGTTGGCACCACACTAGACACCAGGGATGACTTCAGCATGCTAATGACTATGTGTTTTTGTTACACTGCCGGTTTGTATACTTCTGTTTCTGTGCATTTCTGTACTATATTTCTGATCTTAATCCTGGTATTGAATTCACCCTGTTTACTGGCCCTACCTTGATCGCTGCATGAACTGACATGTTTTAATTTGCACATTGAGCTTGTAAATCCTTGTATGCCTATCTCTCGGTTTTTGCTTGACCTGCCCCTGTTCCAGTTTCTGTTTCTAGTATCTATCTTGCATGCCTAGTCTGTTCTAGTTCCTGCCTTGCTTGTTGCAGTACCTTCCTTGATACACCTTAAAAAGGTGTAATCAAGTTTTTTCAAGAGTACTTACCTTGCATGTATATAGTTTGTGCTTCCTTTCTTTATCTGCTCTCCAACCCTTTTGAAGAACACTGGTTCCTGACATTTCAACCAGCTTATAATAAGATGTGAACCGAAATTTTTAGCACAGGGCTATTGTCAATTGACAGTGATCCAGAGTATTCACTGAGGAACAGATGGAAACTGTAGGTTGTGCTACTACGGGGCAGATTTAGTGAAATTCTATGACTCCAAATATGTTCTAGGAGGTCCCCAAAAGGCTAAAACAGCTTTTCAGCAGGTTTTAGGTGGAGAATAGTTTGACAAAGAGACAGCACATGATAAGTTTAAACATTCAAATTTAAATTTAATTTAATCCTTGATAAATCTGCCCCTAAAAAATGCCTATGTGAATCCTACCAAAAGCCTTTATTGTTCATGGTCAAGAACCACTGGCACCCTATAGTTTCCATCTGTTCACATCTTATTATAAGCTGGTTGAAATGTCAGGAACCAGTGTTCTATCGGAGGAGTATGTTTAGCTAAACCCTACCTTCATCATATGCAAGGGCTGTACCTGCAGATTAAGAGAAGCTTGGTAAACAAAGTTGGTAAAGTCCCTAGAGCAGAAGGTGCTGCTATATAACTATTGCCTTACATAGTACACAACTGCAATTTTCTTTAGCTATAATAGCCTCCCTTTTAATGGAAATAACATAGAAAATAACATTTTATCATAGGGAGCAGAAAATCACACAATAACACGTATTTAAATCCCCATTCTGGATTATTTTTTTTTTGGGTTCTGGGCTCCTGTTCTCCTCTCTCTCCCATAACAGTCAGCAAATGTGAGTGCTGAAATCAACATTTTGTTAGTGTATTGCTAGGACTTACATGGTGGCATGTCATGAAATTCTGGGCTTCAGCCTAGCCACTAGCAAGAGATTGCACGGTGGCATGATGTGCAAGTCTGAGCGTCAGCCAAAAAGCCCCTGGCACAAAGTCATAACTGCATCCAATTTATACAGCTTGTTAGCTACTTCTGTCAGCTGTAATATTTTCCTATCCCTGAAATCAGCATTCACCACACAAATAGCTGGGTTAATATTTATCCTTCTCTGAAAGTGTACTGAATCCATATCACCTTTAAAACAGTTATATTGCAGGTCATGCCCATACATTCCTGCTCTTCTTTGGGTAATTGCTCTCTTTCCTTATGGATAACTTTGGCACATTAGTATGTTAGAATGTTAGTCTCTGATCCCACTGAATTGGTGTAACCTCTACAGATCTTGTATTTACTTTATTAACGTTCACTTCCTCAGGGTGCAAAGCATGCTCTTTAGACAGTTAACTCTAGAGCAGGTTACAGCTCAATTAAATGAATTTCATAGACTTTTTATTCAGAATCTTTCTTTCTTTCTCACATTTAAGCCATTTAGAAAATACAGTAATACCATTTGACAATCCAGCACTGGAACAATGGTTAAATGTCATAATCCTAAAGATGGCTATAGATGTACACATTTTGTTTGACCTACAGTATGTTAAAGATGCTAATGTACCATACGATTTGACGTCATGCTGGCGAATTTGCGCTAGCGTTAGACGCTTCCGTCTGACTGTCCGTGGGGCACATGCGCAGTAGCGCAATCCCACGGACACAGGGACTGGACGCAGAGACACTTGAACTTTATTATATAGGATTCGCGCCGTATGCAAATTAGGCTTCACTAGCGAAATTGCGCTATGCCTAGCGAAGTAACACTAGCGTAAATATGTTATCGTTCGCCGACCAGAGCGTAAATTCGCACTTTAGTGAATTTGCGTAGCGCAGGCGAAAATTCGCCTGGCGAAGTGCGGCGAACGCTCTCGAAGCCTGCGCTAGCGATTTTTCAGATCTAAGTGAATGTCCCACTTGGAGCGCAGAGACTTCCGTTAGTGGCTTATAATCTGCTGCCTTCAATCTATGGAAAGACCGGTGCTACATAACGGTGTGCCGCTTCTCTGCTCACCGTTACACCGCCAGCTGTACACATGCCCAAGCACCATGTGACAGAGGAGATGTGTGACCCGGGGAGTCCGCGGCGCAGTCAGTAAAGGTAAATGGGGGGTCGGGGTAGAGAGAGACTTCCACCAGCTCCTCACAGAGCGTCTTGCCTCTTTATTTATTGCCTAAAAGCCCCACCCTCACGGGAGAGCCGCAGCCAATCCAAGTGTGCTGCCCCGCCCCTCTTTGTTGTGCTGCCCAATGGCAGAGGGATAGAGCGTTGCTGGCCGGCGGGTGACAGAGGAGCAGCTACTGTCTGGCCTCCCATAGCTGTGAAAGTACCTCCCGCTCTCGGACTCACTCAACTCCGCCTACAGGACGCCAAGGAAAAAATATGATTGCCGGAAAATGGGCATGCGCACGTGAATCGCGAATGATCAAGAGGCAGGGGCAGTGCCAACTGTTCCTATCTTTAATCTCGCGTTGTTAGTAGCGAGACCCGTTCACTCAGCGCATGTCCCCGACGTTGCTATGGCAACAGGGATGCTGAGCTGACAAAGTCAGGCGGCTCTTTTTCTAAAAGTAACTTTGAGGCAGAGTCACCTCTGAAATTCTGTAGGACAAACATTTTTTTGTGGAAAAAAAACACTGGTGTGAACTATACCATAAACAAACATTGCCCAAACTCTTTAGGAAGCAGAAGTATTTTTAAAACTACTGAGAAGCTCTCTAGGTGTCCACCATGGTTGTCCACTTTTTTTTGGACTGGAACAAGTCTGTTTTTATAAATGTTTGACTACATATGTTCTAGCGCCCGTTAATTTAACGGGCTTAATGTCTAGTATATATATAACGAACAAGGAAAAGTTGTGCTCACCACAAATTATTTAAACCATTAGGCGGGGGTACAATGAGGCTGTGACCACAAAATACATATAGACAAATACAAGAGGTCCTCTGCACTCAACCCATTATCAATATATTTTGTTTAAAGGGTAAGGCATTATACAATAGATAAATAAATGTATGTCAATACTATAATATACAAAGATAGAAAAGAATTCCTTACACTCCCTTCATTGAATTCTAATGAAGCAAGGGTATACACGAAGGAGGACTTGTGATACACGACAGAACTGATCTTAATCCTGGTTCGGACTGGGAGGACTGGAGCCCACCAGGTTTCTCAATAGCGCAAAAAAACACTCTCCCAGCCCTCAACAACCCCCCCTACCCTATATGTGTGTGCGCATGCATGTGTGTGTGTGTACCTTTTTCTTCTTTTTTCCAGGAGGAGAACATTCCCTGGCAGAGCTGGCAGGGGCCCATCAGAGCCATGGCCCACCTGTTTTTTTTCCATTTCCATCCATGGCACTGATGACATGAAAAAGACTTGGAGAATTATTAGAGACATTGACACCTATGAGATGTTAAAATAGATCTAACAATCAAATACATATTTGATACCCTACAGATACCCAAAAAAAGGCAAAAATGGATAACATCATTCATTGATAACACTTATTTGTTGACTTTAAAAGGCATTAGTGATGGGCGAGATCTCTCGAGATTCGCTTCGCCGAAAAATTAGTGAATTTCCATAGAAATTCGCGAATTGGCGAAAAATTCGCGTTGCGTCGTTTCCGGCGCGTTGCATCGTTTTCGGCAAAACCAACGCGCGACTCGTTCTTCCAGCGAATTTTCGCTAAGCAAAATTTCACTGGCGATTCGCGAATTTATTCGCCAACGGCTAATCGCGGGAATTCGCCTCAAATTCGCCCCTGGCGAATAAATTCACCCATCACTAAAAGGCATGTATACATAAGTAAAAAAAGTGTTTAAAAAAGGCAACAATGACTTAACATAAAATGCATTTTCCATAAATCTATTATCTGTATGAAAACAGAACAACTATGTAAATAAACACTTTGTGCCTTTGTCAGAAACATTAAAAGCTCAGATACTCATTGCTTGCATTAGCAATGCAAGAGGTGGATGGAAAGTGCAAAATTAGGAATTTAAAGAGTTTTACAAATTTAGATGCCACTTTATGTAAAATATTTTGTTAAAACATTACAGTACTTAATAGAACTGTGTGGATAATATTGCTAGAAGCTACACATAATTAACTGTTCATCTTGTAATTTCTCTGGACTATGTAAAAACCCTAAGGTGAAAACCGTTACATATTTTAAAATGTATTATTATTTAAGTGGAATCATAAGCGTTACAGAGCAATCGAGTGATAAACTAAAAGACGATTCTTGTTTTAAAGTATATAAGGGGAAAATAAGATTGATAGGAAAGGTTTCTTTTCCATAAAATGATCATTTTTTATATTAGATAGCACTACCCAAGGATTGTGCTCATAAAACTGTAATGTTTGCATATTGTGCATAGGCATCCTGTATGGGTGATATTTCCTATATTGCACTGCTTAGATGATGAAACCCTGAAATTATCCACAGGCAACAATAACATGATTTATTGTTCAGCTCTAAAAAACACATTGTGATAATTGGTTAAAGGACCAGTAACATCAAAAAATGAAATTGTTTAAAGTAATACAAATATAAGGCAATGTTGCCCTGTGCTGGTAAAACTGCTGTATTTGCTTCAGAAACACTACTATTGTTTATATAAATAAGCTGCTGTGTAGCCATGGGGGCGGCCGTTCAAAGGAGAAATGGCTCAAGTTACACAGCAGATAGCAAATAAGCTCTGTAGAACATAATGTTATCTGTCATCTATTACTTATCCTGTGCCATGTAGCCATTTTTCAATTTCCGCCATTGCTACTTAGCAGCTTGCTTATTTGAACTATAGTAGTGTTTTTGAAGCAAACAGATCAGTTTTAACAACGCAGGACAACACTACATGATATTTTCTTTACTTTAAAGCACTTTAATTTTTTGGTGGTACTGTTCCTTTAAAAAAATGTACAAAATATTCACTGTTTTCACCATTTTAACTTTAGAGATCAGCTTTTTGATCCATGCCATGAGTTGTTTTTTAAACAAAAGTACAGCATCGATCAAAGTGACAAGAAAACCCACCCAAAAAAATCTTCTAAAACCCTGAGAAAGTCCCTAAACGCTCATGCAGTTACTTCATACAAATACCTCAGATTCCTGCCAATTATTCTTTTGAACTGAAAAAAAAAAGCTTTTTAGGTTTTAGGCACTGTGCTTTTTATTTTCCCTCAAGGAAAAAAAAACAATTATTAGGAAGCCAAAATGTTCAAATGAAGAATTTAGGAATTCTCATGGGGTTTTAGTAGCCACATGTTTGAGCCCAAAGGCTTGAGAGTTCTTAAAATGGACCTTTCATGTTGAAATTGTGATGGTGGTACAGGTATTAGGTCTGTTATCCAGAATGCCCAGGACCTGGGGTTTACTAGATAAGGAATATTTACATAATTTCAATCTCCATACATTGAATCTAATAACAAGTAGTTTAGTTGTGTTTTTCCCAAAAAAATTCAAGTTTTTTTGAGTGTAGTTCCACTAAAAACTTAATATTATTAGGATAAAAATCGTTAACCAGAATCGTTAACTACACCGCTAAACCTGTAAACCTGAAAACCCAGGTCCAGAGCATTGTGCCTAAAAGGTCCCAAACCTGTATTTTTTTGGAAGCATTTATTTGAATATGGTCACACCAAATAAGATAAAAATTCTTTGAATCGTTCAATTCGAAGGATTTTATTTTGATGGTTAAATTTCAAAGTATTTTCTACTTCGAAATTCGACATTTAGTAAATCAGCCCCTTATTACTGTTTTTCTGTCTATCACGTGTTTTAAAAAAACTGAGATATTCATGTTTTTGGTTTATATAAATGTGATGATTTGTCCACATCGCTGTTTTGAGCAATGGTATTAAGTTATTTTATATGGGATGTTAGGATTAACTGGCAGCACTAAACCATAACACCTCATAGTTTTGTTAAGTAAAAAGAGAAACAATGCCTTCAATTTTAATGCACTGCAAGTCAACTGGGTCTTCATGAATTGGTGAAAATCCTTTTTCTCCTTACTAAGATTTGGTAATGACAACAAAAATTGGCTGTAAATCTAAACCTCTTGTTTCTTTTATGGAGTTTAGACAGACTGTGAAACAGAGAAAAAAGAAAAACCATCATGAATATATTCATTAAATAAATGACAACAAATTGTGGAGGTGGAGGAACATTCGTGATAGACTAAGCAGAATCTTTGGCACTGCAGCCAATCAGACAATGCAAGCTGTTGAGCAACATCTGTTTGCATTAACGGAATGTTTAAATTTACAGCAAGGGAAAGGTTAGCTACATTAGCACAAATGCTTCCAAATAATTAGCAGTTATTAAAATGTGAATTGTGCTTTTACAGCAAAAGGACTTCACTGCACACTGGGGTGCTACACACCCCACCCATTCATATGGAAAACTTGACCAAGAATCAAAGTTTTCTCAGTTCACACTACTGATCTTTGGAAAAATTAAAAACAAGCAAATATCTACTAATACAATTGTATTTACACCAATATAATTACAATGCAAAATAGCAATATGCAATGTGTCCATTGTTTTGTAATGGATATATTCCAGTTCAGTGCTGTCTGCATCAGGCCCATGCCCCCACTAGTGTGGCCATGCTTTGAATTCTGGATCCTTACATTTGTACACTTTAAAAGTGTCAGAGCTGAGATTAATTTGCCCTTGCATTGTGCACACCTGTAAGACCCTAGTTGGACTAACACACAGCCGCCTCCAAAACAATTGTGGGAACCCACACTGTTGAATACAATGCAACTCCAATGGGTCTTTGCATTGCTAGACAAACAATTTAAAGGCTCACTCTTCTTTTACATTTGGAGAAAGAACCTTTACACATTGGAAGGTCAGAAATGACAGAAACTGCTAGCCCCCTTCAGATATACCAAATGGTGGGCCGATGCCTACCTCAGAGGAAAACTTATCTATTAAACCCAAGAACAAAAATGCTGAAATAAAAAGAAAAAAAAGCGTGCCTACTCCTCCTCTCCTTCTAACCACTATACCTGAATCTATGTAAGCTATGAACATTACGGAAAAAAAGATCTCTTACCTCCTCTCTACCTCTCCCTCCTTACCCCTCTCTCTTCTATTCATAACACATATGCAATGTGAGGTTGTATTAGTTTATATTTTATTATTTTATTTTGTTACCTTTTACATCTGAGAACACAATAAAAAAAGTTAAAATAAAAAAAGTGTAGGAGGAGACATAAGGATTTAAAGTCATCTCCTAATACAACATAAACTTTTTCACATATGAGTGAAATTGAAGTGAGTGCAGTTAAAACTGGCTTCCATTACTAGCTTCCATTAATGTGTGCAGTACCCGGCGGTCTGGCTATATGGCTAATATATATATATATATATATATATATATATATATATATATATACAGTTCATATATATTTATATACACTCGGCACTACTGGTTCAGACTACTGAAACAATCTATCAGAAGCTGCTATGTTGTTTCAAGGCTTTCAGGGGGAGGACTGCTGTCAATAGCATTTCCAGTTGCAAGAAATAACATTAAAATAATTGTTTCCTTATGGAAAGAATATGCAAGAATAACATTTAGTTTTATGAGTGTAGACCCCTTCCCTTTAATTAAGTGCTCTAAATTATATCAAAAGTTCATTGTAAGGTGAACCTCCCCTTTAAAGGGGTTGTTCAAATTAAAAACAATTAGTCGGTTTCAGATAGACCACCAGAAATAACAACTTTTTGCAGTTACTTTCTATTTGTGATTGTTTTTCTAATATTGAAGTGTAATTTTTCACCTTCTAAAAGCATCTAACCGAACCCCCCAAACTGTTCTAAATTGATACATTTAGTTGATCCATTTCTTATCTTTGTCCCTGTTGAGCAGAATCTCTGGGTTTCATTACAGGCAGCTGTTAGAATTGATACAATAGTTGCTAAAACTCCAGAGATGTTGCTGTGAAATGTTGCAAAATTGTAACAGTTTAGACTCTGCACCTGAATTACTGAGCTGCCAGACTCAAACACCAGAGACACCAACATTCAACTCTAAACTTAGATTTTGGAAAAATAGTAAAAGATAAATAATGGAAAGTAATTGAAAAAAGTCTTTCTTTCTGGGGAACAACTTGAAAACAACTGAACAGAAAAAAGTGTTTGGAAGGTGAACAACCCCTTTAAGGGAATAAATTGACAACTGTAATGATCTAATATAATTTGAAATGACAACCATTTCTGTTCTGTGTTTTTGGCTGAAAACATAATGCCCCAATCAATGCTCTGAAGGGCAGCCCTCAAGGCACTAAAATAGTTTTTGTTGACCCAGTATATATTTGTTTTTTGTACCAAACATTTAGGGGCAGATTTACTATTATTCCCCAAAATAAATTCGACCAAATCCGAAATTCGATAAGCATTCGACCATTGAATGCTTATCGAATTGTTTTAGGCTATCATTTTGCTCCAAATCCGATTTCTCGTTGAATTCGTACGATCGGATACATTATTCAAATTCGAATTCGATCATTTCACGTAAATTTTGTAAATTTGCCCCTTAATGATATAACATTATGGTCACTATTACCCAGGGATTCAAAGACTTGCACATTTGCAGTTCTGTTCTGGGTCATTTGAGATCACTAGATCCAGAATAGCATTTGTTCTGGTAGGCTCCTCAGCATCCTGTGCCATAAAATTGTCATGCAACAAGTTTATAAACTTGTTCCCATTAACTGATCTGGAAGTACTGTTGCTTCAGTCAATATCTTGGTAATTAAAACCCCCCATTATCATTACTTTACCCAGACTAGCAGCCTTTTCTATTTACAGAATTAAGAAAGCCAGATGGATAAATGGTGAAACATCTCCAACAAAAACACAGCAAGTCCAGTTGATCTGACTTATTTCTACAGATATAATTTTGAGTAAAGCCTAATATACTGTAGTATACTTGTTGGGCATCCATCGTTCCATATTTAGCAAAAAAACTAAAATAATGTATATTTGATGACATATTTATATTTGTGTAAAAGAGGGACAACCAGTGTAAGTTCAAGGAGGTACAGATGAAGCTACTTGGATTTGTGTATTAAATGCATCATGAATAGAGAAAAACTGAAGAAACAGTGTTATCTAAACTCATGTAAACTCATTTAACACATTTAACCTTACCAAGAGCATACAATGCCATCATTGTTCGTATAAGGCCTCAGAGAAAAAAACCTTAATTAAATGGGATGCTGTGACACTTTTTCTATGTTAAATAGGAGTTTAGTTATTCTGTGTTCATCACACAAACCAAAGTGACTTAATCTGTATTTTGCTTCATTTGCACAGTGCATATGCAGGAAACAAATGAAAGTTCTTCCCTCTAAAACTTAGTCTATCTATTTACTCAAAAACTGCTCTTTGATATAGTAATTGACAGTTGATTTTTTATTTCTCTCCCAATACCAATACACATACTTTTTCTCTTTCTTTCTACTTCCAAGAAAGAACTCATTCCTTGGCTCTCTCCATTTATACAGATACAAGATTGATCAATCCCAACCATTTCCCTGGCTTGATACATCTTGAGTGTTCATCTTTACATTTGATCTGGCTCACATAGCATTCGATTGCATACCTTCCACAGGATTTCCAGCTATTTTGCAAGACAGCATAATTCCAAGTATCCCCCTGTATAATGCAAATTTGTCTAGCTAGTCTAGATTTTTTGAATTGCAATCTATTTATTATTAATGACGGAAATGTTACTATTTCATTTTGCATAGTGCATTTTGAAGGGATTCTGTCAAGATCTTTATGGTGCAGTTTTAATTTCTAAATTATATTGTTTATATTTTAAATAATTCAGGCTACCATATAAAATGTTATTCCTGAACCTACCAGTGCATTTATTTAGCTGTAATATTGGTGTGTAGACAGCCATCTCAGGTTATTTTACCTGATCCTGTGCTTGCAGAAATAGCCTGTACTTGATGATGGGACTGTTTTCAGAAAGACTATTGTTTCTCCTACTCAATGTAACTGAAGGAGTTTCAGTGGGACTTGGATTTTTGAGTGCTATTATCATATCTTCTTGGGAGCTGTTATCTTATGTTAGTGAGTTGTTATCCTGTTACCTTCCCATTGTTCTACTGATAGGCTGCTGGGGGGAGGTGGGTGATATCATTCCAACTTGCAGTACTGCAGTAAAGAGTGATTGAAGTTTCTCAGAGCACAAGTCACATGACCAAGAACACCTGGGAAACCAACAGCATGTCTAGTCTCATGTCAGATTTCAAAATTAAAGATACAAAAACAGATAACAGTGTAAAAGTATGCTGGAGCAGCACTATTAAGCAAACTAATATGTTTTCCCATGACAGAATTCTTTAATAAACCCCATGTCATGACATGCAAATTAAATTTAAAGTGATAATGTCAGGAGAATAGTGTTAAACATTTTTAATGCTTTCATGTGGATATCTGTTTTCTGTTTCTATATCATTTATGTTAGGAATTATGCCTTGCTTAATGATGGGAATTCCAGATATCGATTCAGTATCAGCAAAGCATCACTAGCACATTTCACCTATACAAATATATGAAAATGTAAAATTAAACAGTATTACAGTAAGATTTAAACCAATTACTGTATTTGATAGCAATTTCAATTATAGCAAGGGAAAGTAATGCTCACCACCACTAATAAAATCTTTAAACCATAATCTTTGACTATCATTTTAGTTTTGACCCGTCTTTTATGTGGGAGAAATATATAAACCTTATGTACAAATACAAATTCCATTGTTATTATGTTATTTTGCACTATTTAACTGTATACATATATACATACCTAAATGTTTGGAGTCAACTCTAGAAGGATCCATATAGTCACGTATCGCAACAGTCTACTGATTGTGGTATTATGAAGATATCACCATTCTTCAGAGCCACAAGTTCAGAGACATATCTTTATTTTAAATGTCAGAGCCATTGTTCCTGCAAATGACAATGAACTATTATTATGGGGAAATCAGCATCCCTTTACATTGTGCTATATCATTTGAAGTGAGAATTTAAAGCTTGTCACAACAGCAGGATAAAGTGTAAAATGTGAAAACACAGTAAAAACATATTTAAGAGTAATTTTTATTTTTAATGCATTTATCATGAATGTCACCTTGCAGCCGTTCATGGGTTACGCCCCCTAAGTAGCTGTTCTCTGAATCTATGCCATGTAATCCATTACTTCTGACACACTGATGTCTCCCTTTATCCAGCTCATTACACAATACTGCCCTTTACTTTTGGGATGGCACTATCAACTGCTGCTTTACTCAGATGAGACCAATTGTCTCAAACAATGCTCTCCAAAAAATGACCCTCAATTTTCTATTCATTCTGTACTATTGACCTTGATGAGCTGATCTCTTTCATGTTTCATTTGTAGAATCACACTTCTTTTTTGTGTAGAAAGGGAACAACATAAGCATCTGGCACATCAAGTTTTCTAAATGAAAAATTATATATTTTCTTCAGCTTTCCAAGTTAAAACTAGTATCCAAGATTCAATTTGCTTCAGCTCACAATAAGTTGTTTAGTCCATTTGTAGCCAATCAATAAAATCAGTTGCAACATAAAATAGTTAATGCAAATAAATCTGTCGAAGGCTTTACTGATCTGCATTTACTTAATATGTTTTTGTTTTAAATGATAACAATAACAAATTATGTATCAATGATAGACCTTTCTAATGCCCTAATTTTTAACTTGTTGTAAAAGCCATTTAAACATTTATTTATATTCTGTACAAAGTCCAGAAGTCCAAAGTGATTTTTGAAGGCATTTCAGAAAAGCCCAGCAAATTGTACAGTACCATAGAAAAGATGACATATGCTGTAAGAGACATTGGGGGCATTCAGTGCATACAGTAAATTGAATGTCAGGCTCAAGGGGATTTACAACACAAAGGCAGGCTAAAATGATTACAAGTGCACAGATGTGTTAACAAATTCATGTTCTTGAGGTGAAGTGCATTTTGTAGCCATTTTGCCAGCATAAGAAATAATAATTATTATTATTATTCCTGAAGGATATTATTTTAATTGAAGTTTAAGAGAAGTGTGATAAATTGCTCAATAAACCTGTAAAATAGATCTGGATTAGGTTCTAGGCTAAATTCTGTTGAGAAAATAAAAGGAAACAACTTTTCCTAACCCTAAATGGATATCACTAATAATTCCCTTTTTTTTTAATATACTGTACATATTGCCTAAAGGTTTAACATCTCCATGTAGTAATAATACAGGCTGAAAAGGTTTCACAGGAGCTCTCCATCTTGGATTTGTTAGTGACTCATGCACAGTGGGCTCTAAGCAGTTGCTGACAGCAGCCCAGAGCATGTGCAGTGAATCAAAAGGAAAGAAGATGGGGAGTAACTGAGGCATCTATAGAGGCACAGATCTTCATTGCTTAGGGGCTGCAATTACCTTGGGTTGGTACAGAAGCCAAAACATAATGTACAGCATTCTTTCCCTGGTTAAGCTTTAGTTCTTCTTTAATCAATGAATCAATAATAAGAATAACAACAACATATACAACTATAAGGACAGTGTCACGTACACTCTCACTGTGCCTCTGCTTTATATCAGTCAGATGCTAGTCAACCCTAGTTAAGCCCTGCCCCCAAGATACCCCCTGCGGCACACAACAGGTTAATCACACACACTCTCTGCTAACAGAAGCTAATTAGCAGTGACATACTAATTGCTATGCATGAAACTCGCAAACAGGTTAGCTATAGTTCTACACATACACAATGAACAGCTTAAAGGGATCCTGTCACAGGAAATTTTTTTTTTCTTCAAAATGCATTAGTTAACAGTGCTGTTCCAGAAGAATTCTGCATTGAAATCCATTTCTCAAAATAGCAAACAGATTTTTTTATATTTAATTTTGAAATCTGACATGGGGTTAGACATATTGCCAATTTCCCAGCTGTCCCAAGTCATGTGACTTGTGCTCTGATAAACTTCAGTCACTCTTTACTGCTGTACTGCAAGTTGGAGTGATATCACCCCCTCCCTTTCGCCCACTCAGCAGCCTAACAAAAGAACAATGAGAAGGTAACCAGATAACAGCTCCCTAACACAAGATAACAGCTGCCTGGTAGATCTAAGAACAGCACTCAATAGTAAAACCCATGTCCCACTGCGTACTATTCAGTTACATTGAGAAGGAAATGAAAAGGAACAGCCTGCCAAAAAGCAGTTCCCTCCTAAAGTGCTGGCACAAGCCATGTGACCGGGGCAGCTGGGAAATTGACAAAATGGCTAGCCCCATGTCAGATTTCAATACTGAATATAAAAAAATCTGTTTGCTCTTATGAGAAATTGATTTTAGTGCAGAAGTCTACTGGAGCAGCACTATTAACTGATGCATTTAAAAAAAAACATGTCTTCCCATGACTTCCCTTTAAGGCATATCTTGTGACAGGCTGGGTTTAGAGCACATAGGCAAAATGTCTACTAAATTGTTTTAAATTATATATATACTGTATATATACATATATATATATATATAGAGAGAGAAATGTGGAAGATCTGGCACTCTCGAAAAAATCTAAGAAAATTGCCTGGGTGCAGTCCTTCAGAGTAATAGATATTGGCGTGAAGAAGTAGGTCGCACTCGCAGGTCTTATAAACAAAAAAACTGATTTTATTTCGGCAAGAGACTAACGTTTCGGCTGGAACACCAGCCTTTTTCACTTTGAAAAAGGCTGGTGTTCCAGCCGAAACGTTAGTCTCTTGCCGAAATAAAATCTGTTTTTTTGTTTATAAGACCTGCGAGTGCGACCTACTTCTTCACGCCAACATATATATATATATATATATATACTTTCACACACCCAAATACTAAGGACGTTTCTTGAGAAAAAAAAAAGAATAAGCATTTTCTCAAAAAACGTCCTTAGTATTTGGGTGTGTGACAGTAGGGCGTCTCCTCTATGGAGAGTATGTGTGCTGATCCATCGAAGAAGTATGTATGCCTAAATTGATCGTGCACCGCTGGCTACACATGTCTGAGTGCTGGTACTGTGGAAAGATATATATATATACTGTATATATTACAATAGACAAAACAGTGTTCTATTAGCATAATATATACGATTGCAGTACATATATGTACAAAATAAAAGGGATAAAAACAACATAGAAAAACCTATACTTTACCCAGTAGTCAGTGGTCTTGTGTACCTTGTGGTAAAATAGTGACTCTGCCCCAGCAATAGTGGACCGCTACAACAGGGTGCCCAAGGTTTTTTATCCATTTAAATGTAAGGACCCGCTTTAGGACCACTGGGAGCAAAATCAAAGAGGTTGGTGAGTAATATGTTTCTAGCCAGCCACTGGTTGGGGATCACTGCTCTACAGCAAGATGATGACTGAGATTTCCTTTCAGAATGTATGCTGAGTTTGACAAACACACTCTCATATTATGTATGAAGGCTAGGGGATAGCACAGGGTTAATTAACAGCTAAACTTACCTCTGTCCTGATTACTACCTCTGTCCTGAGTACTGTAGCTACTAGTCTGTGTCTGGTGTAGTGATATAATGTAGTGTTGTGATGTGTTATGTTGTGATTCTGTTTCTTTTGATATAGAATATCCATACAAGTCGATGAACTCCTGCTTAACTCCATGTGGAAGGCCTGCATAGACACCAATGGAAGGAATTCCTTGTGTACATTGATAGTATTGTAATAATAAGTGTTTGGAATACTGGTAGGCCATATTAACATATTCCTTGAGGTATATATGATTTATTTGATGGTGTAGTAGAATCTTTAAAGGGCAAGGAAAGTATAAAATAGAATAAGGCTAGAAATGCTGTATTTTGTATACTAAACATAAACATGAACTTACTGCACCACAAGCCTAATCAAACAAATGATTTATGCTTTCAAAGTTGGCCACAGGGGGCTGTCATCTTGTAACTTTGTTATACATCTTTGTCTGACACTGGCACTGCACATGCTCAGTATGGTCTGTTCTGCTTAGGGATCGTTATAAATGATAAAAAAAAAGCTGTTTGAGTTCTGCATGGCTGGTAAGTAAGGCAGGGGTTCCCCCTGCTGTTCATAAGTATGATTGTTTCCCTGCCAGAATTTAGGGACCGTCTGACAATTCCTATCCACAGCACTAAATGAAGGGAGAATTTCAGTGCATACAGTCAGGTTTCTTATAAAAACGGTACACATTTTTAAATTAAACTATATTGGAGATAGATTTCTTTTTCATTAATGAAAGTAAAAATGGGATTTTATTTCTTTGCCTTTCCTTGCCCTTTAAGGCTGTGTGGGAATCACAGAGTTTCCTTATTAGCACCTTGGAGATTTCTGCTATATCCTATCTGGGATAAAAGGGGTCTCCAAAAGGACTTGTGGTCAAGCACTATAATCCAGGAATATTGTAACCCTTATAATTTTAGCCAAACTGGATGCCGGCACACCAGGATTGGACGCCAGAACACCAATTGGACGCTGACCCCATCCCGACCCCCCGGAGCCCTCACCCCCCCCCCTGGTCCTTGCCTCTACACCAAGCCAAAAAAAAGCTGGGGACTCCTGCCCTAAGCATTGGTAAGTGTCGGAGGCTCTTCAGTTTATTTGTTATTAAACATCTCTGTGGCATAATGCTTTGTATAAAAATGCTAGTATTAACAAATTACTATGATTGTTCCAAATACCTACTTAAATTGTATGCATTGTACTGGGACAATAACATAAATGCATTTTTAAATGCTTTGCTTGTTGATTTGGATCCCTAGAATAATGTTTATTGTGTCTTTCAAGGTCAGATTTTTATTTATGGGTACCGTTGGGATAGGTGGTAAGATCTAGGTGGGTTCTTTTGAAGTGCTAATTTCTCCATCTGAAATATATCCTCTATAAAATAGAAAAAATATATGGCAGGACCAAAATGTCCTGTGAAGTGGTGTAAATGTTCCCTAAAATGTTTTGCTTTCCTAGTACTCTAGCTGGACATCCCAAGTCTTTTTCAAAACACTAGAAAATTCCCCTACTATGGTTATATTGTTGTTGCTTGATACATTGAAATGCCATGCTTTTTTTCTTGCCAGTATTACAATGAAATTAAACTTCAGAAGTGTGAAGTTCAATGCCTTTGGACACAATTGCATGAAGTCAAGAAGACAAGTGTAAAATTACAGAATACTCATTGGATGTTCCTCTTTTATCAGTTGAGATGCCGGTCATGGAGTACATGGAAAAAGTTCAATGTGCAGTTCTGCACACTGAATATGATTGCAGGAGTACAACTCTAAGCACTGTATCTAATTGTGAATGTTGGAGAATGCTGGTAGCTGTAGTCTAGCAACATTTAGAGTGCTGCTTCTATGGTAGGTGCATGCCCCTTTAATCCTTGCATGGGATACACCCTGGACATAAAAAAATGACAAAAAATAGAGGGTGGCAGAAGTGTGGGAATAATGATGCATGTGACATCACAAAACCAATCAAAAGCTCCTCCCTCCCAGCACCAGCAGTAGAACCTGCAGCCGGATTGGGTTACTCTGTTTCACTTAGCTGTCTGACTTCTTAAACTGCAAGATGTAATCTAATTTGGCTTGTAGAAAATAGTTCTTCAGAGTGCCCATAACTTACAATTTATTGACAAGCACATTAGTATTTTCAATTCATTTTCATAAACACAACCTTTATGTCCTTTTATTCTTTTAGTTAACAATCATTTCCACCGTCTTCTGTTTTTCTGGAGAGATGCCCAATACTCACATCTAGATTCCAGGAAAGTCTTGGCATATGTTTTTAAAAGATCAAATTAAAGTAGGGGCATGAGGCCATTCCTCAATTTTTCATTAATGTAACATCTGCAGCAGTTGGTTAATGTAGCATTTGATTTTGATACCTGTGGTACATACGATTGTCTTAAACTAATGGCTAATCTTTTTTAAAGCAGCATTTCTTCATCACAGTCTGCACTAAAGTTATCTACAATAGACAACTCCTTCAAAATAGGGTGGTTATGGTTTTAAAGTTTTCTATGGCATATATGGTCTTCTTCAGGGTAGTGTTTTTTCCAAAGCCAGCTTTATATTTATAGGTATCGACGATAAGACGTTTGCTGCTGATGCTTTTTATTTTTCTTTGTCACGATCCATGAAAATATAACATCTCAAATGTCTTGATTTAAAATATATGAAGTCATTATTTGTTTGTGATCTTGTTAGGTTCAGACAATATAATTGTCCGAAATGGTACTTTAATATTAATTTTATATTATTGAATATACAGATAGTAGCCTTTAGAAATTTTGTTTTGCTAAAGGTTCTGTGTGAATGTAGGATAGCACCCTATTCCATTCATTTAATTTGGCTTTGAACTGTGAGAATACATTTTTTGGATACCACTTGAGGTAAAAGACAAAGTTTATTTAACACAAACTCCATGAATTCTGAACTTACAAAGGGACAGAATCCTGACCAAAAATATAACAGAGTAGTTATACATTTTAAATAGGGAATTATCGAAGAAAGAGAATAAAGATGCTTTCCAACACAACTACTCTTGCAACCAAACAGGTGGCTCTGCCCTCAAAGTCATGGTACCAGTGACCAAAGGTAGTTTGACAACAGAATCTGAGTCAATGATGTTAATAATGTTAAACTGGCCACACATCAGGTATTACCAGTGTATTTAGGAAGCGTTCAAACTATGAGACTTCTAGTAGACCCTATTTTACTAGAGAATTGTAACCCCAAAATAGTTTTGATATATACAAATCATCAATTATTATTGTTGGGGGATTAAGTCAGGAGGACAACAATGTCTGCATTAGAATTAGGTCACAAAGAGTCAAACACTAGAATAATATCTGTACATTGTAGCTATAAAACACATACACTGCACTTGCAGTATAAGCTGGTTTGGCATCAAGCCATGAGCATCTAGATATGCTTTTGAACTGTTGTCCTCTACTTTGGCAATGCTGTTGTAAAAGATGCAGTGAAGGAAATATCTTGAAATACCATCATTTCAGTAGCTTTTCAATAACTTTGACAGGATAACTGGGGCATACAATATCAATGGTTTGTTTAGTAGACAAAAATTCTTTATCCTCTAATAGCAAAGTATAAGAGACCATATGGTCTGAACTAACACGAAATTTTAGTTGAAAATAAGTTGTTTATAAATTAGACGGGAATTAAGGAAAAATGGAAGAGTTGCACTTGAACCTTTTTGCCAAGGATGACGCTTTATATAAAGGTAGTACAAGATTCCAAATCTTGGAATTCCTACACTGAGACTGTGTACTTTAAATAGACACAAAATATTGGATATCTTCCATGCCTTGTCCTGCATACTTTCTTTATAAAAAGATTTGGCATGAGGTGCAGAGCCCAGCTCCAGTAGCGGCAAAGCAGCTCTTCCCTTAGAGCCTGAATGACATTCAGATTAGGAGATGGATATGGGACAGTAAGGCTAGCAAACACAAAGCTCTATGGTCCATATTGGAGCACAATTCAAATGCAGCGCAAAACTCAATGTGCAAAAAACATGGCAAACTGCATCATTTGGACTAATTATCCTGCCTATCCAGACCATACACTAAACCAATGCAATGTCAGGTTGACCCAAACAAGTGTTAAAGGGAGTTAAATAAATGACACCGAGACAGGAGTGTGGGAAAAGGCCTGCCATAGCTTTTATTTATTTATTCCTAATAAGTACTGATCCTTCCAAAAGCCATTAATAATTGTATTTTAATAACAAACTTAACTTCTGCATGTATACTTGTTTTAATACCATATCCAATAATGTCCATTGCAAGTGCAGAGGGCATGTGAGTTCTCCATGATATAAGAACAGGCAAGGAACAATTAACAGGTTCACTGTGACAATGTTAATGGTATGTAGATCCTGAATCAGAATATCAAAATCTCTTTTTTAATGAAATGCTATTTATTTTACTAGGGAGGGAGATTACTGTCTGTGCTCTGGGAATGGCACACAGTGAGAGGAGAAAGTGACATCACTCTAAGGTACAAATAGAGTTTCAAACATCTTGCCTAAAAAAGAGGAATTGTCAAATTTTCAGGAGTTCTGTATAGTATAGTATAATGTGGGTGTGGGGACAACTAAGAGCAACGGTGCTGTAGATTTGCACCGAAGTGTTAACATTCCACTAAAAATACAAAATGTGTGTAGCAGCAGTTGTGAACTCAGTGACTACTGAAGATAGATTAAATTTGCCAGCTCTTAGAAATATGATCCATAACATGTTAACCTGTCTACTGCTTTTCTGGTCACTTTGCTCATTTAGTGCAATTCCATGCAATTTCAGAAACCTTGCTTAAGAAACATAGGCCACGTACAAATGTTTATTTATGGCACTGTAGTTTTCTAGTAAAATGCTATAGCTAAGAAAGTAATTTACTACCTCAATGGGTTTATTCTTTTATATTGTGGCTGGGACCTCAATTTCAATCAGTACTTCTTAGCTGAGACAGAGAACCGTAGGCCACCACCAGAACTGACAAGTGAAAAGAGATTAGGTACTTAACAGCTCAGTTGCTTGGTTGCTGGATCCCAGAGTGAATCTGAAAAAGAATAGGAAAAAAAGCTTCAGGGGGATGGCAAAGTCTGCAAAAGGAAATCTCTTATTTGCAGCTGCTGATGGATATAATGCTGCCAGCTATTTTCAAAGAAAGCCTAGTTCCACCAGCCTCTTTTTTCCTGTGAAACTTTTATGTGCTTTGCATCCTTATTTCTTTATTTAGAAAATAATCCCTATAAAAAACGCCCTACCTTATCATTTATGGTATTTTTCCGCAACTGTTTTAACATGTGATTTGTTTTAATGAAATTGCAGATGTAAAAACTTTTCCTTGAACTATTTCAATATGTTAGTGGATTAGGAACTGAACTTTTAATCAAGGAGCAATTGATTTAATGTTCTTGTCAGTTCCTTCTGACCTTTATCTATCAGTGTCACTTGAACAAATGTGAAAGATCCAAAGCCTAGCTGACATCACTTGTGAATGTGATCTTGGACACTAGCTTTTACTCATATAGAATATTGCATATGTCATCACATACTATAACATAAAACAATTATTTTAAAGCAAGTACATAAATAGCAATGACTGTCTTTGAGTGTTTTATGTAAAATATAAAATAAAGGACCCACCCAGATGTCATCACCACTCTGCGTACACACAGCTCCTACAGGGTTCAAATATTAATGTTTTAGTATTAAATATATACTAATCTGGGATCTCTTATCAAAAAACCTGTTATCCAGTAAGTTCCATCTACCTTAAAACCCATTTTAATCAAATAATTCTTTTTAATAATAAAACAGTGCCTTGTACATGATCCTATCTAGGATAATAATGAATCCTTATTGGAGGCAAAACAATCCTATTGCAGTCATTATTTATTGTTTAAATATTTTATCAGTAGACTTCATGTAAGAGGATACAAATTACGGAAAGACTCAGAATCCCAGGTCACTCTGCTACACTCCTCCCCTGTTTTGTAGTAATCTTGGGAAACTGAAGTTGGTTGGTAATGGGCAAGCATTTTACTGTCTATGGTGCATGGTGTGTGTGGTCAGACAGTCAACAGGCGCCGAGGATGGCAGCCTCTGTGCTGAGCTCTCCAGTGTTTGTTTTGTTTTT